>JANHMN010000005.1:66416950-66494964 GCA_030674055.1 Rhabdomys pumilio | reverse complement strand
TGTGTGTGTGTGTGTGTGTGTGTGTGTGTGTGTGTGTGTGTGTGTGTAGTGTGTGTGTGCGCGCGTTACATATTCTCTTCTTCCATCATGTTGGGTGGCCATTGAATTCCTTTTGTGTTGGCCATCTACTGCTGGTCATGGGGCCTGCCTTTAAACCCAGTTGACTAGTTTTTATACCCAGGGAGACTGTTGAAGAAGACCAACGTCCTTTGTGAGTGATTATAAACTTGGAGACAGCTTTTGTTTTACAGACAGGGTCATGTGTCCACTTCCCCTCTGAGTCCTGAGATACCACCTGTCGCAAACTTGCCCAAGCCCTGTTCACACTGTCACAGTTTCTGTGAGTTCATACATGTATCAATCCTGTCGTGTCTAGATCTTGTTTCCTTAGTGTCTGTCCTAAGTCCCCCGTGGCTTTTACATTACACTCTTTCTGCCTCGTCTTCTGCAGGGTTTTCTGAGCCCTGAGAAGCAGGATTTGAAGGAGACACCTCATTTAGTGTTCCAGGGTCATTGCCTGTCTGTGAGTCTGTATTTGTTTCCATCTACTGTAGGAAGAAGCTTCTCTAATAATGGGTGAACAAGACACTTGTCTATGAGAAGAGCAGGATATCATTAGGAGTCATTTATTGCTACATTCCTTTACCAGAACAGTAGTGTTTGGTTTTTCCCTAGGTCCCTAGCCCATTATCTAGTCTTGGCCACCTGAGTAGATTCAGGGATGAGCTCCATCTCATAGAATGGGCCTTAATAAGATATTGGTTAACTACTCTCACAAGCTTTGTGCCACCTTTACACTGATATATCTTGCAGGAAGGTATGTAGTTGGGTTGGTGTGAATTTTTCTATTTTTTGTAGCATTCAAAATACCTTCCAGTACCATGGGCACTAGCAGTAGGGGTGAAGGTTCTACATATGCACCAATTCCATTTCTCCCTATTTGATAAGTTACGTAGGTGTTGTCTTCAGCATCTCTACCTTCAGGGCCTCACAATTAGTTTGTGGAGAGCAACCAACAACCTTTGCAATAGCCAAGGTTGTTTAGGGGTTCTTATGGAGCCCCTTTGACTAACAGCTCGATTAGATAAAACCCATTTTGGGTATTGGAAGCTTCATTTGGTGATGAGACATATTCAGTTGAGGCTCCATCTCTGCTGTTATTTGGCAATTTCATTTAGGTCATCATCATACATGTATATATTTTAGAAAGCTTTGACTATATTAGGTTTTCATATGACCTCTCAAATGATCCTTAGTTTTAGCGGTCCCTTCTGGTAGTCCCTCTCTTAACCTCCTCTTTTCTCCCTGTCTCCATTTGTTCTTCCAGATCCAGTCCCTCAACTTGTCCATCCATAACTATTTTCTCTTCCTAGGGATATCTTTCCCTCCACCCTAGTCCTTTACCCTATACCTAACTTCCATGGTTATATAAATTAGCAAAGAATTAACAGCTAACATCTATTTATAAGTATACATACAATGTTTGTCCTTTTGAATCTGAGTTACTTCATTCAGGATGATTTTTTTCTAGCTCCACTCACTTAACTTTGAATTGCAGCATTTCATTTTTTTATACAGCTGAGTAATATTCCATTGGGTAAATGAATCACATTTCTTTATTCATCCATCCATTAATGGACATATCTAGCTAGGTTGTTTCCAATGTCTGGATGTTATGAATATAGCAGCAATGAACACAGTTGCAAGTGTGTCTGCAGTAGGATGCAGCATCCTTTGGTTATATGCCCAAAAGTGGTAGAGCTTCATTGAGGTAGATTGATTTCTAGTTTCATGAGGAACCACCACACTGATTTTCATAGTTGTGTGGCACAACAGTTATGCACTTCTACTAGCAATGGATGAATGTTCCCCTTATTCCACATCCTTGCCAGCACCAGGTGTCATTTGTTGTATTGATTTTTGGCCATTCTGATAGGTATAAGATGAAATCTCAAAGTAGGTTTGATTTGCATTTCTCTGATGACCAAGGATATTGAACATTTCTTTGTTTCTCAGTCATTTGTGATCCTTCTACTGAGAATTCTCTGTACCCCATTTTTAAATTGGGCTATTTGTTTTCTTGGTATCTGGGTCTTTTTTTTTTTAGATTTTTATTTTTTTATTGGATATTTTATTTACATTTCAGATGTAATCCCATTACCCCATTTCCCCCCACCCAGGAACCCCCATCCCATCCCCCCTCCTTCTGCTTCTATGAGGAAGTGCCCCCACCTACCCCGCCACTCCCACCTCCCCACCCTCGAATTCCTCCACACTGGAGCATCCAGCCTTTAAGGGGCCAATGGCCTCCTCTCCCACCTATGCCTGACAAGACCATCCTCCCCTACATATACAGCTGGAGCCATGGGTCCCTCCCTATGTGCTCCCAGGCTGGTATTTTAGATCCTGGGAGCTCTGGTTGGATGGTATTGTTGCTTGCCCCATGGGGTCACAAGCCCTTTCAGCTCCTTCTGTCTTCTCTTTATCTCTTCCACTGGGGACCCCATGATCAGTTCAATAGTTAGCTGTGAGCATTCGCCTCTGTATATGTCAGGCTCTGGCAAACCTCTAAGGTGACAACTATGTCAGGCTCCTGTCAGCATGCACTTCCTGACATCCACATCAACATCTACCTTTGGTGACTGCACATGGGATGGATACCCAGGTAGAACAGTCTCCAGCTGGTTAGATTTTTATATATGTTAAATATTAGTTCTATATCAGATGTGGACTTGGTAGAAATTTTTTCCCATTGTGCAATCTGCCACTTTGTTCAAACGATGGTGTCCTTTGTCTTACAGAAGCTTTTCAGTTTCATGAGGTCCCATTTATTAATTGTTGATCTTAGAGCTATTGGTATTCTGTTTATGAAGTTGTCTCCTGTGCCAACTCATTCAAGGCTATTCTCCACTTTCTCTTCTCTCATGGTCAGTGTATCCGGTTTTATGTTGAGGTCTTTGATCCACTTGGAATTGAGTTTTATGCAAGGCAATAAGTATAGATCTGTTTGGATTCTTCTACATGCAGCAATCCAGTTTGACCAGCATAGTTTTGTAAGATACTGTCTTTTCCCCAGTGTATATTTCTGGTTTATTTATTAAAAAAATCAAGTATCCATAGGAGTACAGACTTATGTCTGGGTCTTCAATTTGACTCCATTGAATAATTTGTCTGGTTTTGTGTCAGTATCATGATTTTTTTTAAATATCACTATAGCTCTGCAGTACAATTTGAGATCAGACATAATGTTACCTCCAGCAGTTTTATACTATTAAGTAGTGTGTATTACTATTAAGTAGTAATATATATATATATATATTGGAGGTTTTTTATTGGATATTTTATTTATTTACATTTCAGATGTCATCCCCTTTCCACATTTCCACTCCCTAGAACCTCCTATCCCATCCCCCTCCTCCTTTTTGCTTTTATACCATTTGAATTACATGTAAGGATTAAGGTCAGTTCTAGGTTGATGGACTAGCAATACAATAGTTGCAAATAGTCAGGAAACAAGCAATACAGTAAACACAAATATAGTCAAAGAACAAGCAAGGCAATAAACAAAATTCCATGAACACTCCCATGATCACAGTTTCTAAGGGCTTATCAGGATGACCAAAATATCTGAGCCAACTTCCCTGTCCTAACCCAAAGTCATTTCCATGTCTAAAGCCTACTTCCTTATTCTAGTCTAACATTTAGATTCCTGTCTGAAGTTACTTCTTTGTTCTAGTCTAAAGTCACATTCTTGCCTGAAGTCTACTTCCTTGTCCTTGGCCAATGTCATATTCCTGTGAAGCAGCCCATTTCCTTGTCCTTGGCCCATGTCAGATTCTTGCTAAGCAGCCCCAAAGGCTCTCTGCCTCTCCCCCTTTTTTATTTCATTAACAAGACTGAACTTGTGTTAGGTTGTTCTGACAAGAATACCTTCATTACCTGTGGTGGAATATGTATTATCAAAAGCAATGCACTTATATCTTAGGTTGGTAAGACTGTGCAGAATCTTACCCATCCTTGGCTTGCCAGCCTGTTAATAAGTCTGTCTATCCCCAAAATATTTTTTGAGGCTACTGTAAAAGGTTTTGTTTCCCTAATTTCTTTCCCAGTCTACTTGTCATTTATATATTGGATGACTACTGATAATTAATACTACAGAACTGTACCACTATTAATTTTGTATCCTGCTACTTTGCTGAAATTGTTTAGGATCACTTAATACAATTGTCTTCTGCAAATAAAAATATTTGACTTTTTCAGTTCATATTTGTATGCCCATAATCTCTTTCAAATGTTTTATTGCTCTAGTTAAGACTTCAAGCACTGTATTGAAGAGGTATGGAGAGAATAGACAACATCTTCTTGTTCCTAATTTTAGTGGAATTGCTTTGAATTTCTCTCCACTTAAATTGATGCTAGCTCTGAGCATGCTGTAAACTGTTTTTATTATGTTAAGGTATGTCCTTTGTATTTCTAATCTCTCCAGGACTTTTTTGTTATTGGTTATTTTATTTACATTTTAAATGTTATCCCCCACCCCCACAGTTCTGTTTTCGACTCCACAAACTCCCTATCTCATCCCCACTACCCTTGTCTCTATGAGGGTGCTCTCCCACCCACCACACTCCAGCCTCACAGCTCTAGCATTCCAAAAGTCATTGAACGTCCACAGAACCAAGAGCCTTCCCTTGCATTGATGCCAGATAAGGCCATCCTCTACTACATATGCAGCTAGAATCCTGGCTCCCTCCATGTATACTCTTTGGTTGGTGATTTAGTCCTTGGGAGCTCTGGGGGCTTCGGATGGGGTTCCAGTTAGTTGATATTGTTGTTCTTCCTATGGGGTTGCAAACCCCTTCAGCTCCTTCAGTCCTTCCACTAATTCTTCCATTGGGGTCTCCATGCTCAGTCTAATGATTGGTTGCATGAATCTGCATCTGTATATGTCAGGCTCTGGCAGAGCCTCTCAGGAGACAGCTATATCAGACTCCTGTCTGCAAGCACTTCTTGGCATCCACAATAGTGTCTGGATTTGGTGTCTGCAGATGGTATGAATCCCTAGGTGGGGCCGTCTCTGGATGGTCTTTCCTTCAGTCTCTGCTCCATTATTTGTGCTTGCATTTTCTTTAGACAGGAACAATTTTGGGTTAAAATTTTTGAGATGGGTGAGTGGCCCCATCCTTCAACTGGGGCCATACCTATCTATTTATGGGCCATGCCATTTCTATTCTTTTTGATATCAGCTTTAATCTGTGTTTGTCAGAGAGTATGTAAGATATTATTTCAATTTTCCCATATTTGTGGAAACTGACTTTGTGTTCTAATATGTTGTCAATTTTATAGAATATTCCATGGACTTCTGAGAAGAAAGTATATTCTTTAGTTCTGAGGTAGAATGTTCTGTAGTTATACCTTAGGCTCATTTGATTTATGATGTTCAACTCCAGAATTTCTTTAGTCAGTTTTTATCTGGATGAGCTGTCTATTAGTGTGAGGGGGGTATTGAAATCATCTGCAATTACTTTATGTGGGTCAGTTTGTGATTTTAGATGTCACTGTTTCTTTTATGAAATGGGTGACTTTGTGTTTGATTTGTAAATGTTAAAATTGGAACATTCTCTTTGTGGATTTTTCAATAATGAGTATGTATGTCCTTTGTTATTTTTTTTCTAATTAGTTTTGATGTGAGGTTTCTTTTGTCAGATATTCAAATTGCTATGCTTGATTTTTTTTTTTGTTCTATCTTGCTTGTCTCTTTCTATTCATTTGTCGTAAAGCAGTATCTATCCTTGATGGAGAGGTATGCTTCTTGAAGGCAGTATTAATTTTTTTTTGAGAATTGAAACTGTTAATATTGAATGGTGTTTATTCACTCCTTTTATTTTGTTGCTATGCATTTTTTTATCTCTTTTAGTTAAGAGTTATAGTATTATTTATTCCTTGTGTTATTATGAGTGTAGTTAACATTTGCAAACCCAGAAGGTTAAAGTAGGGTGATCAGGAGGTGTCCTCCATTATATATACTCAGAGGCCAGTCTGGACTGAGATTGTGCCTTTAAAAAAAGAAAGAAAGAAAGAAAGAAAGAAAGAAAGAAAGAAAGAAAGAAAGAGAAAGAAAAGAAAAGAAAAGAAAAGAAAAGATTTTCCCTCTTAATTGGGCATGACATGGTAGCACATACACATAACAGGTCTTTGGGGGCTGGTATCAGAGGATTAAAAATGTGAGGCAAGCCTGGCTACATAATGAGTTTCAGATCACCATGGGCCACATAGTAAGATCTCATCTCAAAAGCAAGAAAACAAAAACCAAAAGCTGGAAGCATAGCTCAGTAGTTAAGCATGTGCCTAAGTATATACAAGGATCTTGGCTCAATTCCTAGTACTGGCAAAAAACCCCGTAATTTAGTGTGGCTACTTTCAGAAGTTATTTTAGCTAAGTTTTCTGGATAATTTGAAATTTCTATGTTGGTACTTTATGCTTCCTCTTGAACTTTTATGTAAGGAAGACTACTTAAATTTCATCTACCGGTCTCTGCTGCTTTCAAACATTTCTTCTGTCCGTTGCTAGCTTACCTCAATCTTAATATAATGAAAGAAAATGAATGCCTTGCTCCAGATTAAGCCTTATCTGAGGGAATGCTGTGTCTGGTTTGGTCTTCTCTCCAAAGGACTATAAATTTCTCTATATTGACAATGTGATCATTTCCTTTTTAAAATTAGTTTATCATCTATTCACTTAAGTAGAACTTTAAATTTTGTTCAATACCTATACTTTTGCATTAGCAACTTGGTTTACTGCTATACGAGGTCTAATATTTGTTTTCTCTTAGTGTTTGATATGCTTTTTTTGAAAAATGAGAAATGTACAACTCACTAATATTCGGCATCACACATTACACTAGTTTTTGTCTTTCATTTTTTTGTTTGTTTGTTTTTGTTTTTGACACAGGGTTTCTCTGTGTAGCCCTGGCTGTCCTGGAACTCACTCTGTAGACCAGGCTGGCTTCGGACTTAGAAATCTGCCTGCCTCTGCCTCCCAAGTGCTGGGATTAAAGATGTGCACCACCACTGCCCAGTAAATTTTTGTTTTTCAAAGAATTGGAAGCTCCATGGAGGAAGAGAGAGAGAGAGAGAGAGAGAGAGAGAGAGAGAGAGAGAGAGAGGAGCTGTCAAATACACACATTTGTTAAGATCCTTGTCTGATATGGCATGCCAAACAATTGTAATGATAATGTCAAAAGATCACCAATCACAAACCATCATTACATATATAATAATGCACAATGCAAATATTGTTTGAATAATGATTAAAATATTGTGAGGCTCACTAAATAAAATGACATGAGAACATGATATTGGAATAATGGCTTCAAAAGTTTTGCTTAGCAGAGTTGCTTCAAAACTTCAAGTAAAAGACGAAATGGCCTGAAACTCACAATAAGCCAAAGTCTGTCTGTACTGATGGCTCACATCAGGCAAAGAATCATGACCATTTGAGATCCATGCTGAGGGCAAAGGGACCAGGGATAGGAACAAGGGAAGAAGTAGTGGAAGAAGGTCATTTTAAATATCGTCTATGACCACACCAACAGCTGCAGAAACAAAGATTATAGTGATTCTGCATACGTTTGTCTTTCTTATTTTTTTTAAAAAGATTTACTTATTTATTTTATATATGGGAGTACACCATTGCTCTCTTCAGACACACCAGAAGAGGGTATCAGATCCCATTACATATGGTTGTGCGCCACCATGTGGTTGCTGGAAATTGAAGAGCAGTCAGTACTCTTAACCACTGAGCCATCTCTCTAGCCTGTCTTTGTTATTTTTAAACTAATGTTCAGTTTTGGGTAAATTTGTAAAGAATATATTTGTTTCCTTCCCTTTCTTATATAGAATCTGATTCATCTGATCATCAATACGAGGAAGTTTTACACAGCACTATTTACTTCTCAGAATTTCAAAGAGAAGAATAACTGCGCGTTCCTTTGTGCATGTGCAGGTACATTTGTGTGCATGCCAACGGGCAGAGGTTGATGTTAGGTATCTTCCTCTATCGCCGTCCAGTTTATTTTTCCAGACAGAGACTGTTACTTAACTTGGAGCTAGCAATTTTGGCCTGATTGGTTGGCACCTGAGATCTGCCTGTCTTCACCCCCACCTCAGTGTTTAGGTTACACCCCTGGCTTCCATTTAGGCTCTTGAGAACTGAACTCAGGACCATGCTTACACAAGTTCTTTACCCACTGAGCCACCTCCCCAACCCGAAAGATTTTAAATTATTGCTTCAATTTTGTTGTTAGTTACAAATCTATTTTTTAAAAATTTTTTATTGGATATTTTATTCATTTACAATACAGATGTTATCCCCTGGATTCCTAGGAGTTCCAACACACCCAGGAGTGTAGGTGAGTAAGTCACCCCCCCCCAACAACGAGTAATTTGGGACCTGCTGGGATCCACAAACTATCTCAAGGCCAGTGTCACAGGACCCTTCCTGTCTGTGCCTGCTCCTGGAGCAGCCCTAAGGCTTCAGCTCTGCACCCAACCCTCCAAAACCCAGAGGAGGCTGGACTCCCAGGAGTTCTAACACTCCCATGAGTGTAGGTGAGTACAAATCTATTTAAATTATTTGTCTCATCTTGGATTAATCGTTGATAGTTCACATGCATCTAGAAATTCGTTTCTTTCAGAGTCCCAGTTTTTAAGATATATACATTGGATTTTTTGAATTTCATGGGTATTTTTTGTAATGTCTTCCTTTCTATCTCTAATTCCATTCACCTGGGTCTCCCCTCATTAGTTTGACTAAGGGTTTGTTGAGTTTGTTTAACTCTGTATTTGGTTGATTCTCGGAAACTTTTCTTCAGTTCTGTTTCATTGCTTTCTACCCTGCTGTTAATTATTTCTTTATACCTACTCCTACTGATTTTGGGGTTTGGCCTGTTCCTGTTTCTTTCTTATAATGCTGGTTTTGTCTGTGGGCAGTGACTTATGGGTGGAATCTCAGATCTGGTCACTGTCCCGGCCATTTCTTCAGATCTCTGATGGTGAGTGCTGGCTCTGCCTTTGGAGCGTCTCTTGTCAATGTCCTGTATGTCGCTTAGAGTCTGTATGCAAGTCCCCATGGCAATTTTGTATCCCATCAAGTTTTCAGATCTGGTTTACAGTTTTTTTTTCTTTCTTGTTTTTCATTTTTGGCTGTATCACATGCATTCTGTTCATGAAGTTTCACTGTATAGCTCTAGAACAGTCAGGGTTCCCCTGACCCTGTGCTTTCTCAAGGGTCTTGGGCTGCAGAGGTACTGCAGCAACATAAATCATTTTGAAATGGCATTTTGCTCCTGTTCTGCCTCTTGTCAGTGCTGAACATCCAGTACCAAAGGGGAGAGAGTTCTCCCTGGATTCCCCTTCTGCTTTTGCTACTGCTTCCATGAGTATGGCTTTTGCCCCAAGCTGTGATGAGTGTCTGTTTTTCCACTTCCCCCAGATTATTTCCTGGAGATTCTGGGGGATCAAGCCTGAGTGTCACCTTCCATTCGGGTGTTTCTGCTTCTTGACATAGACTCACTGAATACTGTTCTGAGATCTATTTCTCAACACAAACGTTTATTGCTATACATTTACCTGTCAACATTGATTACGTATATACATTGAGACAGGGTCTCACTATGTAGCTATCTCAGGCTGGCCTTGAGCTCACTTTTCTGCTTCAGCCTTCTCAGTTACGATACTCAGTGATTTTCTTTTTTGTTGTTGTTGTTTTGTTTTGAGACAGGAAGAGGGCAGCAGATCTCTTTATAGGTAGTTATGAGCTACCATGTGGTTGCTGCGAGTTGAACTCAGGACTTCTGGAAGAGCAACCAGTGCTATTAACCACTAAGCCATCCCTCTAGCTCCCACAATTTTTTCTATTGCCTTTCTATTATTGAATTTTAGTTTGATTACATTTTGGACTGAAAGAGCACACTACATTGTTTCAGTTCTTTTACATTTGCTTGTGTTCGTTTTATAGCACAGGCTATGGTTTATCTTGAGGACTAGTCCATATACACTTACAAAAATATATAGTTCACTAGATGTGCCATAGTGTCAGAACTTATGAAGATGAGGCAGAAGGCACAAGACTTAAGACCTTTTCTGAAGCAAAACACACCTAATAAATATGCAAACAAAAGGCTGAGGATATGTATAGTATGAACGAGCAGCACAAAAATACATTCTGCTGTTGTTGGGTCCATTGTCCTATATATGTCAATTACATACCATTGTTTGGCAGTGTTGATTGTTATCTCTTCTCGTTGCTGATTTTCTTTGCTATATTTTACTAAGTGTTTAGAAGTTCATACAATGTATTTTAAACATATTCCTCCTTTTCCCTATCGCCTTCTCTTATCTGCACTCTCATCCCTTCCCACCCCAATTTGTGATTACTTCCTTTTTGTCTTCTTTCTCCATCCACTCCAGGTTGTGGTTCCCAGCTTGTCTTGGGAGTGGGGCCTTTCATGGTGTATGGTCACCCTACCAGGGATCGCAGGGGTCATATCATTAAAGAAAACTGACTTTGCCTCTCCCAGAAGCTATTAAGTGACAATTGGTCCCCAGTTAGTGGTAAGATTTCATGTCCACCATTCTTGCCTCTCTACTCTAGGATTTTGTCTGTCTGGAGCTTGCACAATTCTTATGCATGCTGTCACATCATTGTGAATTTACATATACATTTGCCACATTGTGTCTGGAAAACACTGTTTCTTGGATGTTATCAACCCCCTGTGGCCTTCCATGCTGTCTTCTGAAGAGATCCCCAAGCCTTGGGAGAAGGGATGTGATATGAACGTCTCACTGAGAGCTGAGTACTCTACAGTATTCTATTTTCTGCATGTTTACCAGTTGGGGATCTCTATATTAGTTGCCATCTACTACAAGGAGAAAGCTTCTCTGATAGGGCTGAGAAATTTATTGATCTATGTGTATACTTGGTAATTCTTTAGGAGTTGTTTTAATACTATGTTTATTTATCAGAATAATTGTATGATTTCTTGAGACCTATGGCCTATCTAGTCACAGATTCTTGGCTCCTTTAACAGTGACACTTGTGGGTTCTTGGCTTTAGATCTAATCTACAAACTGGTTGGTTAGACCCATAGTATTAGTACCACTATTGTGCCTTGCAGGGCTTACAGATGGGTGGAACCAAGGCTTATTGTTCACTAGCATCATGCATAACACTTTCCAGCACCATGAATTTTAACCAGTAGGAATGAAACTTCCAGGTGAGTGACAGCTTGATTCTCTAGGTTCTGTGATTCAAGTATGTGCTGTCTTCAGGAATAGGATTTTACCATCAACTTTTGGAGGGTAGCCAGGGGTATTAGCAATTACCTGTAATTTTTTTCTTTTTTTATTGGATATTTTATTTATTTACATTTCAGATGCCATCCCCTTCCCCATTTCCACTTCCTAGACACCCCCATCCCATCCCCCTCCTCCTTTTTGCTTTTATACAATTTTGATTACATGCAAGTAATAAGGTCAGTTCTAGGTTGAGGGTCTAGCAATACAATAGATGCAAATAGTCAAGGAACAAGTGAGATGATAAACACAGATAGTCAAAGAAATAAACAAGGCAATAAACAAAACTCCATGAACACTCCCATGATCACTGTTTCTAAGGGCTTAACAGGATGACCAAAATATCTGAGCCAACTTCCCTATCCTAGCCCAAAGTCATTTTCATATCTGAAGTGTCTGAAGCCTACTTCCTTGTTCTAGCCTAAAATTTAGATTCCTATCTCAAATTACTTCTTTGTTCTAGCCTAATGTCAGATTCCTGCCTGAAGTCTACTTCTTTATCCTTGGCTAATGTCATATTCCTGCCAAGCAGCCCATTTCCTTGTCCTTGGCCTATGTCAGATTTTTGCCAAACTCTGGCAGCCACCGTGTTCCTTCAGCATCCTGCAGGAAAAAACACAAACATGCTCTCTTCCCCATATGAATGTTCCTTCAGCATCCTGCAGAAAAAAACACAAACATGCTCTCTTCCCCATATGAAATACCTGATAGGGATCATGCCTTATGTCAGTAAGTGGATCCTTCCCTTTCACCTGTGCATAAGTATGCCTACTTGTAGAGTGCCATAGACACTCAGCAGAAAGTTCCTTGACATCCAAATTTAAAAAAAATAAAGTAAAAAGAACATGATTTAAATAAATTTGTGGTGTACAGGGATATATCTCCCCTTTTTTATTTTATGAAGATATTGTTTTAAAGTTCCATGGGCCCGTTCCAGTCTCTTGTCCTTTACAACTATAAGGAATCTCAGTAATGTGGGTAATGTTAAATTGATGCCAAAAAAGTTTCAAATGTTCGACTGCCTTAGCCAGTTCCATTATCTGGGTTTATTGTTTGTTTTTTTTTTCTTTTCTGTTTTTTTTTTTTATTATTATTGGATACTTTTATTTATCTACATTTCAGATGTTATCCCTTTCCCCAACCCCCACCAGAAACTCCTTATCCCATCCTCCCACTTATTTCTGTTTTTTTTTTTTCAAGACAGGGTTTCTCTGTGTAGTCCTGGGTGTCCTGGAACTCACTCTGTAGACCAGGCAGGCCTCGAACTCAGAAATCTGCCTGCCTCTGCCTCCCAAGTGCTGGGATTAAAGGTGTGCACCACCACCGCCCGGAGAGACCTCCACTTACTTCTATGAGGGTGTGCCCCCACCTATCCACCCACTCCCACCTCACCACCCTCAAGTTCCCCCTCTATGGGGCATCCAGCCTTCAAGGAACCAAGGCCCCCCCTCCCACTGATGCCCAACAAGGCCATCATCCTCCACACATATAGCTGAAGACATGGGTCCCTACATGGGTGTTCCCAGGCTAGCTGTTTAGACCCAGGGAGCTCTGGTTGGTTGGTATTGTCGTTCTCCCCATGGGGCCATAAGTCCCTTTAACTCCTTCAGTCTTCTCCCTAACTCCTGCACTGGAGACCTTGTGATCAGTTTGATGTTTAGCTGCAAGCATCCGCCTCTGTATATGTCAGACTCTGGCAGTGCCTCTCAGGAGACAGGTATATCAGGCTCCTGTCAGCATGCACTTCTGTACATCCACAACAGTGTTTGCATGTGGTGATTGCATCTGGGAGGGATCTCCAGGCGGGGCCATCTCTGGATGGTCTCTCCTCCAGTTTTTGCCCCACACATTGTCTTATATTTGCTCCTGTGAGTATTTTGTTACTCCTTCTAAGAAGGACCAAAGAGCCCACACTTTGGTCTTTCTTTTGCTTGGGGTTCACGTGGTCTGTGACTTATGTCTTGGATTTTGTGAGATTTTGGACTAATATCCACTTATCGATGAGTGCATACCATGTGCTTTCTTTTGTGATTGGGTTACCTCATTCAGGATGATATTTTCTTGTTCCATCCATTTGCCTAAGAATTTCATGAATTCATTGTGTTTTTTTATTGGATATTTTATTTACATTTCAGATGCCATCCCCTTTCCCCATTTCCCCTCCCTAGAAAACCCCTATCCCGTGCCCCCTTTTCCATTTTGCTTTTATACAATTTTTTTAAATGTTAATCAAATGCTTTATAAGGATGGTAATGCTCAATCAGAAGTGTAACCCAATACCCAACCTAGATATATAAACTATCTTTGACTGGTGGAGACACGTGAACTTCTGCCTCCATGCCCCCTCTCTCTTTCTCTCTCTTTCTCTCTCTCATCACCTAGCTTCTCCTCTACTTCATTTTCTCCTCTCCTTACTCCATCTCTTCCTCTCCGTACTCCTTCCCCCTTAGCTCCTCCTACATATCACCCTTCCTGTTAAAATAAAACTTTTCTCTCAAAATACAATTAGAGCATAATTATTCCTATTTGTACCAGTGAGGTACAAGATAGTCTTAATACCCAGTCCATCCTTTTGTTGACTAACCAGAACCTCTGTCGTCTCTTTTGACTAAAACACTTAGTTTTGAACCTGGTTTTTTTCTTGGCTTTAGAATGAATGTCAGCTGAAAACCATTCACTCAGATCTTTTCTCTCAAAGTAAATAGCCAGGACTGGCTATGAGACTATAGGTCTTCAACCCCGTCAGAAATCCAGAATGACTGAGTTAACTGAAATTATGGGAAGCACTAAGCATAGCTTCTAAAACTTAGCCAATTTATAGAGACCGCTGAAGACCTGGACAGCCCCTATACTACCGAACATTGGAGCATCAAATCTTCAGCCTTCTGGCCCAAACTCATCTGACAGACCTTAGTGATGCAGAATTATTAAGGGCTGATTACTCTGTCTAGGCAGATATAATCAGTCGACTATTCTGCAAATGTGTCCTTTTCTGGACAGTAATTTGTCTGTAGATGGAAAGAGGCAATTCTTGCCTAGTGGCTGTCTCACAACTGGAGTAACTCCAAGGATGCTCAATTTCTTCTTAGAATCCAAGACAGGAAGTTGTCAGGAGCAGACAGGTCTCTAATCAAAATGAACATTAATATAGAAATATTTGTGACGTCAATTCTATGGATTTCTGACGTTTTGAAATCCAACTATCCATGTAGGGTAACCTGGACTGTTGTCTGTTAACTCCTCTCAGCTATTTCTAAATAAAATATAGAAAACACCCTAACAATAAACTCAAAGTCGTGAATTTGCTATAGTCCCTTAACTCACAGGCTAACCATCCCAAATCAGTTAAAAAAGTTAAAGAAGGACTGGGTCTAAGCCTTGTATTCCTAAATGTGTTATACAGGCACAATGCCCATGAGAGTATCAATATTCATTTCACTTTCATATCAATAAGAAACTCATACCAATGAAAACCTTAAATTTGAAATCCAAGTAAATTTTGTACCATTTAAGAAATTATAACTTCATCTTGATACTAATTATACAGATTTCTACCAATAGGTTATGGCATGCCATAAATCCTAGCTAATCCTCCCTGTTCCAATAAAACCACTACTTTCTCCCAGAAAGACAGCCCAATATTAACCACCTTAGTCCCCAAGCCCAGAGAATAGGGGCGCTGACTCTTCTTTAACTTCTTCAAGCTGATTACGGGCATTGAGATATTAGAAGAGGGGGAGGGAAAGAGTAAATTGATAAGCCTCTGATGCTGTGTCTTCACTGCATCCAGATGGAATTCCAGGACATTAGAGGTTCGAGCAGGTCTGCTCATTTTGCTTGATGAGTAGATACACCAAGGCTGTGTATTCTGCAATATACAATTCTCAAAACAAGTTTTAGTATCATGATAATTTTTGTTTTAGAGGGCTGACATTTTTTTTAAAGATGTTGGTTCTAACAACTTTTCCTGGGTTTTAATTCTATTCCATTGATCTTCTTGCCTCTCTCTGTACCAATACCATGCAGGTTTTTTTTTGTTTGTTTTTGTTTTTTATCACTACTGCTCTGTATTCCAGCTCAAGGTCAGGGACCGTGATTCCCTCAGAATTTCTTTTATTGTTGAGAATAGTTTTCACTATTTTGTTTTTTGTTTTTTTGTCATTCTAAATGAATTTGAGAATTGCTCTTTCTATCTCTGTGAAGAATTGAGTGGAATTTTGATGGGTATTGCATTAAATCTGTAGATTGCTTTTGGCAAAATGGCCATTTTTACTATATTAATCCTGCCAATCCATGAGCATGGGAGATCTTTCCATCTTCTGAGATCTTCTTCAATTTCTTTCTTCAGAGACTTGAAGTTTTTGTCATACAGTTGTCACTTGCTTGGTTAGATTCACACCAAGGTATTTTATATTGTTTGTGACTATTGTGAAGGGTGTCATTTCTCTAATTTCTTTCTCAGCCTGTTTACCCTTTGAGTAGAGGAAGGCTACTGATTTGTTTGAGTTGATTTTATATCCAGCCACTTTGCTGAAGTTGTTTATCAGGTTTAGGAGTTCTCTGGTGGAAGTTTTGGGGTCACTTAAGTATACTATCATATCATCTGCAAGTAGTGACATTTTGACTTCTTCTTTCCCTGTTTGTATCCCTTTGATCTCCTTTTGTTGTCCAATTGCTCTGGCTAGGACTTCGAGTACTGTATTGAATAGGTAGGGAGAGAGTGGGCAGCCTTGTCTAGTCCCTGATTTTTTTCAAGTGTCTCTCCATTTAGTTTGATGTTGGCTACTGGCTTGCTGTATATTGCTTTTACTATATTTAGGGATAGGCCTTGATTTCCTGTACTTTCCAAGACTTTTACTATGAAGGGGTGTTGAATTTTGTCAAATGCTTTCCTCAGCATCTAGTGAGATGATCATGTGGTTTTTTTTCTGTGAGTTATGTCTGTGGATTTCTGTATATTGAACCATCCTTGCATTTCTGGGTTGAAGCCTACTTGATCATGATAGATGATTGTTTTGATGTGTTATTGGATTCAGCTTTCGAGAATTTTATTGAGTATTATTGTATTGATATTCATAAGGGTGATTGGTCTAAAATTCTCTTTCATTGCTGGGTCTTTGTGTGGTTTAGGTATAAGTGTAATTATGGCTTCATAGAATGAATTGGGAAGTGTTCTCCTGTTTCTATTTTGTGGAATAGTTTATAAAGAATTGGTCTTCTTGGAAGGTCTGATAGAATTCTGCACTAAAACCAGCTGGTCCTGGGCTTTTTTTGGTAGAGAGACTTTTAATGACTGTTGCTATTTCTTTAGGGGTTATAGGACTATTTAGGTGGTTTATCTGATCCTGATTTAATTTTGGTGTCTGGTATCTGTCTAGGAAATTGTTCATTTCATCCAGATTTTCCAGTTTTGTAGAGTATAGGCTTTTGTAGTAGGATCTGATGATTTTTTGAATTTCCTCAGTTTCTGTTGTTATGTCTCCCTTTTCAGTTCTGATTTTATTAATTTGGATACTGTCTCTGTGCCCTCTGATTAGTCTGGCTAAGGGTTTATATATCTTGTTGATTTTCTCAAAGAGCCAGCTCCTGGTTTTGTTGATTCTTTGTATAGTTCTTTTTGTTTCTAGTTGGTTGATTTTAGCCCTGAGTTTGATTATTTCCCGCCATCTACTTGTCTTTGGTGCATTTTTTCTTTATCATCTAGAGCTTTCAGGTGTCCTGCCAAGTTGCTGGTGTATGCTCTCTCGTTTCTTTTTGTAGGCACTTAGATCTATGAGTTTTTCTCTTAGCACTGCTTCATTGTGTCCTATAAATTTTGGTATGACGAGCCTTCATTTTCATTAAATTCTAAAAAGTCTTTAATTTCTTTATTTCTTCTCTGACCAAGTTATCATTGAGTAGAGCATTAATCAGTTTTCACGAGTATGTGAGCTTTCCATTGATTTTAATGTTATTGAAGATCAGCCTTAGTCCATGGTGATTAGATAGGATGCATGGGATTATTTCAGTTTTCTTGTGTCTGTTGAAATCTGTTTCGTGTCCAATTATATGGTCAGTTTTGGAGAAGGTACCATGAGGTGCTGAGAAAAAGTTACATTCTTTTGTTTTTGGATGAAATGTTCCGTAAATATCTGATAAATCCATTTGGTTCATAAGTTCTCTTAGTTTCACTGTGTTTCTGTTTAGTTTTTGTTTCCATGATCTTTCCATTGATGATAGAGTAGGGTTTTGAAGTCCCCCACAATTATTGTGTGAGGTGTAATGTGTGCTTTCAGTTTTAGTAAAGTTTCTTTTATGAATGTGGGTGCTTTTGCATTTGGTGCATAGATATTCAGAACTGAGAGTTCATCTTGGTTGTTTTTTCCTTTGACGAGTATGAAGTGTCCATTTTTATCTTTCTTGGTAACTTCTGGTTGAAAGTCAATTTTATTCAATATTAGCATGGCTACTTCAGCTTTTTTCTTGAGACCATTTGCTTGGAAAACTTTTTTCCAGCCTTTTATTCTGAGGTAGTGTCTGTCTTTGTCACTGAGATGCGTTTCCTGTATGCAGCAAAATGCTGGGCCCTGTTTACATATCCAGTCCATTATTCCGTGTGTTTTTATTGGGAAATTGAGTCCATTGATTTTAAAAGATATTAAGGAATAATGATTGTTGCTTTCTGATGTTTTTGTTACTAGAGGTGGAGTTATGTTGTGTGGCTAGCTTCTTTTGGGTTTGTTGGAAGAAGATTACTTTCTTGCATTTTCTAGGGTATAATTTCCCTCCTTGTTTTGGTGGTTTCCCTCTATTGTTCTTTGAAGGGCTGGATTCGTGGAACGATATTGTATAAATTTGGTTTTGTCATAGAATATCTTGGTTTCTCCATCTATGGTAATTGAGAGTTTTGCTGGGTATAGTAGCCTGGGCTGGCATTTGTGTTCTCTTAGGGTCTGTATTACAAGTGTCCAGCATCTTCTAGTTTTTATAGTCTCTGGTGAGAAGTTTGGTGTAATTCTGATAGGTCTGCCTTTGTATGTTACTTGACCTTTTTCCCTTACTGCATTTAATATTCTTTGTTTGTTTTGAACATTTGGTGTTTTGATTATTATGTGTCATGGGGGATTTCTTTTCTGGTCTAGTCTATTTGGAGTTCTGGAGGCTTTTTGTATGTTCATAGGCATCTCTTTCTTTAGGTTAGTGAAATTTTCTTCCATAATATTTTTGTTTTTTTGAGACAGGGTTTTTCTGTGTAGTCCTGGCTGTCCTGGAACTCACTCTGTAGATCAGGCTGGCCTCTAACTCAGAAATCCACCTGCCTCTGCCTCCCAAGTACCGGGATTAAAGGCATGTGCCACCACTGCCAGGCTTTCTTCTATAATATTGTTGAAGATATTTACTAGCCCTCTAAGTTGGGAATCTTTGCTTTCTTCTATACCTATTATCCTTAGGTGTGATCTTCTCATTGTGTCCTGGATTTCCTGGATGTTTTGGGTTAGGAGGGGTTTTTTTGTATTTTGTATTTTCTTTGACAGATGTGTCAATGTTTTCTATGGTATCTTCTGTACCTGAGATTCTCTTCTATCTCTTGTATTCTGTTGGTGATGCTTGCTTGCATCCATGACTCCTGATATCTTTCCTAGGTTTTCTATCTCCTGGGTAGTCTCCCTTTGTGATTTCTATATTGTTTCTACTTCCATTTTTATGTCCTGAATTGTTTTGTTCAATTCCTTCACCTGTTTGGTCATGTTTTCTTGTAATTATTTAAGGGATTTTTGTGTTTCCTCTTTATGGGATTTTACCTGTTTAGATGTGTGCCGTGAATGGTAGCTCACGTGTGGTCGCAGGCATGAATCTCTGTTGGGCTGTGTTGATCCCTGAGCATCATTCATGGTTTAGTCAGCTTGAATCGCGGCTCAGAGTGGCAGAAGCGCGGGAATTTGACTGAGTTTGTTCTGTGCAGCACTAGGCTGGCACTGAGCTGTGAGAAGCCGCAGGGGCACACACCCCCCCCCCCCCGTGGGGAGAGAACTCAGTCTGAAGTTCTGTGGAGGGGGGTAGGGGCTCTTGAGTTGGGGATCCCCGGGCCAGGAGGTTGCTGACTGGTCTCAAGCCCTTGGGCTCTCAGATGCTGCTTAGAGGCCTGCCGCCGCAGAGATATCCTCAGGAAAGCCCTGGGGCTGTGGCTATAGTGGCTCATTAAAGGCCTTCTCTGTGGTTCTCCATGGCAGCCCCGAAAGACATGAGGGGTCCATGAGTTTTACAGGCTTTATTTTCATGGTGGATGGTAGTTGAATCTGGATGCACCCTCACTTAGGTCAGGGCAGACTGACTTAAATAAGGAGGGAGGAGGGTCTGGAAAAGGAATACATAATTGGCTATGCCTTCTGGCCTTTAGGTATCTCATTAATATGGAAATCTCTCTAGGGCCTGAGGCCTGTAGCCATGTCTTCTACCTGTGAAGGGGCTGGTAGGGGCCATTGCCTTATGTTACTGAACAGCCCAGATCAAATGGAGGTCTATGCCACGTGTCAGGAGCCTGGATTCTGGGAGCATGGCAGAATAGATGCCCGCTCCTCACAGGCATGGACACTTGTTGGGTCTCCAGGTTATTTCCAGTCAGTACTTCTACCAAAACCAAGCCATCCTATCATGGTCCCACACATGCGTTCTCCTGTATTTCTTTGGGAGAGTTATTTATGTCCTTAAAGTCTTGTATCATCATCATGAGAAGTGATTTTAAATCTGAATCTTGCTTTTCTGGTGTCATGGGGTATTCAGGACTTGCTATGGTGGGAGAACTAGATTCTGATGATGCCAAGTAACCTTGGTTTCTGTTGCTTATGGTCTTGCACTTGCCTTTTGCCATCTGGTTATTTCTAGTGGTACCTTCACTCACTGTCTCTGACTGGAGCCTGTCTGTACTGTTATCTTGGTTGTGTCAGAACTCCTCAGAATCCAGCTGTCTCTGTGATCTTGTGATCTTGAGATCTTGGTTGTGATATCTCTTGGGAGTCAGGTTGCTTCTGGGATCCTGAAATCCTGGTGTGCCCAAGCTCCTGAGATACTGTGATCCTGTTATCCTATGTTCCTGGGTGTGTTAGAGCTCCTGGGAGTCCAGCCTCCTCTGAGTTTGGGGGACTGGGTACAGAGCTGGCGCTTTAGGACTATTCCCAGCACTGGCACAGACTGGAAGGCACCTGTAATTTTTATTTTCATAAAATCACTAGTCCCATTATGGGTGCTCCACATTCATGAGTTCATCTAATTGTAATTGCTTCGTTAAAGCCTCATCTCCAAGAATCATCAATATGTAAATTTGGAAATTAAATTTCTTTCACAAAAATTTTGGGGAGACACATTAAAGCACATATGATACACACATAAAGGGGCATGCACCATACACACGTATGTGTCTAAAACTAGTCAGGCTTATGTATCATGAGCTATATCAGAGATAAGAATAGTATTTTTATTTTCATTTTAAATAACTTACTTGAATAAAAGTTTACCATAATTTTTAAGAGCTGTTTTGTCTCTTCTATGGTCATGTTATTCCATTTCCAGGTTAATTGTAGTATAAAAATAATTTTTATAATGTGATACTACTGAAACTCTATCAGGGACCAGGGTTATGGCTCAGTGGGTAAAAGTGCTTACTGTGCAAGTATGAGGACCTGAGTTCAAATCCTCAGAATTTACATAACAAGCCAAGTGTGGTTGCATACATTGTAACCTCAGTGCTGGGTGAGAAGACAGAAGAATTGCTGGTACTTGCTAGCCAATAGCCTACCTCTAGATTTAGTTAGAGACCCTATCTTAAGGAAATAAAGTGAAGAGAGATAAAGATTCCCAACATCCTTTCTGGTCTTTCTATCAGACACACACACACACACACACACACACACACACACACACACACACACACACAACCTGCTGAGTCTGTTTTTGTTGTTTGTGTATATGTGGGCTGACCACTTCATATTGGATAATCAGTTAAGGGGCTCCTCCTTGGGAGAGGCTAATTCTCAACTTAAAAGTCATTAGATCCTGTACCTTTTGATCCAAGGATGAGAGCCCATGAGATTTTCCTCCTCCTTGTTAGCATGTTTATTGATATTGTTATTATTCTTGTCTTACTTACATAAGCATTTTTTAAATGAGTGATTGTTTTACAGCAGACTTCTTGGTATTCTGACCCTTATAATTTTCTGTCCCCTCTTCTGTGATATTCCTTGAGCCATAGATACAAGAACTGTGATACAGATGTATCCATTTGGTGCTGGGCTCTCTGTAATCTGTTGATCCCTGCATTGTATCCAGTTCTGGTTTTCTTTGATGGTCTCCATTTGCTGTAAAGAGAAAGTTCTTTGAAGAGGTGGTAGCTACACTTAGCTGTGTGTATATGGATAAGACTTAGAATGTAATGAGGAATTAAACTGCCCTAGCAAAGTGACAGCAATTTTCTTAAGTCCATGATCTCACTAGCCCAAGGAAGTTGGCTAGGTTTCCAGTATCAGTCATGATTTTTATACTGTTGAGTGGTACTTAAATCAAATTAGACTGCATGAGTGCCAGTTATTGTACTCACAGAGACATTTGGCCATGCTAGTGTTTGTTGTGATTCATAGGTATCATAGCTGAGTAGGATAAGTCACTGCTTGTCTCCCTTTCTGGTACCATGGAAGCTAGATTGTAGGAAGGAAGCTTTCAGGTTAGATTCAACTAAAATCATCTTAAACCTTGTGTCCCAAGTGTGTGGTTTTTTTTGGCAATAGGGGCTTACCTTCAACCTCTGAGCTGTAACCAAGGACTACATTAATAGTTTGTATTGTTTTGGGAGTCACTTGACTATCCTGACCAACCATTAGAAAGGATGTTTCTTGTTTCTGACATGAGGGATTTTGTTAGTCTATGGTTTTTGTAAGGAGCTTGTCAGTGCAAGTGGCATGACTTTCTTTTATATATAACATAATTTTAGGTAAATATAAAATAATACAACTCTTGAGGCTTTATCAAACAGCCTTGGTGTTATCTGTCCCTCATCTCTCCCTTTTTCTGAGTTGACTGACTTCCCTCCTCTCCAGATGGGGCTCCTTCCACATTTTTCCATTTCTTCATATCATTTGTATCCTTCTATTATTCTCTCAAGGGGGACCCTCCCTCCATGCTACTTTATATTTTTCTGATTTTTGAGGTTACTCCATGTCATATACTAACATCTGAAAATTTAGAGCTAGGAATCACTGATGAGAGAATTTTCTTTTTCCTTCCTTCCTTCCTTCCTTCCTTCCTTCCTTCCTTCCTTCCTTCCTTCCATCCTCTCTCCCTCCCTCCCTCCCCACCTCCCTCCCTCCCTCCCCACCTCCCTCCCTCCCTCCCTCCCTTCCTTCCTTCCTTCCTTCCTTCCTTTCTTCCTTCCTTCCTTCCTTCCCTTCCTTCTTCTGGGGTTTTGATACTATGTTTCTTTGTGTAACCCTGGCTGTCTTGCAACTCACTCTGTAGACCAGGCTGACCTTGAACCTAGACGTCTGCCTGCCTCTCCCTCCCGAGTACTGGGATTAAAGGCATGCTCTACCACCACCTGGCAAGAGAGTTTCTTATAATTTGGTAACTCTCATTCTCTTTTTGTTTTTATGACAGTCTTTTCTGTAGCTTAGGCTGGCCCTCAAGTGGATATGTAGCAGATTATGATTGTGAACTTCTTTCTGGTCCTGCTTCTACCTCCTAATTGCTGAGATTACAGGGATATGACACCATACTTGGTTTATGTAGTTCTAGGACCTATACTCAGGCTCTGTCCATGTTAGATAAGCACTTTATCTACTGAGCTACATCTCAGCTCCATAAATTATAAATTTGTTGGATATTTGTTGTCTGTGATACAGTTTCAAGTACCTGAGGCTGACCTTAAACTCCTTTCTAATCTAATTCTGCCTCAGCCTGACAAGCGTGATGACAGATACGTGCAGTCGCAACTGGCTCTAAATTTTTGTTTTCTGATTGCATTTGATTTCTCCTCACAGGTTGCTGTCTCATGGCATGGCAAACATGATGCCTGCAGGTTTAACCCTCCTCCCTTCCCTCTCCCTGGCTAAACCATTAGACTAGATTCCTAAAGCTAATCTTCAAGATCTATTCCCTTATTTGGCCATTTCCTTTTGCCTGAATAAAACTCCAAGGTCCAGCTACCAACATATCAAGGATCAGCAAGTCGAAATTCATATTTTGGCTATCCTGGCTAAGAGGTCCAATCAGGACTTACCAATTTATCCTGACACAAACTTCCCCACTTTTTCTCTTTAAAAATCTACTCCTGCAAAAAAAAAAAAAAAAAAAAACATGCCGTCTGCCTTTGTCTGATCCAGAGGACCCCCATGCCTCTAGCATAATAACTCTCCTTTGTACTGAGAACCTGGTGTCTGGGTGTGGTCTTACTGACTCTGAGGGGGCCCCCTTACTTTTGGTGTCTCGTGTCAAATTGATCTACAGGATTTCTAACCCAGTTCTTGCACTTACTGGACAATCCAGTGCCTGCTCCTTTCATTCAACATTGGCTAATTGGTGAGTTTTCCCATACTAGCATTCCTAAACATTCCCCCAGGACATTGGATTATGACAGTTGAGTGTCCAACCTCCCCACTGTATTGTGGGGCTGGGAAAAATGCACCCCACCATGATATTTATGGACTCCCTCCATGGCCAGTAGGCACATTTCATTGTTTGGCTTGGTTAGCAGTGCCCTTTTACTTTTGGTGGCTGCTATGCAGGAATTCATTGTCTGTTCCTAACTGTCAGAAATTCCTGCCGACAAGTCCCAGATTCCCCCTGGGACTACTGTGACCCTCTTGTGGTGACAGAGCTTGGGTGGGGACCCCTCCCTTTGGCCACGTGGGACCTTAGGGGAAGCCCTGGGCTCTTGACTTTGGCTACCTGCCACCACTAGCAGAGGGTTCCGTCTTCTCCATCCTGACTGATATACCTCTGGGATGTCTCCTAAAGACTCCAACTCACATGTAACATTACCGCTCCATTTAGCACTCAAGAATGTACCTTATACACCCTAGATATCAAACAACAACAATAGCAAAACTTTATACTATTTTGGGCACATGGATAGAATGAAGGAAATACTCCTTTCCTGCATCCCCTCTCCTCTACCTGTCCCTGCCTGCCTCTCTTTCTGTTTCATGCTTTCCCCTTACATTTGCACTGCACTGTAGGAACACCATGGCTGACAGAAGGTCCAGAGCTTTGGGTACGCCCTTTCGGCTGGGTGCCACCCTTCCTACATCCCTGCTGCCACCAGAAGGCATTCAAGGTCTCCACCTGCCTGGCTATGCAACTACAAAAGCCCTCCCCTGCCATTCTCCCTGCTGAGCAGCTCCAAAGCCCGCTGTTGGAGATCACTGCCTCCTGCAGCTGCTACTGCTCCCCCTCCCATCCTGAAGCCAAATTCCCCACCTTTGATTTCCCCCTTACTACCCCACAGCTGCTCTTAATTGCCTTTTCAAATACCATCTCCCACCTCCCTCCACCCATCTTCCAACCTCCCTCCACTTCACAACTTAACCCTTTCCCTGCAGACCAGACCTAAAATCATACATACTAGAAAGATACTCCTCAAACTCTTCAGAGAGCTGCTGAACATGACATTTAAAATGCTTAAGCTTTCCATTATAGAGACATGCCTAGAAAAAAACCCTATGGTTTCCAAAGAAGACAGATAGGACACCACTCCACTTGGATTGTGATAATGATAACCACTGGAATAAACTGCTCCACAAGTCATCTGCTGCCAGAGCTTTGCTCAAACTGTAAACATTTTGGGGTTAATTGTCCTACTCTGCCTAATCAAAATAAGGTCAATTTCACTAAGTTCCTCTAAAGGGAAATTCTCTCAAGTCTGGGTCTGATAGTTGCAGGCCAGCTGCTCTGTATGGCAGCTGAAGACTTACTACCACTGCTCAGCTATGGAGAACACGAGAACCTAGGGCAACTGTCTAGCTCATAGATAAGTCCCTGTTGTTTAACTGACACATAGGCCACTTGAATTATACCTCCCTCTATAATTTTTCCTTTTCAGCTCTCTGATGATTTTGACTGACCTGCCTAAACCCACAGCAAACACTCCCCAGGAGCCTAGATTCTCACTTATATCAGGTCTTGTCACACTCCTCACTCACCCCACTCACCCCTCCCTCATCCATAGTTGGGGTATGTAGCCAGCCCTCCAGACCCCTCCAAACTTCACCCTTAATTTGCTCCTTCAAAGACTTTCCTTTTTCTTACTCCATTGTCCTCATTCCCTCATTGAAGTAGAAACTGAAGGGTTCTTTGGAAAGTCAGTTGGATGGTGTCCTGCTGGGGCAAACATGTAAAGGAACCTTTCTTAACGTGGACATAGGTGTGAAAGGCTAAGATAAACTCCTGAAGGACACAAGAGAGAGGATGTTTTGCTAAAGCAAGCATGTGATAGGACACCTGATGAAGGATTCTTTGTTAACAACACACATGTGTTGGTCTGCTTTCCTTTGCATAGTTGAGCTGCATTTGGCAGGACTCCATAGAGAGAAACGCACCAAAAACCTTCTGGTGGTGTGCTGCAGTTTCTAGCCACTTCTGTGGACTCGGGCTGATTAGATGCATGTGCTAAGGCAAGACCCGTGCTGAGGTAAGGCACGTGGAGGACATGTGATGTTTGGAAGATATAAATAGGACTCCATGGAATGACAACAGAGGTTGGCTTGCTGGTATGCTAGCTGTGGAACGCTTGTAGGCCTCACCTCTTCACTGATCTTCAATTCCCTGAGACACAGCTGAGAACTTTTCCTGGTGTTTCTGTTGGTCCCTCCTGCTGACTCGAGGCAAGGCCCCCATTACCAGAAAACCAGAACTATGACCACTTAGCTGACACCCAATGATACAATAATAAAGCCAAAAGGTGGAAATGAAGGGCTCTGTAACAGGCCTGAGCATGGCAAACATGGTGCTGGCAGGTCTTGCCCTCCTCTCTTCCCTCTTCTTTGCTAAACCATTAGATTACATTATTAAATCTAGCCCCCAAGGTTTATTCCTGTATTTTGCCACTTCCTTCTGCCTGAATAAAACTCTAAGGTCCAGCTATCAAAACATCAAGGTCCAGCAGATCAAAAGTCATACTTTGGCTACACTGGTTAACATGTCCAGTAAGGTCTTGCTAACTCACCCTAGCACAGACTTCCCATTCTTTTCTCCTTAAAATCCCTCTCCTGCAAAAATACATGATGTCTGCCTTTGTCTGATACAAAAGCATACCCACCCACCCAGCTTGTCCCTCCAGTGTGCTGAGAACTTGTTGTTTGAGTAGGTTCTGTAGTACCGACTTTGGTCTCTCCCCCTTTCTCTTGTCCCCCTTATACAGGTTTCCTAGTAAATGGTTCTGCATGAAGTCTTAAACTTCCCATTGATATATACATGGACTAATATAGTAGAAAGTAGACTGGACACCTAAATAATTAAGGGCTGCACTAGGGAATTTGACAGTCTCGATTCAAATTTTGACTCTATTTAAAAACCTGTGTGACTATGGACAACTTAACCTTTGCATGCCTCAGTTTCAGCATCTGTAAAATTGGAGTCCTGACATACCTGATTTCTTATGTGAGGAATTAAGTGATACGTATAAAGAATGTGGCATGATGATTGTTAAGCAGGCAGCTAGTCATTTGTATACCCCCAGGGCCACTTCTGTGTACTCCCAGGAGAGTTCCCACTGAGGATTTCTTGCTATTGTCCTCCTGAGGACACCAACACTTCTCAGGATATCTACGGTTATCCCTGCCCTTCAGTCTGAGCCTACTCCGTACCAATGGGTCTATTTTACCTGTCATGGGACAAATTCATATAAATAGCAATCACTTTCTATCTCCCTAACTCCTGGTACCATCTGTTTCCTGGAAAACAGTTTCTGTTGACTTTTTTTCTGGATGAGGCAATGTCCCCCCCGCCCCCCACCACCCCGAGGAAGCTCCCTTTGGATTCTGCTGTGGGATATGAGACATGACAAAGACCTGGCACCGCTTATTGTCTCACATTTGAATTATATATAAGTCCCTTGTTTTCACAAACCTTAAGGGACGGACAATATTTTGCAATGCATCCCCTTGGCTTGAGGTGAGGGAAAGAACCCAAATTTGTTCCTTTTGAGAGGCAGAGGAGAGGAGCACTTACCTACCATTTTTTCCCCCAGAGAATTACTCCTCTTATGTATAGGCCTCTCCAAACTCAACTCCTATGAATAGAAATTGAGTAATAGGCGTATTCTCTGTCACAGTCCTCTTAGTGTGTGTTTGTGGGTGACGTTGTGGTTCATTTTAGAAAATATGTTGTAGTACTGATACTCATTTATGTTCTCCATAATATTTATATTTTTCCCCTTCCTTGGCACAGAAATGTGTTGCACATCTGTTTCTACATTGAGGTCCAAAAAAACCATATGCCTTGTGTTATCCAATTAAGTCTAATCAGAAACTTGAACCTATGACTCCCAGTGTCCATGAAGTGAAGTGGTATGATTTGTCATCATTAAGTCTGGGACACTAAATGAACAGGATGATCAGAAGTCCTTGCTGATAATCACTAGTACTGCTCTGTGAATCAGAAAACAGTTTAGTGTTTCAAACAGCTCAGATTTGGGCATGTTTCTTGCTCCATGGGGACAAGAATGTAGTTAACTTCTATTTTTTTTCTTTTTTTAGGCCCTCTTTGTGACATTCAAAATGAATGTTTTACATTCGGTTTAGTTAGTCTTACAATTTCTTCTTGTTACTGCTATCATCTTTACACTGGGACTTGTGAAATTGTGATATACAGAAAAAAACTGATCAAAATATCAAGGAGACAGAAAGTCTGATTTAAAGTCTTGGTTCCAACACTAGCTTTTATATATCTGAGCCTCACTATTTCCTCAAGTATAGAAGACAGGTCTATACCTCTTCTGTTTTCCTCATTGAATTGGTTTAAGGATTAGTGAGGACATAGGTAACAAAGTGCTACGACAACTCTAAAGCAGAGCACCAGCATGGTTTGCAAACTTGTGATCACAGATGAATCTGTACAGCACAATGACCTATAGGTCATCCTCACAGGTTGACTGTAAAGCATTGAGAGGAATATGATGATGAAACATTCAGTCAGAAACTTTCTGCACACCCAAGCAGTTATTTGTGCAGTAAAACATATTAATTTCACATTAAACCAAATAGTCTCCAGTTGCTTTCATGTGATAAAAACTCTTTTAGGCATGTCTGATCTCTTGTTTACAATATTATGCCAGTCTGTGTGAGAAATAACAGAGTCTAAGGCATGACTTGTGACATAATTTTTCTTGTTTTGCTTATTTGAGGCAGAGTCTCATGTAACCCAAGTTGGTATTTAGCTTATGATTCTCCAATCTGTACCTCCCCCAAGTGCTGGGATTATAGACATGTGCTGTTATGCCTGGTTAACATTTATTCTACTTTTACTTTAAACATTATTTTAGTTTTTGAGAACTTCAAAATGAGTACTGTATCTACATCACTCCCACCCCATTCTTCCCACCTCAAACTTCTCCCATGAACCCCAACTAAAACTCATGGCCCTTTTAAAATTGTTATTGTTACATGTATTCAGATCTACAGTATCCAATCAGTGTTGCTTGTATGTACATGTGTCCAGGGTTAACCACTTGAGATCAGACAACCTTATGTAGGAGCTTGTCTCTAAAAAAAAACAAATTACTCCTCTCTCTTAGCAGTCATAGACTTCTTATAGCTCTTCATTGAGAGATGAGACCATGAGGAGTTTCTCCTGTCCATGCCGGGGAACAACTGATGCTTTCATTATACTGGTCTTGTTCAGGCAACAGTATTGTTGAAATTTCCTGGGTGCAGCTTCCCTGTCATGCAGTATCTAACAATAGGCTTCCTGAAATTCTGGCTCTTGTAATCTTTTATTCTTGAGAAATACTAAGAGTGGATGTTAACTATTCTTAACACAAAAAGTATAGCCTTATGACATAATATATATATATTAATAAATAATTTATGTAACCATTTTGTTATATACAAATTCCTCAAAATATTGTATTGTATACAACAAATACACAGATTTTGTTTTGAGACAGAGTTGTGGAGCCCAGGCTGGTTTCAAAATCTTGATCTTTCTGTCCCAGATCCTTAAATGTTAAAATTGTACATATGTGCCATCATGCTTGATTAAATATATACAACATTATCTTCAGTTAAAAGAAAATAGGGGCCAGAGAGATGGCAGTTAAGGGCAAGTATTTCTTTTGAAAAGGATCTGGGGATCTGGGTTCAATTCTTAGCATTCACATAGTGGCTCAAAACCAGCTGATCTGACACACACATTCACACATATAGCACATATACATATACACAGGGAAAACACCCATACCTATAAAATAAAATATCTTTAAAATAAATATTATTAAAACTTATATTTGTTTGCATGTATGTTTGTGCACCAACTTGGTGCTTGTTGCCCAAAGAGATAAAAAAAGGGTTGATCTCTTGGGACTGAAATTACAGACAGTTATGAGTCTCCATGTGGGCACTAGAAATCAAACCTATGTCATCTGGAAGAACAACTTGTGCTCTTAACCACTGAGCCATATCTCCAGCCCCATAAATAAGATTATTGAACCCAGAAAGGGTACACTTTAATTAATAAGAGCAAGATGAAACAAAAGACCTAATTCAGGCAGAATGAGAACTTAGTAAAGCTTATCCTCTGAAAATCAAACTGATAAAATTATTTAAAGAGCTACTTCAGAACGCTAAACATTAACCAGAAGTATGCAATTCAGTGAAAAGTATTTGCTTGGGAGAAACTATTCAGCCTTAGTTAAGAACATTGGGATCGTTCCACTCCAGGCACCCCTCTCTTTTTCTTCCTACCCACTTATCTGAGGTATGGTCTATGATAATCATAGTCTTTGATGCTGGGTGGAGGTGACTAACTTGATTTAGAATTTTGTTCAAACACAAATGTCCAGGGTCTTTGTTGTAAACAGTGGTGAAAAAAAAAGAGACCAGTATTATAACTTCCAAGAGCTGGGCTTGGTGTAATTTGAGTATTTGGAAGAGTGAAGCAGGAATGTCATGAGTCTGTAGCCAGCCTAAGATACATAGCAACCTTTTTTCCTGTTTAACTTTTCATTCTTTATTCCTTGTATCAGTAAATAAAACAAACAGTATGCTCCAAGTGCTGATTTAGAGGTGTTAAGAATTACAAATAAGTCTCACAAAAAGTAATATTCAGTGACTTCTTTACATGCAATTTTAATTATTAAGTGAAGTACAATAATAATTTAATGCAATAGGCTAAAAGAACACAAAAATCTGCATATACTGAACTACCAAAGTGGTCCGAATATCAACATATGGTTTTAATGAAGCATGCATTTCCACGATGAATGTACTTACAGGTACGTCAATGTCAATACACACTACCCCAAATAAATGTCTTGCCATCAGCTTTGGAAGCGCTACCTTTCCTGCTACTGAGAGCATATATTCTTATAAGCTTTAATTTCATTGAGGAAGATAAGTCCACTAAAATTTAACAAACATGATATAAGCCCCCAACAGTTTTAAATCAAGAAACCACTGCAACATATATGCACTAACTTAAAGCTTTTAGTTTCTTAAAAAAGAAAATAAATACTGCTCATTAGAAAAGAATATTAAAACAGATGATCTATTAAGACAGGTAAACATGCTTATAAAAATGTAGTTTCTTAAAGAAAACACAAATGCAACAGCTCTTCATACCCAAATACCAACAGGAGAGAGCTGGTCTACCAGGAGTGCTGATACACCTGTGAGCACAGGTAAGAAGACCACTTCTTCTCAAATACCTGGCTCAAGAGGGACCTGCCCTGAGCCATCAGGACACAGAAACCAAGGGACATCTAGGGACAGAATCCTTCCAGTTTCCATATGCATCCCAGAGTTGATTCTGTGCCATAGTTTTCCATACTGAAATTCCTCCCTGAGAGAAAACTGGTCTCCCAGGAATGCTGACACACAGGCTAGCAGGAGGGTCAAGCCACACTCAGAGACAGCAAGACCAGCTAACACCAGAGATAACCAGATGGTGAGAGGCAACAATAAAAACATAAGCAACAGAAACCAAGGCTACTTGGCATCATCAGAACCCAGTTCTCCCACCACGGCAAAGCTTGAAAACTCCAACACACCAGAAAGGAAAGACTCTGATTTAAAATCACATTTCCTTGCAAAGCTTCTGTAAGGCAAAAGACGCTGTCAATAAGACAAAACAGCAACCAACAGATTGGGAAAAGATCATTACAAATCCTAGATCCGATAGAGGGCTAATATCCAATATATACAAAGAACTAAAGATATCAGACTCCAGACAACCAATTAACCCTATTTAAAAATGGGGTACAGAGCTAAACAAAGAATTCTCAACTGAGGAAATTCGAATGGCTGAGAAGCACCTTAAGAAATGCTCAACATCCTTAGTCATCAGGGAAATGCAAATCAAAACAACCCTGAGATACCACCTCACACCAGTCAGAATGGCTAAGATAAAACATTCAAGTGATGGTAGATGCTGGCGAGGATGCGGAGAAAGAGGAACACTCCTCCATTGTTGGTGGGAATGCAAGCTGGTACAACCACTCTGGAAATCAGTCTGGCAGTTCCTCAGAAAACTGGACATAGCACTACCTGAGGACCCAGCTATACCACTCCTCAGCATATACCCAGAAGATGCTCCAACATATAACAAGGACATATGCTCCACTCTGTTCATAGCAGCCTTATTTATAATAGCCAGAAGCTGGAAAGAACCCAGATGTCCTTCAACAGAAGAATGGATACAGAAAATGTGGTACATTTACACAATGGAGTACTACTCAGCTATTAAAAATAATGAATTCGAGAAATTCTTAGGTAAATGGATGGAACTAGAAAATATCATCCTGAGTGAGGTAACCCAATCACAAAAGAACACACATGGTATGCACTCACTGATAGTTGGATATTAGCCCAAAAGCTTGCAACACTCAAGATACAACTCATAGACCACATGACTTTCATGAAGAAGGAAGACCAAAGTGTGGGTGCTTTGGTCTTTCTTAGAAGGAGTAACAAAATACTCATGGGAGCAAATATGGAGACAAAGTTTAGGACAGAAACTGAAGGAGGGGGCCACCTGGAGACTGTTCCACTTGGGTATTCATCCCATGTGCTGTCACCAAAGTTAGATGTTCATGTGGATGCCAATTTTTTTCTATGAAGCCACAGTTACACTGATAACAAAACCACATAAAGACCCAACAAAAAAAGAGAACTTCAGACCAATTTCCCTTATGACCATCGATGTAAAAATACTCAATAAAATCCTTGAAAACCAAATCTAAGAACACATCAAAACAATCAATCTTCATGATCAAGTAGGTTTTATCCCAGAAATGCATGGATGGTTCAATATACAGAAATCCATCAACATAATATGCTATATAAACAAACTCAATGAAAAAAACCCACATGATTGTCTAACGAGATGCTGAGAAAGCATTTGACAAAATTCAACACCCCTTCATCGTGAAAGTCTTGGAAAGAATAAAAATTCAAGGCCCGTACCCAAACATAGTATAAGCAATATGAAGCAAACCAGTAGCCAACATCAAATTAAATGGAGAGACACTTGAAGCAATCCCACTAAAATTAGGAACTAGACAAGGCTGTCAACTCTCTCCCTATCTACTCAATGTAGTACTTGAAGTCTTATCCAGAGCAATTAGAGAACAAAAGGAAATCAAAGGGATACAAATGGGAAAGGAAGAAGTCAAAATATCAAATATCACTATTTGCAGATGATATGATAGTATACTTAAGTGACCCCAAAACTTCTATCAGAGAACTAACCCTAATAAACAACTTCAGCAAAGTGGCTGGGTATAAAGTTAAACAAATTAGTAGGCTTCTTCTACTCAAAGAATAAATCGGCTGAGAAGGAAATTAGCAAAGCAACATCCTTCACAATAGTCACAAATAATATAACATACCTCGGTGTGAATCTAATCAAGCAAGTGTCAGATCTGTATGACAAGAACTTCAAGTCCCTGAAGAAAGAAATCGAAGATCTCAGATGATGGAAAGTGTGGGAAAGCAGAAAGGTCCTCCAGGTGGGAAGTTAGGTGCGGCGGCTGTACGTACAGTGGCTCATTAAAGGCCTTCTCCATGGTTCCTCACGGTGTAGCCCCAAAGACACGAAAAAGTCCATGAGTTTTACAGGCTTTATTTTCATGACAGATGGTAGTTGAATCTGGATGTGCACTCCAGTGAAACTCAGGGCAGACCTGAGTTAAATAGGGAGGGAAAATGAGGGAGGGTCTGGGGAAGAATGCTTAATTGGCTATGCCCTCTGGCCTTCAGGTGTCTCATTAGTATGTAAATCTCTTGAGGGTGAGGCCTGTAGTCACACCCTTACCTCCCTTTGGGAGGGGCTGCATCCTAAGTGATTGAACATTGAAGTTCCCTGCCACGTGTTAGAAGCCTGGATTCTGGGAGCACGATGGAATAGATGCCCATCCCTTGCAGGGTCTCTGGGCTACTTCCAGCCAGTGCTTCTAGTAAAAACCAAGACCCCTTTCACGGCCCTACAGGCAAGATCTCCCATGCTCATAGATTGGCAGGATTAATATAGTAAAACTGTCCATCTTGCCGAAAACAATCTACAGATTTAATGCAATCCCCATCAAAATCCCAACTGAATTCTTCACAGAATTATAATTAGAGCAACTTGCAAATTCATTTGAAATAACAAAAAACCCAGAATAGTGAAAATTATTCTCAACAATAAAAGAACTTCTGGGGGAGTCACCATCCTTGACCTCAAGCTGTACTACAGAGCAATAGTAATAAAAACTGCATGGTATCGGTACAGTGACAGGCAGGTAGATCAATGGAATAGAATTGAAAACCCAGAAATGAGCCCACACACAAATGGTCAGTTGATGTTTGACAAAGGAGCTAAAACCATTCAGTAGAAAAAGGACAGTATTTTCAACAAATGGTGCTGGTTCAAGTGGAGGTCAACATGTAGACGAATGCAAATTGATCCATTTTTATCTTCCTGTACAAAACTCAAGTCCAAGTGGATCAAGGACCTTCATATAAAACTGAACACACTGAAACTAATAGAAGAGAAGATGGGGAAGAACCTCGAATACCTGGGCACAGGGGAAAAGTTCGTGAACAGAACACCAATGGCTTAATCTAGAGTTACTATAAAAACCAGGAAAATGAAGCAATAAGAAGGTAGGGAATGTCAGGACATAAGTGCTATAAAGGGGGAAATGGGAAAGGCAGGGAGGATTTAACTGGAAAGGGAAGGGAAACAATACAGAGAGGGTGAGAGAGGGAGAAAGAATAAAAATCACTAGGGATGTTTGAAAAAGCTACAGGAAAACATTTCATGTCTACTTAAAATGCATATATAGTATATATAAGTGTGTGTGTGTGTGTGTGTGTGTGTGTGTGTGTTGAATTAAGTTGTTCCTCTTGGAGTGATAATGCTCCCTGTCCTCTAGGAACCATAGACTAGCTAACAAAAACCTTAGTGCCAGGGATGGAAACTCTTTCAAGTTATTGATCAGGGAGTCCTAGAGACTCCCAAAATGATATAGTCTATTGATATTGTCCTTGGTTGCCTCCCATAATGTGAGTGCAAGACTTTATTGCTGCAGATACCACACACCTTGGACACAGGACTTAAAGAAATGGAGTTGAAACTGACCTGGAAACCTCTTCTCTGAGGACTAACTCTCATAGTATTTGAAGATGCTATCTATGCAACCTGCCAAAGGAGAAAAGCAATCAGTAGTCCCTCCCAGTTGTAAAGTCTATGAATTACAATAACCAACATGGCAAGATATACTGAAGAGTGCAATAACAGCACATACAACCTCTGAGTAACCAACAGCTGTCTAAGTGGACTTAAGGCACACTCACAATAGTAGGAAATTTATGCCTGGTATTGTAAAAAAAAATACCTATCTATGGCTGGAGAGGTCATGAACTCTAGAGGAGAATCTACTACTGCCACCTTTCTAAACCAGTATAATATTGGACTGTATCCTAAACAGTTTTCCTTATAGCTATAGGTAAGTGTAGCTCTTTTGCCTCATCAAAAAAAGCTTCCTTTTGCAGCAAATGGAGACTATCATGGGAATACACAACTGGTAAAAATTCAGAGAACAACAAAATGGATGCAACACAACTCCTAAAAGTAAGTCTCAGGAAACATCATGGAAGAGGGGCTAGAAAGACTGAAGGGGGAAGGGAAAATATGGATCAGGTAGGATTAAGGTAGGGAGATGAGAGAGTAGGGTAGATCAGGGTCCTAGTTAGGTTTCTAACATTACCAAAATCAATTTGGGGAGAAGAAGGTTTGTTTGTTGTATATATCCCCAGTCACAATTCATTGAGGGAAGCCAAGTCAGAAACTCAAAGCAAGAAGCTGGAGGCAGGAACTTTGAGACCATGCAGTAATAATGCTTACTAGTTTGATGGCCAAGGCTTACTCAGTATGATAGACTATCTGCCCATGGGTGGCACTTCCCACAGTGAGCTGGGCCATTCCACACCAACCATTAAGCAACCATTAATGCACCATGAAGTTGCCTGCAGGCCAACCTGACTGAAGCACTTTCTCAGTTGAGGTTCTCCTTTCCATGCAGTTCATGGCAAGTTGACAGGAATCTAGTCAGCACAAGGAGGGAGTATGGGGAGTAATAGTTAATACTAAAAACATTTGAAAAATCCACATGGAAACTTACTGTTATATAACCTTCCTCTTAACACACACACACACACACACACACACACACACACACACACACACAATTTAAATGGGGTCATCTTATTATAAAGGGTGACACTGAATCTTCCAGTCAGAATAGATCAAAGATATAGATCAAAGTGGCATTAATCTGGAAGCATCATTCCTACTAAATAGCTTTTATAGTGCTGGAAGACCTTATGCATGTTATGAGGGGGATAAAATAACAGTCTTTTCCACCTGTGATTCCAGCCAGCTACAATAGAAAGTGGGTTGACAAGACATCCTCATTGGTGCAACAGTGGCACAAATATTATCAGAGTAACAAATCACTTTATAATTAGATTCAAAGCCCTGCACAATATGGAATTTATGCCTGGCACCATTGAAAGGTCAAGAACCCATGGAGATATATATATATATATATATATATATATATATATATATATATATATAATAGAACATATGGAACATATGGGAAACATAAGAAACAACAGGCAAGGCATAGTGTCACTGCCAGAATCCAGCTATCTTACTACATCAATCCCTGAATAATTTGGAATAACAGAAGCACAAGAAAAATAGCTTAAAGCAAACTTTATGAAGATGATTGACGTTCTCACGGAGGAAATGAATACGTTCTTTAAGGAAATTGAGGAAAACACAAACAAACAATTGGAGAAAATGAATAAATCCCTTTATGAAAGAGAAGAAAAAACAAACAACAGTTGAAGGAAATGAATAAAACTGTTCAAGACCTGAAAATGGAAATACCATGAATAAAGAAACACAAATCAATGGAATTCTGGAAATGGAAAATCTAGGTACATGAATAGGAACCACAGATGCAAGCATCATCAATGGAATACAAAAGCTAGAAGAGAGACTCTCAAACATTGAAGATATGATAGAAGAAATAGATACATTGGCAAAAAAAATGTTAAATCTAAAAATTCCTGACACAAAACACCCAGAAAATATGGGAAACTATAGAAAAACAAAAAACAAACCTAAGAATAATAGGAATAGAAGAAAATTTCCAGCTCAACGGCCTAGAAAATATTTTCAACTAAATCATAGAAGAAAAATTTTCTAACCTAAAGAAGGAGGTGCTTATAAAAGTACAAGAAGCTCCAGGTTCCATATCTCCGATGTAGTGAGTCACAGCTAAGGTCACCCCCATTGATTCTTGGGCACCTCTCTTATCCCAGGTCTCTGTCTTGTCCTGGAGATGCCCCAAGAAATGCATACATGGGAGATGGAGCAGAGACTGAGGGAATGACCAACAAATAACAGGTCCAACTTGAGACACATCCCATGGGCAAGCACTAACCCTGAACACTATTAAGGATACTCTGTTATACTTGTAGACAGGAGCATGTTGTCTGTGACCCGCGCAATCGTCTCGCCGGCAAGAACGCACGAGGACACGTAGGATCCTTCTGCAGCACGTGTTTATTCCCAAGTATGGAGGAGGACAGAGACCAGATCAAACATGGCGCTGCTTTATATACACCCTAGGGTGGGGTGGACATATCTGATTGGCTGCTTGCTCAATTCCCATGTTACGTCCCGGGTTGGGCAGTGATAGGCGGTCCTTGCCACTGCACATTCGCAGTTTTACTTGTTTACTCACTCGTGTCAGGTGCCAGCGTGATCACAGCTCTCTACAGTTGTCCTCTGAGATGCTACACCCAGCAGCTGACTCAGAGAGATACAGACATCCACAGCCAAATAGTGGATGGAGCTTGTGACTCTAATGGAAGGAGGAAGGGGATAGGAACTCCACAAGAAGACCAAGAGAGTCAACTAACCTGTACCTTTGGTATTATCAGAGCCTGAACCACCAACCAAAGAACATATATGGGTTGGACCTAGGCCTCATTGCTCATATGTAGCAGATGGACAACTCTACCTTCATGTGGGTTCTGAACAACTGGAGCAGGGGCTATCCCAAAAGCTGATGCCTGTGGTATATGTCCTACTAGCTGGGCTGCCTCCTCTGGCCTCAGTGGGAGAGGGAGCACCTAGTCTTGCAGAGACTAGAGGTGCCAGGGTGGGGGATACCCAGGGGGACCCCACTCACTCAGAAGAGAAGGGGAAAGGGGATGGGGGAAGGATTGTGGGAGGGGATGACTGTGAGGGGATCAGTGAGTGGGATGTAAAGTGAATAAGTAAAAAAAATAAATAAAATTTAAAAAGTACAAGAAGCTTACAGAACACCAAATAGATGATGGAACCAGAAAAGGAAGCCCTCTCACCACATAATAATTACAACACCGAATATTCAGTACAAAGAAAGCATACTAAAAGCTGCAAGGGAAAAGGAGCAAGAAATACATAATGAGCAGGAATGGGATAGAGGGCTTCTGGGGGCGGGGAATGGGGAAAGGGGTAACATTTAAAATGTAAATAAAATATCCAATAAAAAAGAGAAAGTCTACAAACTCATAAGAACTGAACAACTCTATACTGAATAATAAAGTTAATTACAAATTGTTTTAAAATTATTTTATTTATTATTGTTGTGTGCATGCATATGATTTGTATGTGTGGGTGTGGGCACATATCTGATATGGCATGTACCTGGAGTTCAGAGGACAACTTGAGGGAGTTGATTCTCTTTTATCATGTTCAACCCTGTATGAAACTCAGGTTGTTAGGTTTGACAGCACATCCATTTACAGATGAGCCACTTCACTAGCCGCATCTTCTCATTTTTATATTTATATTATCTCAGGTATTTTATGCTTAAAATAAAAGAAAGGAAAATGTTTTTGTTTTGTTTTGTTTTGTTTTGTTTTTTACTAAGAATATAAAAATTCATGTTTAATCCCCAATACTTTCCTGAGTGCATCTTGTAAAATGGAAAATAATGAGTTGGCTTCCTATCTAGCATTGAGGGCATTACAAAAAAAATTTATATTTTAAATATTTTAAGTTTTGGGTTAAGTTAAAGCATGCTAAGTTAAAGTGATATTAGTCACTGTACATTAAGTGGTTATGTGTTTTATGGTTATAAAAAATGCCTGAGTTAGAAGGAGACTTGGAAATCCAAGTTTTAGAATGTAGAAATTAGATCTATTGAGGTTATTTCAAAGCCACATACAAATAATGTCTGTCTAAATTTTATGAGAGGATCATACTTGTATAATATAACACTGATATAATTCTGAGAAAAGACACAGAAGACATTTCCATTTAATATATAAGAAGGGGTAAGGATAACAAAGCTTAATTTTTTATATTCCTGCTTATGTTGAAATTCATTGTGCTTGTTTCTGTTTATCAGTTCTTCATTTGAACTGTTTATAAAGCTGTACACAGTCAAACTAAAAACGTTTTGTCTTCTCCATGTTGAATCTCTAGTTTCAAATGCTTCCCCCTGCCAAAAGACCTCTCTTCCCCATCTTATTCACCTGAGCAAATCTTATTGATCATTACAGTCCAGTTCTAGTATCAGACCAAGTTTTATAATTTTTAAAAATGTATGTGTGTGTCTCTGTTTGCATATAGCATATGTGTAAGTGTGAAATGTGGGTGCAGAAAGAGGGCATTGGTTATGGGCTGCCTGTCATGGGTGCTGTGAATTGAAATCAGGTCCTCTAGAAGAGCAGTAAGTGCTCTTAACTGCTGGGCCATTTCTTCAGCTCCAGACCAAGTTTCTTTGTGCTTTTCATAGAAGTATGTCCTTTTACTTTAGGGCTCCTATTTTATTTTTAAATTATACATTCATAGCCAAAGTGCTTGTATGATTATTGTATGAGGAGAGACAAAGTTCTATTTTGTCAGTCATTTCATCTTTGGTGCCTAGCGTTGTCGCTGAAACATAGGATATACTCAATGACAATTTGTTGACTTAATCAAATAAAGAACAAATACCTATTATAGCAACAGTAAATTCCAACTCAGCCACAGCAGCTTAGATAATAAATCATAGGTTTTAAATTGTAGAAGTGACCCTTTAATATAATAGCTAGTATTTACTGGGCATTTATATATGTAGCAGTTAGCATTTTAAATGTTTTACATGCATTATCTCAGTTATTACTTAAGTCCTATGAAAGAAGCATTATATATATACACATACAGGTATCACACACACACACATGCACACACACATAATTTATATGTTACATGTTGAAAAACTCAGGTAAATCTTGTTAGCAAGAGAAGCTTATATTAAAATTCAGTCTGATTTCACATTTCATGCTCTTTTTTTAAATTTTATTTTTTTATTGGATATTTTATTTACATTTCAGATGCCATCCCCTTTCCCCATTTCCCCTCCCTAGAAAATTCCTATCCCATGCTCCCTTCTCCTTTTTACTTTTATACAATTTTTTTTTTAATGTTAACCAAAGGCTTTATAGGTTTGGTAATACTCAATATCAATCAGAAGTGTAACCTAATACCCAACCTAGATATATCAACTATCTTTGACTGGCAGAGACATGTGAACATTTGCCTCCATGTCTGTCCCCCTTCTCTCTCTTTCTCTCTCTCATTACCTAGCTCCTCCTCTCCTTCTCCTCCTCCTTTCCTTACTCCTCCTTTTCCTCTCGGTACTCCTCCCACCTTAGCTCCTCCTACATATCACCCTTCCTGTTAAAATAAAACTTTTCTCTTAAAATACAGTTAAAGCATAACTATACCAATTTATGTTAGTAAAGTGCAAGATAGACCTAATTCTCAGTCCATCATTTTGTTGACTAAGCAGAACCTCTGTCATCTCTCCTAAATAAAAGACTTAGTTCTGAACCTGTTTTTTTTTTTCTTGGCTTTAGAATGAGTGTCAGCTGAAAACCATCCTCTCAAATCTTTTCTCTCAAAGTAAATAGCAAGGATTGGCTATGAGACTATAAGTTTTCAACCCGTCAAAATTCCAGAATGACTGAGTTAACTGAACTTATGGGAAGCACAAAGCATAGCTTCTAAAACTTAGCCAATTTATAGAGAACCACTGAACACCTGGACAGCCCCTATACTACAGAACGTTGGAGCATTCAATCTTCAGTCTTCTGGCCCAGGATCATCTGTCAGACCTTAGTGATGCAGAATTATTAAGGGCTAGTTATTCTGTCGTGGCAGATATAGTCAGTCGACTATTCTGCAAGTGTGTGCTTTTCTGGACAGTAATTTGTCTGTAGATGGAAAGAGGCAATTCTTGCCTAGTGGCTGTCTCACCACAATTGGAATAACTCCAAAGATGCTCAATTTCTCCTTAGAATCCAAGACAGGAAGCTGTCAGAAGCAGACAGGTCTCTAATCAAAATGAACATTAATACAGAAATGTTTGTAAAGTCAATTCTGTGGACTTCTGACGTTTTGAAAACCAACTATCCATGTAAGGTAGTCTGGACTGTTGTCTGTTAACTCCTCTCAGCTATTTCTAAATAAAATATAGAAAACACCCTAAAAATAAACTCAAAGCCCTGAATTTGCTATAGGCCCTTAACTCACAGTCTAACTATCTCAAATAAGTTAAAAAAGTTAAAGAAGGACTGGGTCTAAGCCTTGTATTCCTAAATGTGTTATACAGGCACAATGCCTATGATAGTAACAATATTCATCTCACTTTTATATCAATAAGAAGCTCGTACCAATGAAAACCTTAAATTTGAAATCAAAGTAAATTTTGTACCATTTAAGAAATTATAACTTCATTTTAATAACAATTATACATATTTCTACCAATAGGTTATGGCTATGCAATAAATCCCAGCTAATCCTCCCTGTTCCAACAAAACCACTACTTTTCCCTAGAAAGACAGCCCAAAATTAACCACCTCAGTCCCCAAGCCCAGGAAATAGGGGCACTGACTCTTCTTTAACTTCTTCAAGCTGATTATGGGCATTGAGATATTAGAAGAGGGGCAAGGGGAAGAGTAAATTGATAAGCCTCTGATGCTGTCTTCACTGCATCCCACTGGAATTCCAGGATATCAAAGGTTTGAGCAGGTCTGCTCAGCTTGCTTGATGAGTAGATACACCAAGGCTATGTATTCTGCAATATACAATTCTCAAAACAAATTTTAGTATCAAGATAATTTTTTGTTTGAATTCTGGAATCTAGTCTTCTGGCAGTCTGCCTCTGTCATGTCTAATCCACATAATTCTGGGAGTTTCTATGAGGGTGTGCTCCCACCATCCTCCCATTTTCGCCTTCCTGATCTCAAATTTCCCAACATTAGGGAATCCAAACTTTCAGGCACCAAGGCCCTTCACTTCCACTGATGCCTAACCCCTTACCCATCCCCCCTCCTCCAATTATTATGAGGGTGTGCTCCCAACATCCTCTCATTCCTGCTTTCCTGCTCTTGCAATTCCCCAACATTAGGGAATCCAAACTTTCAGGTACCAAGTCTGTTCACTTCCACCGATGCCTGGCAAGGCCACCCTCAACTACCTATACAGGTGGAGCCATGAGTCCCTCCCTTTGTGTTCTCCGGATGGAGATTTTAGAATGGCTACTCCAGCTTGTTTCTTGGGGCCATTTGCTTGAAAAATTGTTTTCCAGTCTTTTACTCTAAGGTAGAGTCTGTCTTTGCACTGAGGTGGGTTTCCTGTATGCAGCAAAATGCTGGGTTCTGTTTATGTATCCAGTCCATTAGCCTATGTCTTTTAATTGGGAAATTGAGTCCATTGATGTTAAGAGATATTAAGGAACAGTGATTGTTGCTTCCTGTTAATTTTGTTATTAGAGGTGAAATTATCTTTGTGTGGCTATCTTCTTTTGGATTTGTTGGAAGAGGATTACTTTCTTGCTCTTTCTAGGGTATAATTTCCCTCCTTGTATTGGAGCTTTTCTGCTATTATCCTTTGTAATGCTTGGTTTGTGGAAAGATATTGTGTAAATTTGGTTTTGTCATGGAATATCTTGATTTCTCCATCTATGGTAATTGAGGGGTTTGCTGAGTATAGTAGCCTGGGCTGGCATTTGTATTCTCTTAAGGTCTGTATGACATCTGTCCAGGATCTTCTAGCTTTTATAGTATCTGGTGAGAAGTCTGGTGTAATTCTGATAGGTCTGCCTTTATATGTTACTTGGCCTTTTTCCCTTACTGCATTTATTATTCTTTCTTTGTTTTGTGCACTTGGTGTTTTGATTATTATGTGACGGGAGGTATTTCTTTTCTGGTCTAGTCTATTTGGCGTTCTATAGGCTTCTTGTATGTTTATGGGCATCTTGTTCTTTAGATTAGGGAAGTTTTCTTCTATAATTTTATTGAAGATATTTATTGGCCTTTTAAGTTGGGTATCTTCACTCTCATCTATACCTATTAATTATCTTTAGGTTTGGTCTCCTCATTGTGTCCTGAATTTCCTGGATATTTTGTGTTAAGAACTTTTTTTTTCTTTGACAGTTTTGTCAATATTTTCTATGATATCTTCTGCACATGAGATTCTGTCTTCTATCTCTTGTATTCTGTTGGTGATACTTATGTTTATGACTCTTGATTTTTTTCCTAGGTTTTCTATCTCCAGGGTAGTCTCCCTTTCTGATTTCTTTATTGTTTCTACTTCCATTTTTATGTCCTGGATGGTTTTGTTCAATTCCTTCACTTGTTTGGTTGTGTTCTTTTGTAATTCTTTAAGGGATATTTGTGTTTCCTCTTTAAGGGCTTCTACCTGTCTACCTGTGTTCTCCTCAAATTCTTTGAGAGTGTTATTTATGTCCTTCTTAAAGTCCTCTATCATCATCATTAGAAGTGATTTTAAATCTGAATCTTACTTTCCTAGTAATATGGGGAATTCAGGACATTCTTGTGTGGGAGAACTAGGTTCTAATGATGCCAAGTAGACTCGGTTGCTGATGCTTATGTTCTTGCACTTGCCTTTTGCCATCTGGGTCTCCTTAGTGCTACCTGCCCTGTCTCTCATTGGAGCCTGTCTTTCCTATTGTCTTGGTTGTCTCAGAACTGTGTGGAGTGGGTGTAACTACTAGGTTAAGAGCTGTGGCCCAAAATCTGCTCAGTGCTCAGGCGCAGACAGGATACTGCCCAGGTTAGAGCTCTGGGAGCCCCTACTTCCTCTGGGTTCTTAGAGATTGGGGGCAGAGTTGCAGCCCAATCTCTGCAGTGCTCTGTCCCAGACCTAAAGAAACCAGTGCTCTGGGCTGGGAGTGACTTCCTGTGTCCTTGTTGGTCCCAATTACTCCCTGTTTGGGGCAGATTCTAAGATTCTGCCCGCTTTAGAGTTCCTAGGAGCCCTGCTTCCTCTAGGTTCTGTGTGACTCGGGGCAGAGCTGCCATCCGGGATCTGCTCCATTCCTGGGCCCAGACCGGAAGGCTTCATGCTCTTTTTTAAAAAAGATTTTTCAAACTTTTTATTTTTATGTGTGTATGTGAACTTTACCTTATTCACTCCAATCCCCCTCATCTTCCCCTCCCTGCGAACGGCCCTTCACCCTTGCAATGCTCCCAACAGAGTGTGTCCCACAATATTCCTTTTTGTCCATACTTCCTTGCTTGCAAATGTTTATTTCAGTGAGTCATTGGTCTGGTATGAGGTCTCTGGTTTCTGCTACTCCATCAATACTGGAGCCTCACTGAGACTCCTCGAATATCTTTCTGTGGCCCTGTGCCACGGAGATCCTGTATACAGTTTTGGATCTGTAGAATGGGCACTCCAGTATTGATGGGGTATATGTTGGGGTGGACCAATTGAAAGCTCTGAATCTGGGCCTGAGAGGTATCAGAGATGGTCATCGCACTGGCTCTCATTCTCTTGTGGACAGCTCATCTGTAACTCGTGCAACCAGGGCCAGCCCTACCCTGCTGCCCAGGAGAGGGTCAGGGCCTGCCCTCCTGAATGCTGCAGTCAGTGAGGGACATGTCCAGTTCTTCCACTCTTGTAATCCTGGGAATATTTTTCATCTGCCATAGATGGTGAGGGATGAAGGAGGGAAGGACAGTATCTCTCCCTCGTCTGTGCCACCTCCCAGCAGACAAGAGTCATAGCTGGCTCACCTGTGCTTACCTTGGGCCAGGCTCACTTGTAACCCCCACATCCAGGGTCAGCTCTACTGTGCTGCCCAGACAAGGCACAGGGCCTGCCCATGTTTGGGGCAGGACTAGCATTTTCTCATGACCCCAGTGCCAGCTCTCCCACTTGTCCTAGGTGGCAAGGGGCTAGGGTGGGGAACACTGCCACATGGCAGACAAAAGGCAGGGCCAGCTCTCCCACATTCACACCCTTGAGGACTGCTAACCTGAAGCTTCCACAATGTGCAAGGCCAGCGCTCCCAAGTACTATGGCTGGTATGGGCAGGGTCAATTCTCCTGTTCTCACGCCTCTAGGGCCAGCTCTTCCATAATGGGGCCAGTTCTACACAGCCTTTAGACATCAATATGTTCCCAGTAGCATTCCAGACTAAGTACATCTGCCTGGCCTTTGGTGGCAACAGACCCCTGCTTCTGCAGAGCCGTGGACCCAGACGTGGCCCCCAGTGTCAGCGCAGGCCAGGACTTCACCATGGTTCCAGGTGGCATCACCAGCTTCTCACATCAGGCTGTTCCTCACTACCCTCAAGTCTCCAGTTCTGTCTCTTCATTGTGCACACATGCTTCTCTTTCTTTCCCATTTCTCCACTATGTGCTTGCTCCTCTTAGTGGCACCTGGGGTCTCTGAGTGACCAGGGTAATTTCAGGAGTGATCTCAGGAGTGCAATGCCCTACCAGGCAAGGGTCATCTCGAGCATGGGGAGCATGGGCTGCCCCACCCCCAGGCCTAAAGGATGCAAGACTGGTGTTCATCTCAGGCTAGCTCCCTGTCTGAGCTCCATGGTACCAGTCTGATGGTTATTTCAGGTTCACTCCTCTATTGGCCCACCCGAGTAACCATCTGTCTCAGTCTTGTTCCTGCTTGGGGATTGTGGTCCCAGTCGGGGTTCTTCAGGCTTACTTACCATCCTGGTAGTCTGTCCAGGCCTACTTGGCACCGAAGTTGTAGTTATCACAGGCTTGCTTTCCACCCACCCCCAGGAAATGTTAGGCTACTAACTATTCAGATGTCTATAGGTCAGAACACTGAGCTTAGACACAGCCCCTCTCCTATCTGCTACCTACTGACACACATGTGACACAGTAGTCACATCTGCAATGCTTTCAGGGTCAGGGATTTTCTTTAACTACTCATGACTTTAATGCTAAGCCATGTAGTCCAATCTTATTTCCAGATGGGAAAATTGAAACATGGAGGAAAATGATTTTTATGTTTAAATTAAATTTAGTAGCAAAGCCAGGAGTAGAGTCCAGGTTTCATGATTAATAATTTGCAGCTTTATCTCACCCTATCATCAACATTAAATTAGTCTAACAATAGTGTTTCATATAATAGCTTTTCTAATTTTATCTTCAAAATGGCATCTTTTTCCAAATGAAGAACTAAATCTTTTCGAGGTTGCTTACTAATTTTTTTAGTTGGAAGCCAAATAAAGAGAGAAATATTTACAGCATCTGAAGTGACCTCTAAAAACCAAAATAAGAACTATGAAGATGGAGCCAAGTATGGTGACACACGCCTTTAACCTTAGTGCTTGGAAGGCAGACATAGGCAGATCTCTGTGAGTTCAAGGCCAGTGTGGTCTATGTAGCGAGTTAGTTCTAGGACAGCCAGGGCTGTTACACAATGAAAACTTGTCTCGAAAAACCAAAACCAAGAAAAGGAAAAAAAATCCAAACAAAACAACAACAAACGAACCACGAAAAGAACCGTGTAGATGTATGTGCATGTATCTAATAACAGTAGTTGTTAAGACTTGACTGTTTAATTTTACTAAGACTTCACAAGTGTGTTCTTCAATCTTCATTACAAGTCTGAGAGGGATAACACTGTTAAAGTAGAACACTAGATTATGTAGTTAAACTCTCCGACCCTGCTCTCTCCGTGTGTGTGTGTGTGTGTGTGTGTGTGTGTGTGTGTGTGTGTGTGTGCATGTGTGTGTACATGTGTGTGTTTGTGGTATGCTGGGCTCAAACCCAGGATAGTGTGCTCAATCACTGAGTTACACTGCTAGTACTATACTTTGGTTTTTGGGCAGAGACTTTGTAGCACAGAGATTAAAGTAATTAATCCTAAATACCACTAGCATGCCCTGACACCTGATTCTCAAATAAGAAGAAGAGTAGAAGGCAAGATATTTGGGAGTGACACTTGGTGACATTGATTCTGCTATTACAGTGGATAGAGATTTTTCCATTCCAGGTTCTGATGAACAGTAGCAATTTCCCTTTGTATGTGATTGTTATTTTAACCTGCTACTGGCAGACGGTTGCTATGGTGCATACCTATAATCTCAGTACTTTAGAGACCAAGGTGGGAGGAGTTCCAGTTTAGTGCCTCAGGCTACACAAGGAGGCTCATCACAAAACAAAACCTAGAGATGGAGATGTGGTTCACTGAGGGACCTAGTTACCTATAAGCACCCACACTGAGCAATGCACAGCTGCCTGTAACTCTAGTTTCAGGGAATCTAACACCTTATTGTCAGGTACCTGGGCATATATGGTGCACATCCAGAAAAGCTTGTTATGTACAAGTTTTGCTATGTACAGAAAAGTTTTATATGTGCATGCTTGAACATATAAAACTAAAAACAAATGTCAGTGAAAATGTGGGGAAAGAGGAACTCTCATTCATTTTTGCTGTTACTGTAAACTTGTACAGATACTCTGGAAATGAGTGTGGCGAATTCTCAAAAAACTAAAAATAATTTTGGTTGTTATTAGGGAAGAATTCGAATGAGCAAATAATGCAAAAATGCTTTTCTCCATCATAACCATTGATTTCAAAGAAACATTTGTAGTTTGGTGAGACTGAGATGTCAGTTTATTATTTCTTGTGACTAGAAAATCATAAAAGAAATTATGTAAAACTAAACTAAACTATCTAAAAATAAATCTATGACCCAGTTGTACTACTCCTTGGCACAAGCTGAAAGGCCTCAACATCCTACTTCACAGACACTTCCTCAGCCATGTTCTATTCACAAAAGCTAGGAAATGAAAACAGCCTAGATGTCCCTCAATCAATGAATTGATAATGAGAATGTGGTACATATACACAATGGAATTCTATTCAGTTGTAAGGAAAGATATGAAATGATCAACTTTCAGGTAAATGGATGGAAATAGAACATATATACTCAGTGAAGTAATGCAGACTCAGAAAGTCAAACATCACATGTTCTTTTCTGTGGTCTTTGTTTCAAATCCTTAGATGTGAGTATATAACCTGGAGTAACCACAGAAACCAGAAAAGCACAAAGTGACCAAGGGGTGAGAGAGGAGCATTAGAAAGGAGGATAGAAGGGTAAAGTTATATGAAGAGGAAAGGAGGGAGTCTTTAACCTGTGAGAAGGGAGGGACGGAAATACAGGACAGAGGCCAGATACAACTAAGGATATTTGAAAACCTAAAGGGAATCACATGACCTAATTTTATCAAAACACACATATACAGTTTGAATAACTATATCACTTATGAGTAATAACATTCCCTTCAAAGCCATAACTTATTTTTATAAACATCCCAGTAATAAACATGAAAAACTTTCCCTCAAATTGTTGGTCAGGGGAGTACAAGACCCTGCTAATAATATAGACCATTGCCTTTGGTTTCTTCCCAGAAGCTAAAGGTAAGGGCATATTACTGAAGATACCCTTTGGACAAAGGAGTTGGAGGAGCAGAGTTGAAACTGGCCTGGAAGCCTTTTACCTAAAGAATGGTTCTCATAGTATAGGAGAGTACAATGCAGGCTGCCAAATGGAGAGGAGAAATCAGCAGTCTAACCTAGCTGAAAAGCCCATGAGCCACAACAATTGATAAACTGTTAAGATAGCCTTAATAATGCAATAGTATCATTCTTATTTGGGGAGGGGGAAGCAAACATCTAATTGAACTAAAGACCTTCTCAACAGGAGGGAATTGTCTGGTACTATAAACCTAGCCAACTAGGGTCTGGTTATAGACCTTACTACTGTCAGTTTCCTAAACCAATATGATTCCTAGTTTCTAAATAATTATCTTTATATCTGCAGATAAGTATAGCTTTACTACCTAAACACAAAAGCTTGTTTTGCATCAGATGGAGACCATTACAGAGATCCACAACTGGTAAATATAAGGAGAATCAGTGACTGCAGGATGCCCAACCACAATTGATACATCTGCAATGCAATCCCTACCAATAAGGCTCAGTGCAAATCAGATAAGAAGGGGTAGAAAGCTTGTAAGAGGCAGAGGCCCAGACACACATTAATAGATCATGTCCCATAAATATGACAGGGGAAAGTGCACCCATGGAGCCTCAGCAACATGGTTTCCTGAACAAGAATAGCATAATGACAATACCAGTTGACATGTCAATGAGAACAGGGAAACTTGACATGGTCCCAGTCCTAGATGAAGAGCCACAGGTAGTCAATGGCTGCTGAGAGGGGGATAATTCAGGGACAAACTTCCACTGGAGTCAGTAGGTTATATACTTATGTATGCATGTGTGTATGTATGTATGTATGTATGTATGTATGTATGTATGTATGTAACAGTAATAATTAAAGAAGAGATCAAAAATTTGGGATGGTAAATATGGGAAGAGTTGGAGGGGAAAAGGCAAGGCAGAAATGATGTAGTTACAGTACTCATGTATGTAGTTCTCAAAAGAAAAACTGTAAAAATAGGGATGGATTGCTTCATATTTAAGAGCACTGGCTGCTCTGCCAAAGGACCTTGGTTTTGTTCTTACACTCATGTGGTGGCTTATAATCACCTGTAATTCCAATTTCAGGGTTTCCAGGAGGTCTTTTTATGACCTCCACCTGTATCAGGCACCCAAATGGCACATGTACATACGTACATACAGGCAAAAGCATTCATATGCATAAAGCAAATCTAAATAAACAAAATAAAATAGTTTAAAAGCTAAAAAATTAAAACAAGGGCTGAAGCTATGACCCAGCACTTAAGAGAACTTACTGCTCTTACAGGGACCAAGGTTTGGGCCCCAGCACTTACATGAGGTTCACAAGTATTAAAAAACAGCTGACTCCATTTTTTTCTTTTTTAGTCAAGCAATAGACTCTAATTTATTCCTATATTGTTCTTTTTTTTCTTTTTTTTTTTTTGGTTGTGAGCCTAGCCTTTAACGGCTGAGCCATCTCTCCAGCCCTATATTGTTCTTTTTTATTGAGTATTTTATGTATTTACATTTCAAATGTTATCCTCTTTCTCGGTTTCTCCTCCAGAACCCTCCTCTCCTATTCCCCCTCACCTTGCTTCTATGAGGGTGCTCCCCCTCCCACCCACCCACTCCCACCTCACCAACCTGGCATTCCCCTACAGTGGGGAATCGAGTCTTCACAGGACCAAGGGCCTCTCCTCCCATTGAAGCCAGATAATGCCATCCTCTGCTACATATGCAGCTGGAGCCAGCCAGAGTCCCTTCATGTGTACTCTTTGTTTGGTGGTCTAGTCCCTGGGAGCTCTGTGGAGTCTGGTTGGTTCATATTGTTGTTCTTCCTATGGGGTTGCAAACCCCTTCAGCTCCTTCTGGCCTTTCTCTAACTTCTCCATTGGGGACCCATTGGCGCTAAGTCCAATGGTTGGCTGCAAGCATCTGCATCTGTGTTTGTCAGGCTCTGGCAGAGCCTCTCAGGAGACAGCTATATTAGGCTCCTGTCAGCATGCACTTCTTGGCATCTACAATAGTGTCAGGGTTTGGTGTCTGTATATGGGATGGATCCCCAGGTGGGGCAATCTCTGGATGGCTTTTCCTTCAGTTTCCATTCCACACTTTGTCCCCAAATTTCCTTTAGACAGGAGCCCTTCTGGGTTAAGAATTTAGAGATTGGGTAAGTGGCCCCATCCTCTAAATGGGGGCCTTGCCTAGCATCTGGATATGGTCTCTACAGGTTCTCCCTCCCCTTTGTTAGGCATTTGAGCTAACCTCATCCCTGTTAGGTCCTGGGAGCCTCTTGCTTTCCTAGCATCTGGGATTTGCTGGTGGCTACCCTCAGTTCCTCATCTCCTATATTGTTCTTAATGGTGTTTTTCTCCTCTCAAATCATGACCTCAGTTAAAAATCAACATTATTTTTGACTTATTCTTCCTCAATAATCTTATGATTCACTTGTTACAAATTAATTCCGTCGTTGCACTCTGTCACAGGAACCATCTGATCATAAACCCACAAGTATTTTCCCATGATCATAAAAATAATGTAAACTCCACTTTTGCAAGCTTGTGGGTTTATGATCAGATGAGGAACTGAGGGTAGCCACCAGCAAATCCCCATAAAAATTAAAATGTTTTACCTTGCAACATCTTGGTGTTAGCTGCTGAATTTTGACACGTAACACAAGAATTCATGTCTCCAGTTCCAGGGGACTCAAAACCATCTCTGATCTCCATGGGAACCAGGTACACATGTACACACTCATACATTTGAGCAGAACAATCAACCACATAAAATAATAAAAGAGAACTGCTAAACAACTGAAATACCACCCATAAACAAACTGACCATTGGTTATTTCTCCATTTAAAGTATTAAATTGAACTTGCCTATTTCATTTGTGGACAACTAGAGAAAAATAGGCACTTTACACTTAAATTACTTGTTTTCATAAAATTTAACACAATATCCACCACAAAGACAGTTATTTATTTCATATAATGAATGTCAGAATTAATATTTATCATATTTGTAATGTGTTGTATGTAGTCAGTATGGTTTTTGCTAGAAATAGGTATCTTGATTTAGAAACCAGAGCTCATAAAGGGATGGACACAAAGGACTTTACCAACTTTCATGGGATTCTTTGAAGATTCTCATGTCATCTTGAGGAAGTGTACTGTATAATTCTCTGTCCTAATTTTTTTATATGTAAGATAGAGAAAATACGTTCTTTGCATGATCTTGAGAAATTGTTATTTGAGTACAGTAGCTGTCACACAGTAGGCAATAATAATAATAATGATAGTTATTGTCTTGTATCATTGTAGGAAGAGCAGATTAAGAGAACTTTTGAAAGTGAGGAAAATGCTTTATGGGATTCATGCTTCCACTCAGTATAGTAATTACAAATCTGTAAAACCTCTGAAGTTCTATCAAATTCTGAGTACAGTAAATTTTGTGGATAAGACTCACTGACATAATTAGATATCAAGGTGGCTGTAGCATGAAAGGTTTAATACACTCTCAATTATTTTCAAATTTAAAACTATGAGAAGCAGTACCATAATAACCTGCTATGGTCTAATCTGAATTGTCCAAAGGCTCATCTATTAAAGACTTGTTTGTTAGTTAATGGGCTTTTAAGAAGTCACTGGGTGATATTTATCCACATGATATTTCATAAGTGATGCATCCATTGGTGACTCCTTCCCATGATATTATTGGGAGGTTGTAGAAACTAGGAGGTAGAGCTTATTTGGAGGAAGTAGACTGTCAGGAGTGTATACCCAAAAAGGATAAATTTTATCTCCAGGTGATTCTGCATCTCTGTTTCTTGGCTGACATGAGGCAAGTAACATTGTTCTGCCATACCCTCTCCATAAAGATATTCTGAGAAAAAAAAAAGAACAAAACGACAACAAAAGAAACCAAAACAAACCCCACTAACAATAGGAGCAAGTTACCACGGACCGAAACTTCTGGAACACTGGTTTCAGTTTCCCATGACACATGTTGAAAAGAAAAAAGCCAATATAGTGTATTTGAAATAGAGACTGCCTCATCATCTTTTGATGCTAAAATAATCTCTGAATGGTGAACAATTTAATTCTTCAATCTTTTTATATACCAAGTTAAAATTTTTGTGATTCTACAAAATTTCTAGGTATAAAATCTAACTGAAACTCACTAAATTAAGACAATGATGAAATAGCACAGGCAAAATACGATTGAAAACTTAATTGAAGTAGTGACAATGGACTTAGAAAGGTACAAGTATTTAAAGTAACCAGATGGGCATGAGGTCAGAGGTGAAGAGTTGCTAACTTGGGTTACTAGGTGGATGGCAAGATTAATTCACTGTGATGAGGCACACTCAGGTGGTAAAAAGATTATAAATTAGTATTGAATAATTCAGTCTGAGGATGTGGCAGAATGTTCAAATAGATGGCCAGTCCATAACTGGAAATGAATATGCAGGACCTTGGGAGGCATTTGTGGAAAATCAAAGGGTAGTTGGAGTGATGAAGGTGGATCTGTTCCAGTGAGAAGAGAGGCACTCATTCATAAACATTTGTCAGCTTCTTTGAGTAATCATATTCAAAACTGAGGAAGTGGTTATTGGCTTTTGTGTGCCACAATAACTTGTGGTTAGCCAGAGCTCTAGGCTCTGATGAGCAGTTCGAATGTCTGGGGACATAAAAGCAAAGACTAATTTCTTTTCTAGACACAGCAAGTATCAAGATACTGGGAATACTGTTGTGGGACAGAAGCTGGGAAGTCCTAATTAAAATAAGTAGTGACCATGGCTGAACAGTAAGTAGGATAATGTGGAAACTGTAGGGAATTATGGAAAATCTGACATTCTTGGATACCAGGCAAATCAGCATTTATTACTTTCAACAAACAGCTTTTACACTTTGAGAGGAATGTTTCTCTGCAGACTCCATCTGGACCACAAATGAAGAATACCATTTATTTCAACATTATTTGAAGAAGGGACAAACTAGAGAATAATTCCCAAATTTGAGGGGCATACAAAATTCTAGCCCAGTGCTTCTCAAACGTTTCTATGTACACAAATCACTTAGGGATCTTGTTGAAATCCGTATTCGGATTCAGAATTGGCACAGAGCCTGGCATTCAGCATTCCTAACAAGTTCCCAATCGATGGTAATGATGCTGCTCAAAGTGTTAGTGTGTTTCAGTTCTGTGGCAACTTGACATTGATTTGTGCATTTGCTCTCCAACAGGATACCGACTTCTGGTAATTCTTTTCTTTTTCTCTTTGCTGGTTTGAAAGGTAGCTCGATACCTTGATCTAAATCCAAATACACCCGGGCTCTTAGTTTGCCTATTTTTGCATTTTACTTTTTCAGAAATTGATTTATTTTTTATAACATTTTGAGATGGATCATAAGAAAAACTGCTCTCTCACTAGAGACAGTTTGAGAAACACTGCTCTAGACAGTAAAGAACTGTTTATTAAGATATAAATTCAATTAGAAAGGTTTTTAATTCTGTTACATATGATTCTAAAGCAGTATTTTAAACTTTTCTTTTATTTATTCCATAAACGATAACAAAACTCAGCTAGGTAACATTATGACAGTTTCACCATACATTCAGTCACAAATATTTAAAACTTTTTTCAACAAGAACAACAAAACCAGAGGTGTTACAAGAATAATTTACAAGAAATTCTATAAAACAGCAAGAAGCTCACAAATGTTCATTTTCTTTTCACAAGATCACTACACTCTTTCACAACATAGTTTCTGTTACAAAATTCCCAACAAAAGTGTTTTTTCTTTGTATTGTGGTTTCTAAAACCAGAAACTTTGAAGTAAATATCCTTTTATTAGCACATAGTGGTGCAGAAAAAGGAAAACTCTCACATACAGACACTTCACAGCACTTTTCTAAGAAAAATATACACTTACAAAATATGTTACAAATTGGCACACTTAAAAATATACAAGATTTTGTAGGCGTCTTCAGAGTGATCCTTAAGCTTTATACTTCAATTGACTCTACAGATTATTTATAAAGCTTAATTCTAAAAGAAAAAGGCAAATAATTTTCTAACTTTAAAGTTGCAGTGTCGTGTGTCAAACAGAAACAGGTTACATTCATAAGAAGGGTCTCTAAATGCTTTTACTTTAAATTTTCTTAAATGCTTAAGGGGCTTGGCGAAGAAGAAAACTGGGGATAATCATTTTCTTTAGCACCATAAAGCGTTTCACTTACTGAAGAGGTGCATTCAGTTCTATGGAAACTAAAGATTAGTAAGTACATTCAAAACTCTGTAGACAGCAAACTCCAGTCAGTGCTACAGCTATCCCAGTGGAGACTCTGAAGCTCTCTACCTCCCTGCGAGTGAAAAACAAAAGGCCCCTTTTAGTTTTCATTCAAGCCTTTGTCCTTTGTGCTGTAAAACTAGGCATCTCTCAAAGAGGCAGAATGATTTCAGTATCTCCTTCCTCCCTCCATTCCTTCCTTCCTTTCCTTCCTCCCTCACTCCATTCCTCCCTTCCTTCCTTGGTTATTTCATTAGTTTATTTGTTCATTCATTCGTTTCTTCCTCCCTTCCTTGGTTGTTTCTTTGTTCATTCGTTCATTTATTCCATTCTTCCTTCCTCATTCTCCTTCTTTCTTTTATATTTTTATTTTAAGACTGGGCCTCACACTATAGACCAAACTGGTCTAGAACTCTCAACAATCCTGCCTAGGATTACAGGCATGAGCCACCATGCCTGGTTACCTTTCTTCATTTTTCAGTGGGTTGTCCTTGAAACTCAGAGAGCCCTGAGCTTGTTGGATACACAGACATCCTTTTCAAATCATATGGGTGAGTGTTTCTTTAGTGTCTTTAGTATTGATTTACCCAAACATGGATTTTTAAAAGCCTCATTCATTCTCTAAAACTTTGTACTAAGCCACTCTCGTATAGTGTCCTTCCCCAGTGTTTTATCGTTTAGCTATGATTCTCAAACTAAGAGTGCACCTCAAGCATCATATAGCTGCAATGGGATCTCTGCATCACGACTGTAGCTACTGTTCAATGTTGAGTGAAAATTGTGTCTTAAAGGGTAGCCTGCATAGTCATCAAAATAACCCCATGCTGGCTGAGGACTCTCAAGCTGTGTTTTCCAAACTAAACATCCCAACTAATTTTTTTCCTTTACTTGGGTCTTTGAGAAATCTCTATAAAATCCCTGGCCTACATTATGTTGACAAGATCTCTATCTGTCTTGAAAATGTTTAATTTTGGTACTAAGCCTTCTAAACATAATATTGGCTTAGTGAATTTTATGATTAGAAAACAAAACTTGCATTAGTTTTATTTTACAAAAGGAGATATTTCTGTTATGATTGGCAGCATTAAAAAACCCTAAATGAAAATGAAAACTCTTGAAATTTGACAGCCTTTCAGTCAAACAGGAGAAAACAAACATTTCTAGTTCTAGCAACAGCTAGGACTAGCTAGTGTTCCATTTACCTCTTCAGCACAGAAGTCCAACTCTAACTCTCTTCATTTCTCAGAACTGTTCTGAGTGCATCTGTAAATTGTAGATCTCCAAAACACTAGTTCAGTTTGGTAAGAGCAAGGCAAAGAGGTCCTTGGATATGCTTTTCTCCTTCACGCAGTAAACACTAATTCAAACCCACTAAAATGGAAATTTACTAGAACTGCAAGACCTCACGTGAAATAACACAGGATGAGCGTTGATTACAGCATTTGAAGCATCCTTTATGCTTCTCTCTTACACACACACATACCCTCTGTTGTGTTCCCCACCCCCCCAACAATTCTTCCCAGCAAAGAAAAGAGTCAGAGAAGGTGAAAATTTTTGTCACAAAAGCCCACCTAGCACCAAGGACTTCAGAGAGATGGCTAAAGAAGTGATGAACGAAGTAGTGCAGAAAGTTTGAAAAGATTTAGGAAAAGATAAGGCCTTAACACATAATTGCACAGAGCAGCAAGAACTCAGTAGGGAAAGCTGTGAGGGAGCAGCATATGTGAAGCAGCTGATATCTGAGACACTGGAGAGGCATCGAGGATGGCCACAGGCTCAAGCTAGTTACTCTAGTCCCAACACAACCCTCAAAGTCTTGAAGACCCTTGGCTGGGCCATTGTATCTGCACCCTGCTCCATGTAGTACAGCACCTGACCACAATAAGAGATTGGACCTGTTATTACACATCTTCAAGAGAAAGCAGTTTCCATCTTTTCTCAATGGTGTGTGTGCATGTGCTCGTGCGTTTGTATTTTGAGTGAATAAGACTGGGAAGGTAGTCCTCTAAACTTCCAAAAGAGAGCCTGTAGCTGAAGTTTTTAGACTTTGACAGTTTGAGATATTGAATAGAATACTATACAAGAAGAAAAATTCTAAGAATGATAAAAGTCAAGAAAGAAGAACAAGGGAGGCTAGAATTTCCAGGAAAGTAAAGATTAAATGAGATTCCAATGAGGAGGCATTGATAGGACGCAGCTTCTCAGAAAGGAGAGCTTAGAAGGGAGTAGTCAGAAATTTCAGACCAAGGAAAATCCAGGGTTTTTGAGTTGAAGAAATCAGTGATAGGGCAAAGCACTATTTTCAGACATTGGTCCCCACTCCACTAAGGCAGCTGGTTAAGTAAAAGATCTCCAGTAAGTTTGGCCTACTATGTTGTGACAGAAAGGAAACTAATTCTGAGAGCAGAGGCAGGACCAACAGAATGCAAAGGACTCAACAATGCAGAGTATAGTGTACTAAGACAATAAGCATCTCTGCCTTGGTCTATTGCTCACTCCTCAAATTCACTTTCTTGTTATGTTTTAGTACAAAATGACTGGTTACAAGTCACTAGTCTATATGTTAAAAACATACAATGCATGGCAGGCCTATAAGAAGGTGCTTTAAAATGACAGTTCTCTTTGGAGAAAGATATGAACCATGCCCTAAAATTGGCCCCTAGTGGGCTCCATAGGAGCAACTGAAAGAGTATTCACTCCAAAGGACTGATGATAAAGTTCTGACAATGAAACTGCTGGAAACAGTTTCAAGCTATCCTACCCCATTCTTACCCCATTCTCCAAAGCTGAACACCATGATGCTTTAAAAAAATCTGGGACAACTGCCCCCATATTTACTTTTATAAAAACACATTATACTCATAGAACATTTTCTTTATTTCTTAATTTCCACTTTTTGGTTACATAGAAAGCACTCCATTCCTAAAACCAAGCAAGATGACTTTGAGGTCTGGAGTCTTGGGGATCACAATACAGGCTGAGTTGATGATTCTAAGCAAAACTTCAGCTGCAAAACAAGACAAACAAAATCCAAAACTGAACAAAGACCAGTTCCTAGGAAGTAACCATCACATTTAAAACTAACAGCTAGCTATCAGAGTATCAAGAAAGAAAAGAAAGTGTTCTAGTTTGATTATTTTCTCTTTTGGATGGCCACTGTAGGGCAAGAGACTTGTTTCAGCTGGTGCCTTTCCACTAAAGAATTTTCCAGGGCTCACTGAACACAGTGTCAAAGCCTAGGAATATGCCCAAACTCTCCTCACAGACTTCTCCTCACCCATTCATCCCCACAGACAAAAGAGACTGATGCTGAGAACACACACAATCTAGATCATGGGCTTGTTCATTTTACTACCTAGCTGTAAGTAGTAGAGTAAGCTGGTGAAAGGAATCATGGACTGGGAAATGTGTATATTTATATACATGATAAGCTCCCTTCCATTTCTCTCTGACTACTTGAAAACATTGCATCTCTGTTTGTGAATATATTTAGGTGTCAATGACTAGGTAGGTTGCTTGTATTTTATTCAAAAATGTCTTTTGAAACATCTTCCCTGTTTTGTTAAGTCCCCCTTTCTCCCACCCCCTTATCCTCCTCCCTCCCACCCCAGCCTCTATATTCACAAGTTAATAGATTAGTAACAATATTAGTAAGAATAGTAACAACAACAACAATCAACAACATTAATAATATTAGTCCCCTATATTGGTATAGCACTTTATGATCTACAAAAGCGCTTTCACATCCATTATCTCATCTGTGCCACAATGCATCAGTCATCAGGCACATAGGCCTTAACTGTGCAAGGAAAAGAGATCAAATGGTATAAGTCAAGTGGTGAAGAAAGGGGAAGAAAAGGCTAGTAGTGAGGAATGCTGGAACTGTGAAGTTTTTTTTTTTTTTAAGTAGTGGAAGGGAGGGTTGAACCAAAAAATGAATTTAAAAAGTAATTAAAAATTGAGATTTATGTATAGTGTATGATATCAAAGAATGGCCATCCTCAGATTATATGTAGATGGCCTAAATTAGTTGTTTCCACACATTGGTTCGGTTTTACCTGGTATTATATGTATTTAATCATAGGAAAAAATTTCGTCAATCTGAGATGCCATTTTTTAAAAAGTGACATTGGCATTGCAAGATCAACATTTAAAGAACACTAAAGCCATGTTGTGAGTGCACTTTTGACAAAACTGGAATAAAACATTTAGGAAACTACTTAAATAAAAGCAATCTATGTATTTCATTTATTATTAATGTCAATTTTATAGCTATTTTATAATTTATCCCAGGCTATTATAAAATATATAAAACTGAGATATAAAGTATCAGCAATATAACTTTGCACTTTAAATTCTTTTCCGCTACAGATTTTGCTTTGGAAAACAAACTTTCAAAGCAGCTGTTTATTTCCTTGTACAAGGTTCTGTAAATGTGTATACTCTGTCCCTGATGGACTTAGCTGTTGTGACCTTCAAGCTTTTCCAACATTTTAATCCTTGGATGATGGAACAAACACATCTTTATTGTGCCTTGTTTAACTGTTCATATTTCCACACAGGATAGTAGAGTTTAAAACATTAAAAGAATGTATGGATGAATGTGTGTATGTGTGTATATATATTTAATAATCATGAATGAGCTTTAAACTGTGGGGTGAATCTGTGAGATGAAGTAAGAAAATTTGGCACAATTCAAACATTATCCTTTGTTTTGGTAAACTGTATAACACAACATATTTTTCCACTGTGATCTATAGGTGCTATCCACAAAAGTGGGGGTGGTTAATAGCAAGAATCACTGGAATGTTTCTAGTAAATTAACAGGGAAAAGTCCCCCAAATACTCACAACCAAATGTTGATATAGAAGTAAAACTATATACAGTACAGTTACGTATTTGTAGTTTGGCACAATGTTTGCCATTTTTTTTCCCTTGTGAGCAAACAGTGCATAAACTACTCATGCAACTGCATGACTTTTAAAGTCTTTTACACAGAACATCAGATTAAAGTTTGATTTCAAAGACTTATTCCCACAATTTAAAATTCCTTTCCTTAAGCACTTACAGGTCAACATACATACCACAAAGCTTATTTTGAAAGAAAGAAAACACAAACATCAAATGTCTTTCTGGAAAACGTGAGTCTCTTCTTCAAATACAGGTAAAACCCCAAATGCTGTTTCTGCTTTTAGGAGATTGTAGTTGGAATCCCTGCAGAAAAATCAAAGAATTTATGCCATCATAGTAAGTTTTAGTGTATGTCCCACGAAGGGATCATACCCTGTAAATATATTAACACCATACTAGATGTTGTATGATGCAGAAAGGTCGAGAAAGCACTCCTAATTGTCATGTGCTAACAACTAATGCTCTTTTGTTTAAATGATCTTGGCTTTTTGTCTACATGACTTTTTGAATATATTGTTCAGAATCTGTCTTTATTGCAAAGCCCTTCCATTCCAAAAATCATTTAAGAGCATGTTTTAGTTCTATTTTCTTAATAAGCAAAAATTAACGCAGAATAGAAGAAAAACGTAGCCTTTGTTAGACCTTATCCCTCGCTAAGCCACAATAAAATTGACCAATATTTTGGGTGGCTTAAAGGTACAGGGATTTCCATGCATTTTTTTTTCTTTTCTTTTTAATTTGAATAAAGAGGAGAATGGGAAAGAGTCTCTCATGCAAAACTTCTGCTTTCAAGAGGGAAAAATGAGGACCTCTGGGCTCAGCAGGTAGTAGGAAAGCCAAGGGTGCATCTCAGCTCAGCCATTTGGTGCAGTATTACCTCAGTTTTTCAAAAGTTGTCCCAGCCTCATCCTTGTGGACCTGTTCTCGTTCCACGCGCTTCCCCTTATATTTCTCATCTCGCAAGCCCTTGGAGCTGGATTTATGACGATATAATTTTTTGTGTGTTGGTCCATTATTGCCTAAAGTGTTCACATTACTGTACTTCTTATCGAAGAAGGCAGATCGGGAGTCCTCACTGGAACCAGGCATATCTGCATGACCAGGATCACCAATTGTCGCTTTCCCATTGCTTTTGCTCACAGCTTTGACTGACCTGTGACTCTTAGTAGCTCCTGAAGACCCATTATTAATCTTTTTCTTAGATTCTTGTGGTGTCCCAGCCAGTATTTTGAGGGTTTTTAATTTTAGGCTATTGGAATCAGGGGAATAGAATGTGTTAGACTCCCCTTGGTGCTCCATGGGTTCCCAAAGGGGCTCCATGGAGGCCATCATGAATCTCTGCACATCTGCCATACCAGAGGCAATATTGGATAAGATATATGAAGGCTCTTGAAATTCTCGTTGGTCATCATCCAGAAGGTTGTTAGTATTAGTGACTATACTCATGTCATTCCAGCCTGGCTTGCTTTCTTTTCCCAAAGCCCAATCTCCAGAAAGTCCCTTCTGACACGGCATCTTCATAGGGGCAACAGGACCACCATGTTGAATACATTCAGTCAGTGTCTTTGCATTGGAGGATGTATTATTGGGTTGGCCCCCACTAAGGCCGATCCCAATTTGCATTTTCTCTCCATTGACAGCAGCCACATATTTCCCTTTCTTTGTTGATTTAGGAGCCTGGCGGGAGGTTTTGCTAGGTGGCTTTTCAACCCCTTTGTTGCTGGCTTTTGGTGATTTTTTCCTGCTATTTTTCTGAGAAGAACTTTGGCTTACAGCCCCACTCTTGCCAGGTGAAGTTTTCTTTCTTGATTTTGACACTTTGTTGTTGGTGCTAATTTGCCCAGCTGACTCATCAAATGTTGACAGGCAAGGGGTTTTTTGGAGCAGGCCCACAGAGTCCTCATCATTGAACATATGGAACTGAAACGGATGGTTATTTAATGCAAAGGCATCATCTGCTTGGACCTGTTGTGAAAGGGTACTACAGTCCCACTTGATTTTTTCCATGCTGCTTAACGATCCCAGGATACCTTCTTGGAATCCTTTCATTGCTCCCAGTGTTTTGATACTCTCACATCTGGTACTCTGAGGAGAAAGACTGGGGGTGTCCGGTGGAGACATTTCTGAGAGGGAAGAGTGGCGAAACTTGTCAGGAGTGAAGTTGGATATGTCGAGGAGGTCAGTGGACTCCTTTAGTGGTGCTATCTCATCAATGCTCTGCTGGATCACCAGTTTGGGGCTGCAGTGAGCCAGGAAGTCATCATTGATATCATCATCACCATCCTTTTCACAGGATTTCAAGCTTAAGGAACAATAATTGCTTGAACTAACGGAAAGAGGAGTCATCGAATCAAAGCTAAAGAGCCGGCCATCATCATCTGAACTGAGTGGGCCCTGCTGGAAAGGAAAGCAGATCTCTCCATTATTAAAGTGGCACAATTGATACAAGTCATCAGCTGGGAGATGTGAGTCCTGCACAGAGGCATACAGAACCTTGTTGCAGCCACCTCCACCACTATTGAGGCAGACAGGACTATATGTTATAGCTGTGAGGTTATTCTCCATGGAGACAACTGGGGAAGCTTCAAATTCACTAGGTTGGTTTGTGGCTATCTCCCTTGAGACTTCAGTCATGAACTCCTGGGAGCCAGATGTATCCTTTTCAGGCCACAAACTTCCATAGTTGCTTGTTTCCATTTTGAAGTTTTGAGATGATTGTTGCAGCTGAGAATCAGAAGACGAGGACAGCACACAGTCCTGAGCAGACTGGAGAGGTACAAATGCTTTTTCCGTTTGAGTGAGGCTGCTTTCATTTTGTTCTGCAGAATGGTTAGTGAAATATGAGATACTAGTATTATTTGACAAGTCAGACGCATCTAACAGTGTTTGCAGATACCCTCCAGGAATAACAGGTATATTAGTGGCAACATTAGCAGATGATAGAGGCATTTCAGAAGAGCAGGTGGTTGGTAAGAAAGTGGAATTCTTAACAACTTTTGTCTCGTGAAATTCAGACATATGGGAACTGTTTGAGGTTCCAGGAGTGACTTCATTTTTTAAATTAGCCTTGGAGGATGGGTCTTCTGAGACAGGGCTCATTTGAACAACTGGTTTGTTTTCTTGTCCAGTTTTGATTTTTTTGGATTTTAACCTAGCTTCACTTTTAAATTTAATTTTGTTAAGCACTTTCCTCTCCGGCCCCTTGAACTCCGTATCTTGCGCTTTGACTTTCACTGAGTCGGGGACTATGAGGCTGCGTAAATGTGATCCATTGGCACAGCTTGGAGCAGCAAGAGGTGCTGATTTTGGTGTACCTTTTAAACCTCCTTCTTCTTTGCGATTACTAGCTTGTTTCTGATCACTACAGAACGAAGCCTGCTTACTATTTGCTGAAGTTTCCGTGGATTGGATCCTTTGAACCCTATGTCTATTGCCAAGCTTAGATTTTCGTTTACGAGCAGGAGGCAGGAATGACACCTCAAAGCTACCGGGTTCAAAGCTTTGCTTTTGGCATACGGGTGTTTTGACGGAGTCTGCGTTGCTGTTTTTCTGCTTTTTCTTCTTTTGCCAGAATTCCTTCAAAGGTGATAGCTTGGCATACTTATTGAGCTGACTCTCACTCAGAGTTACTGTTGTCTCACTGGCATCTACCTTACTTAGCTTCACCAACATGTTCTTCTCACCTTTAAAGCGATTGATAATGATATATTTAATAATAACAGGGGGCTCCTTACGTGTTACTTTTCTTCTCTTTTTGGGACACCATTCATCATCATCTTCTTCTTTGGAACCACCTGGAGACCATTCCTTTCTCTCATTTACTTTTTCCCCCTCTAGTGAGTCAACATCATACAGATAATCTTCACTGTATCTGACTTTTCTCTTGGCTCGAAGCCCATAGTTCTGCTGGGAGGATGAGCTTCCAGAGTTAGTGTCCCGAGCCATATAGCGACTACAGTCTTTGATCTCCCCCATGGCATCATAGGAGACCTCAATGAAGGAACTGTCATCATTGAAATTCCCTGATGTCTCCAGGGAATTAGTAAGATGGTCGGGCTTTAGGTTCTTAAATTGCTCTACCTCAAGACCACTGCATGGTTTATTGTTTAATGCAGGCTTTTCTATATTATCCTTTTCATCTTTTTTCTCTATACTTTTGTCTTCATGTACTTCTTCTTTGTCTTTCTTCTTGTCCAAGTTTTTATCTTCTTCTCCCCAGATGATGCTCACATCAGGAACTTTGAATTGAGAAAGATCACTGCTCTGCTTGAGGACTCCACTCTTAGATTCCCGCTTGGGACACGTAGTAAAGACACTGGGGAAAAAATTGAATTGGGCGTCTTCCTGCATCAGAAGAGTGGTCTTGTCTCGAACGTTGTCCTGAAAGGACTCATATCGAATTTTGAGGGAGCAGACATCACTTCCCAGGGTTGACTCATCATCATCAAACATATAGTTCTCCACATCTTCTTCAGAGAAAAGGTTAACTGATAGTTCATTCTTGGAACAGAGGTCAAGTAGCTCAATCTTACTCTCACTAATAAAAGTCTCAAAGTAACCCCAATCCTGATTGGAATTTGCCAGCAAAGCTTCTTCTGTATTGCACTTATCTAATAGTAATGCCTCATAATAACTTTTCTGAGTTGGATCTTCCAAGTCGATGTCAGGTTTCTCAGATTCTCGTCTATCTCCTGCCCTTGATTTATGCAGGGGGAAGCCTAACAGCTGGTCTGAAAGCAGCTGCTCTCCATATTTGATGTTTTCTCCAGCATTAATGCATTGAATCCCTATGTCAGAGACTGCACATGTTTCATAATCTCGATTTAGATCACTGACTTTCAGACTGATCCCTGGTTCAGGATCTACTGCTTCTTTTGATTCCATAAAGCAACCTAAGCAAGTCCGGCTTGGTTGCATGAGACAGTCTTCATTCAGTGCTGACATGCCTGCAGGTTCCATTATGGCAAATGGAGCTTTCTCACACTCATTGGGCAGTGACCATGTGTTCAGGCCCTTTGCAGCTCCAGATGTGAGGGAGATGGCATTCACAGAAGCACTATTAGCAGAATGATCAGGTGCTTCAATCAGGGCCAAAGGAGATGGAGGGCTCTGCATACACGGCTTCTTAGATGGCAGAGGAAGAAGACCCCTGGGAAACATTGGGGGGTCTTTTTGTACCACTGGTATAGGCTGGATTGGAGTAGTAGCTTCTAGAGCTATGAATGACTTCATTGCCACATCCTGATCCTCTGAGTCTAGAAAAAAAGAGGTAAAAAGACAGGAATAAGGTTAAGGCTCTTAGATGATACTCAAGTCTCTTTTCCTTGATTAGTTTCTAATATGTGGGCATCATATAATAAACTAAGCCTCTGTCTCTCTAGCTTTATGAATTACCACCTAAACGTTAGAAAAATAATTACAATTTAATACTGAACATTTATATATGTGAGATATATTTTTTTCAGCCCAGGAGAAGGTAGAGACCCCATCAGAAATGAGGAAAGAACTGGACTGATTGGTCAATTGTTAAGTCAGAGTTTTCAGAGGGGAAAATGCACAGGGGGCCATTCGTGATCTGTGCTATGAGACACATACCCATACTTGAAAGCTTATGTTAGAGCAGTTCCTAGTGAAACTGTAAATGTCTCACATCAGAACTTCTTATAATTGACTAGTAATTTTGATGAATTTCATTTAACAAATGAGTATGACAGAGCAAGGGAATTTATCAGAACTCTTTCAGGGATTCTTCTAGTTCGGTTTAAAGATCTGGTAGAATAAAGTTTAGATTTACATCAACTTCAGATACATTTTGGATTCAACCTGTCTCAGGTTTCTGTATACTCAAAATTCACATCAATAAGAAAAGACTACCAGAAATGAGAATGTATATTATCATTAAACTCTCTTACCAGTTTCTTTGACCCCATTAATCAGACTGTTTTCTCCACTGGCTGAGGCAGCAATAACTTTATCTTGTTGGTTATCCATGAATGTAGCCTCTTACTGTTTCATTCCAATTCAAATGTTGTCCAACCTGTACATTTCAAATATATAGTGTCAGTCATTCAGTTTGTCTTCTTTTGTATTTTACATGTTATTTCAGCTATAGGGTTTGTAAAATGCTCACTGGGATCTGTTTTCTAGACTGGCTCCATTACTTCTGTTTTTGTTTAATATTTTACATCTACTATATAAGGGTCTTATTTCCTATTAACATCCATATTATTCAAAACTGAAGCAGGATGAAGCAAAAAAAATGTACAAAATTAGCCCAATTATAATTATAGCCCAATTAGGAAAGATGCAAATAAAGTCTAGGATAATTTTAAATAATGTGTGTATATGTGGAAATTAGTTTTGTTTACTTTGTTTCTACTTTACATGTCCAGATGTTTTTTTCAAGACAAACCAATTTATCATGCCCCATCCCCGCTTTACTCCCTAATTCCCAGCCTCATTTTAAATATGTGTACATCTATATTTGTATCTGTACCTATAACCATATCTATAATTATATATCACACTTATTTTCTCTTTGTCTTAAATTTTGATTTCTAAAGTTGAAAGAGGTAGAGGACATCTTAATTTCTTGACTTATATGACTTCAATAGAATTTTGACAAACATTTCTCTTAATTAAAACACATCAAGATTTTTAAAATGTGACCATAAGTAAGATCTAGGCTCTATAAAAAGAAGCTCTTAATTTTTTCCCACTTGCTTAGATATTAGGTGTAATGAAAATGATAGATGAATGAGTCCATTTGAATGACCACCATGTGCCACTATCACATCCAGAAATCCCTATTAATGTTAGCTAACTTCTATCCCTAACCACTAGTCCTAGTCAAGTTTGTATCCTTTATCTAAAAGCACACACTAAGGCTATGGTGCCATCACATATCTGTAATCTCAGCACTCAGGAGGCAGAGGTTAAGTGCAAGGTCAGTCTGGTCTACATAGTAAGACCCTGACTCAAAAGCAAAGCAAAAGAAAATGGCCTGCACTACTTCTCTTGGACAACCCTTTCATGAGATACCAGGTATACTCATTACTTCCAACCTCACAGGCCTGCCTGGCTGACTCTGAGACTTCCTTTTCTGGTGCCCACCAGGTAGACCCACTCATTCCCATCCTATAGACCTGTCTTGTTCCTCCAGGACTTCCTTTACCCTTGTAGTTAGGTAGGCCTATTTTTCTCCACTTCATAAGATACATGGCTTCTCTGGGAGCACCCTTTCCTGTATCACCAGTTGAATCTGCTTCTTTAAATCCTATAGCTTCAACTAGTTCATCTGGAATATTCTTTCCCTGTCTTGCTAGGTAGTACCTGCTCCTTTGTGAGCTACCCAACATGATTGCTGGGAATGGAATTCTGGTACTCTGTAAGAGCAGCTAGTGCTCTTAACTACTGTGATAGCTATCTAGCCCATACATAATAGTTTAAGTACAATAAATATACTTATATTATCAGTCATACAATCTTAAAAATATTAATAATGAAAACATAAAATGATCACAAAGAGACTTGAAAGCAGTGGCTCCCAAATTGTAGATTGCTACCCTTTTACGGGGGGGATCCAATGACCCTTGCACAAGGTTCACCTAAGACCATCAGAATATACAGATATTTATAATTCATAACAGTAGAAAATTATAGCTATGAAGTAGCAACAAAAATAATTTTATGGTTGGGGGTGTCACTAGAACATGAGGTATTAAGGGTTGCAGCATTATGAAGGTTGAGAACCACCAAATCTCCTTTTTAAAAAAATTTATTTATTTTTACTTTTTTTCTTTTAGTTTGAGATTTAAATGTAATTACATCATTTTCCCCTTCCATTTCCTCCTTCCAAACACTCCCATATTCCCTTCCTTGTTCTTTTTTAAAATTCATGGTCTCTTTTTTCATTAATTGTTATATGTATATGTATATATGTATTTCTAAATATGCTCAGTCTGTATAATGTTATTTATTTATATATGTTTTCAAGGCTGAATATTTAGTATTGGCATGAAAGCAGAAGGGAGTATGGGGGTTGGTGTTGAGACCCTCATGGGAGCTTTCAGGTGTGCAGACAGAGCACCAGATCTGTTCAAATCCCTGGAAGAAGAGCTGGTTGTTGGTGAGATCCAGTGTAGGTGGTGTCTGCTTAGCTTCATTCTTCTTCACCTAGTTCTTGTAAGCCTTTTAGGCTGCCTTAGGCCCCATTGTGGGCACTATTCTCCTCAAAAGTGCGCCGTGCATTCATGGGTACCCAATTCATAATGTATTGCTGCACCGTGTATACTTGGTCTAGTGCTCGAAGGCTTTCATCAATGAATTCTTCTACCAGGAAGAAATCTTCCACCACTGGAGATTCCCATCCTTGTTACATTCTTGGCTTTGATTGTCAAAACCATGAGTCAGCTTGTGGCCCAGGATGATACCAATGCCACCAAAGTGCAAGGCATTGGGTGAAGAGTGGGTACAGAATAGTGCCTACAGAATTCTGACTGAAAACACAATCTTGTTTTTTTGTGGGTGGAGTCATACTTCACTGTTGGGGACTTTACTGAAGTGGTTGGCTGTGACTCTTTCTTCTTCTTCTTCTTCTTCTTCTTCTTCTTCTTCTTCTTCTTCTTCTCCTTTTCAAGACAGGGTTTCTCTGTATAGCCTTGGCTGTCCTGGAACTCACTCTGTAGACCAGGCTGGCCTCGAACTCAGAAATCTGCCTGCCTCTGCCTCCCAAGTGCTGGGATTAAAGGCATGCGCCAGTGACTCTTCTTAAGAAGTTGTAAAAACACAGTATTCTCAAAGTATAGCCATGGAACTATGATGTAATCACCAAACACTTTGTCGAGCTCCTTAGGGTCCATGATGAAGTTGGGATAGTCTATCATGTAGTAGATGGATGCCTTCTTCTTGGACAAATTATAGATGTCTTCATCCATTTATTTTAGGGTGCTCAGGCTCTCTTCAAATGCTTTTTTGATCTCCAAGATCACCTCACTGGCTATGTTCTTGCTGTCTTCAGTGAAGTTCACTTTCACAAACATGGGGCCCAGGGCAAAGCCCAAGTTGTTTTCTGTGTCACAGAAAGCTTCTATCAAGGGAGGTAGGTCTTCTCTGACCTATATGTGACCTTCATGAACTCATCATCATCCTGAGAGCACCAATCCAAGAAGGAGCTTGTTTTCTGTACCAGCTTCCACATCACGTAGTTGTTCAGCAGACATCTGTTGGTATTGTTGATAAGGGTAGAGACTTGTCCCAGGTATTCTTTGCTGTTGACTACTATGTGCTCAGATTCATTGATCTCTACCAGGTTAAAAATTGGTGTTGAGAAAGGGCAAGCAGTTGACAGGAAGTGCCAACATCTGCAGCTCAGCTGCTGTGACTTTCCTGGCATGTCTCCTGGGGGATAGCGTTATTGGCTAGCACTTGTTTCAAAGTCCAGGATCTGCTGCATCTGGGTTTACATGCAGTCCTCCTTCCCACTGCTCAGCAGCTTTCCTGATGGCCCATATAGTTCAGATATATTGTCAGCATCTTATTATTTTCCATTTGCTCAGGCCTGTAAGAGGCAAGGCCAGGCTGGACTGGTTTACTTGGATCACATTGCTGTTGCATTTCTTGGAGTTCACACTGACATAGACAGAAAAGAGTGAAGTTTGGTGGTGGTGTGTGATCACCTGCAGCTTGTCCTTGAAATTGTTCTAAGCCTAGGGTCTGGTATTCCATCTCCAAGCTTTTTAATACATTCCATTGAACTTGGCCTGGAGTACCTCAATCCTTATTTTATTCTTGTGCCTATGGTAGTACACTTGAGCCTTTCTCTCTGCCTCCCTCATGCTGGCAGTGGAACATTTGAGCAGGTGCTTTATGATGATTTGATTGTGTTTGCAGAGGTTGCTAAAGGTCCTCCAATGTGAGTGGTCATCAGGTACAGGATTGGCTTTGATGCAGGACCCACAGACATAGCTGAAGAAGTCCTGGCAGGGGTTTTTAGTAGGATCCATGGAGTTTAAGATGGAACTGATCATTGAGATATAGGCCTTGCTCAGACATACTGGCATCATTTGTCCAGAACTGGATGTCTAGGGCTGGCAGTCAGGCCACTAGCTCTGTTGCCAGAAAGGACATCAGAATCACCAGCTGTTTCTCCACTGGGATCTGTGCCACCTAGCATTTCTGGCTGCACTGGGAGCTGTGGAAGTTCACCTGCAAGGCATGTCACCCTCAGAAGTGAGTCCATCAGGTCCTCCTTGTCCAGTATGGACTGCTTGTCAGTTAACACCATAGCTTATAGGCTCTGCACCAAGACTCTGGCTGTACATCTCTTTGAGCCCAGGATCTGGCTACATTATGCTGCTGGAGCCTGGGCTCCCAACTCAGAGAAGATGCTGCCACAGCATTTCTACTGTTTTTTTTCCTTCCATTTGTCTATAAAATCCCCTGTGGTAGTATGGGTACTGGACTCATCTAAATGGGTAGGCACCATCTTATGATTGTATCAACAAAGAAAGAAATTTTTTCTTTCTTTGAGGCATCACAAAGTAATTTAAGAGCTAACAGGCTTCCTCAAGCTCAAGGCCTTTTATATTTATACTTAACTTTCTTCTTCCTCCTCCTCTTCTTCTTCCTCCCCCTCTTCCTCCTCCCCCTCTCCCTCCTTCTCCAATCTTCTACCTCCTCTGTCTGTTTTGAAGTATACTGTCCAGGTTTATGAGAATGTTGAATTACATATTCATGTTGTGGGTCTAAGCAACCTTGTATATCAAATTTCATAGTGCAGACCCATGAATGGGAAACTGACTTGGCCCTTGTAGGTGACATTTTATCTTTAAACTGTTACCTATACCCTCCCAGGTCTTTAAACTTAAAGTCTTCTAGTCTAACTCTTTTTTTTTACACTTTTAAAATATTTATCACAGCAGTACTCGCTCTTGGTGATTTCTCCCATTGCCCCACAGTTGGGCACCACTTGACCTGAACAAGGGTCTCATCATTCCTTAGTTGCCTGTAATTCTTTGTGTAAGGTCTAGGTATATTAGTTATCATGCCATGCTGATTGTTGCAATTCAGAGGCTGGTAGGACTGTTGGTTGCTTCCCTTCTTTGGATGCTTACATTGTATCTTCTGATACCATGCAAACCATAGAAAGGGGACATTCAAGTCAATTCCAGATCAGGGGCTCCTGGGCCCAGTTTCTGATGTATATGGTATCTTCAGCAATAGGATTTACCTTCCATGTATAGGGTTGACCAATGGCAACAGCCATAGGGTATATGTTTTGTGAGTCTCTTGGACAGTGCTGTCCAAAAACTCAAAAGAAGGCTTTTTACCTTTGGTATTGGGGATTTTGTTAGGTGGTCTTTGGCTCTTGAAGAGAGTCTGTCAGCCCAGATGAGAAAAGTTTATTTAAACTATATGCTATATATGTATATTTTTATATAGAATTACATGGATTATAGGTTTTTAGCTGCATAGTAAATAGCATGATTCCTTATGACTTTTTCAGACATCCTTGGTGTTTATTTAATCCTCCCTCCTCTCCTTCTTTTGAATTTACTTCCATTTTTCCCTCCTGGTTTCTATATATCTCAAAAAAAATCAAGCAGTAGCATGTTATCTTATGATAAATATTTCAAAATTTTAATATGCAACCAAAGCCTATATAAAAGAAGTGATCCTCTATGATAAATGAAATACAATTTATGATTATCTAAAGTAACACTAGACAGGCTCCTTCCCCTCTCTGGTCTTACGAGCTACAAAACAGAGAAAATGAGTTAAAGTATATCTAAGAGTTCATCTAGTTCTAAGTAATTCACATTCACTTTTAAAAATGGGTTCATGCGAAGAAATTTTCATTTGTACTTGGTGTGATATTGAAATGAGACAAGTATATACCTCAGGGAATTCTTTATTCTGTTCCATTGTATGTCCTTGTCTACATGCCTTTAATTTTTATAATTCACACATTCATTCTGCTAAATATAGCATGTAGAGTGCTATTCCTGGTAACAGGGCTTAGACTATTCTACCCACCTCCAGGATCTTGGAAGATAATTTAATCCCAAATTACCCACTTTACAGTTGGAAGCTGACTGGAGCTAGGGATTCATTTAATCTCAAAGTGCTAAAATGAAGTCAACTATTTAGTAAGACCAAGTTGAAACATCATTGGAAAAATTTTGGAGTGAGAAGAAGGACTAAAGACAACATTACAAGTACAAAATATTATGGGTTTTCAGTGATTGTTGGAACACAGTCCAAGAATGAAGTCGTGTGAGATTTCTAAGTGCTTGTGAGACAACTCCAAGAACTTAAGACAAGAGTCTTGTGACCTCAGTTTCTTTAAACACAGGGTGTTTTGGTGTGTGCACAGCTTGCCTGCCACATGAGGCAACAGTTAGTTATGTAGGACTCTACCCAGTTCTATCATCCAAGTTTATAGTAAGGAAGAATAATGAGGGACTAGGCTTGTAGAAGGTCACTTAATAATGAGAAAAATAGTTTCTGAGGAATATAAAGACAATCACATTCTTCCTGTGTTTCTTATATTCCTTTACTATCTTCTCATCTATCAATAGAGCCAAGTATTTTAATGACCTTATATATTTTTTTAAAAAATCTGTAACATCCATCTAGATGTTTTTTGGAACATCTAGATTTTACCTTTTGATATTGTGGCTAGTAGTCAGCTGTAAATTTAAATTTAAATATGATTAGATTAAAACCAGCTCAGCAACCCTTCTAGTTGCATTTCAGATGTTCAGTAATGACATGTGGCCAGTGTAGCCAATACTGAACATTTTCATTATCATAGAAATGTTAACAACTCAGCACTGTTTTTCTTACTTGTTAATCACCTAGTCATTTTCTCTGTTTGAACATGCTTACATGATTTTGATTATTTTGTTGGTCTCAATAAACCAAGCAAAACTTTCCTCTTGTATACCACTCAGCTGGTCTTGCTTATTCCTATTCTCTTTTACAGGTAACCCTTCTAATGTGCTAAATGTGAATGTCTACATACCCATTTAAAGGAGCACTGTTTTACGTTCAGACTTCAAATTCACATGTGAGTGGCATCATGTTATAGATCTCACCACTTAAGTTTTCGTTTTTCCTCCTCAAGATAAGGTCTCACTACTTAGTGCTGGCCAGCCTGGAACTCACTAAGTAGGCCAGGCTGGCCTCAAAGTTTCAGTGGTTTTTCTACAAGTGCTGTATTAAAGGACTGTACCACCTCATTATTTTAATTGTTATATAACACATTTGTAAGATTTGTTCACACTTCTATACAAATATTTCACGTTTTAAATTTTTATCTGCTATAGAATGCTCTATGGTATATACTTACCACACTTTGTACTTCTACTTTCATTTTGATAGATATTCAGAATACACAGCCTAGCATTGTATGGAAATTCTTGGCTACACACACACACACACATACACACACACACACACACACACACACACACACACGAAGTGAGAGACTTTTAAGAGACTCATAAGTGAAAGCATTTGGCTATGTGATCTCAATTTTAACTGAAGGTATTCTAACACCTGCCCTGTCTTTTATTATTTTAATTTACTGGTATTATTTATTGACTGTTGCTGTCATTGTCAACTTTTGTTTGTCTCAAATGGGGCTTATTTCCCAATCTTAATTTCAAATAATGTGTTTTCATTGGTCTTTGCCTCTGAGTCCCGGGACTCAGATTATGAACTTATGAAGTATCTCATATCTTTTGTTTATTATAGACTTTTCTATGTCTTGTTTCCTTGGTCTTGCTGCCATTCAACATTCACTCTGACAGGTAGCTTACCAGCTAAGGTTTTTATGGAACAGCAGGGGTTAGGAACCTAATGGAGACAGGGTTACTACACTGACAGCCAGAGATGTCCAAAGCCTAATAGGAAGTTTCATGTTGTCTGTTAACTTGATACACTAGGGAAATAACCTTTTAATCCAGTGCAGCATATTTTATTTATTGTAGCATTATCCAGTTCAAAGATGTTATGAAAAACATCCCCAGAGAGATTTAAGATTTCAAAAACATCCTGAGTTTAAACTTAATTCAACCACTCTGGAAGGCTAAAACAGTGGAAGATGACCTTTCAGGTACTTCATATGCCAGGCACTGTTAGGCCAGATAATGTCATGCCAAATTAGAATGTTTGTCTCTTGAGGGAGGGAGGATGGGTAGGAAGAAGGTGTTGATGGCAAGTGTTTTAACTAAAATCATTTGTCAGTGCTGATGATCTGACATTAAAAACAGTAACAATCTTAAATAATACATCAGAAACTAGGACAGGAGTAGTGAAGCATGCCTTTAATTCTGTCACTTAGGAGAAAGAGGCAGATGAGGCACTGTGAGTTCAAGGTCAGCCTGATCAATATAGAAAGTTCCAGGCAAATCAGGGTTATGTACTAAGATTCTGTCACAAACAAACAAAAATTAATAAATAAATCTACATAAATATAAATGAGTAATTGAACAAGAAACACAGGTTGTCATTAAGTTGGCAGAAAGGAAATGAATGTATGTTCTAATTAGCTTTGATGAGCAATGCAGGCAAAGTAGAAATTATTAAGAAAGTAAAGTCTGGAACAAAAACACTCAAAATTATAATTTAGTTTAGGGGGGTAAATTCAAGAAATGTGATTTCTATCTTTAAATATATCTATCACAAAGGTTGACTTTGTTAGACCACAAAAGGAATTAACTCAAGGGAGAAAGATTAGCCCAGAATACTAAAAGAAACATCTAAAGATGAAGTGAATGCTAAGGGAGAAGCATAAGGAAAAAGTGAGCTCTCTGTCACTAGCTGGGTAACAATTTGACAACATCAAAGAACAGATTTAAGTAATGGGTGGAGAAAACAGACTGGAAGGCTTTATGTAACATCAAGAGAATCAGTTGCACAAATTTAAAATAAATTTGGTCAATTTCTAAGAAGATATACAAGAAAACACAGCAAATACAATCAAATTAAGCCCTACTCAAGTTGCTCAGCCATGCATGAGAAAGGAATAACAGAAGCCATTTCCATACTATGCCATATTTGGGTTACATTATTATGAAGGACAGGGAGATTCTGTCAAAGACAAGAAACTGTGGGCAGTGGAGGAGTGTGGTAGGTTACAAACCTCTTAAACACCCAATCCATAGAGTTTTTTTCTCTGCTGAAGTCATGGAGATTTTTCAGTTAAAAGAATGTGTAAACTGGCCAAGGTAGATGAGCATTCTCTGCGTTTGGCATCTTGGGTCTATATTTTCTCCATCTTAAAAAAGGCATGTCTTTTCAAAAATGTACGGCCACATTATTCCAAGTCTCTGCACAGAGTTTGAAAGCCAAATGAAATGACACTTCACTCTACTTGGCTGGATATTATTGCCTGTGGCACTCTACAATTTCCCTTCTAACCTAGGCTAGAGTACAATCAAGGCTTGTGGAAAGCAAACAACATGCAGTCAACCTGCCACAGCACTAATTAAGTGCAAACATACCATGAAAATTAAAATGAAAATCAAATGCCAACTCTATGAAAAGAAGCTACAAGCTTCCTCAGATATGAAAAAAATAAAGGCAGGAAAAAAAACCAGAACCTTCTTTTAGACTTAGCGATGTACCCTCAACTTTGTAAGATTCTATCATCTGCCACATCTGCATATGCTACACTTTTAGCACACTGTTTATGTTTCAACACATTTATAATAAAGATGTCTTAACAGGGATTTCACAAATTTTATTTGGTGGCACATGACTTTTACGTTTCCAAGACAACAAATATATTTTGCCATACCTATCCAGAAAATTATGTCTAGAAGCTTCAGATCTTGTGTTGACAGGACTAGAGGCACTTCATGGCCCAGGGAATGGCTCCAACATAAAGGATACCTAATTAGAACTGACTGGTTTTTAATTCTTGATTTCACAACCCTATTAAGTCTGGGCTGTAAAATCAAACATTCCCAAATCAACCTTAGGGGGCTGTGGTCCAACAACAGCTACTTGTTACTGTTATACATCCCTTTAGTGCTAAGCATAGAACTTAGTAAATACATTTAGTAGTTTTCTTCTTCCTGACCCAACTAGTTCATAAAGCTAGGGATACATGATATAACAATGGTGATATATGATATAAAAATACTGATGGTAATAGATAATACATAAGTAGTATTTTTTTATATATAGGTAAAAGAGTATGGCTTCTGAGTCTTAGTAACACAGGTGAACGAGTTATATATACAATGACTTCTCTTTTACCTCTGTACATATTTGTATAGTGCGTGCGTGCGTGTGCGTGTGTGTGTGTGTGCGTGTGTGTGTGTGTGTGTGTGTGTGTGTGTGTGTGTGTGTGTTTATGAGCATGCACGTGATACAGCTTCTATTTGGAGGACAGAGAAAAACGTTGGACAAGGGTCTTCAGTTTCCACTTTGTTTGAGACAGTCTCGTTTGCTTCTGTGTACATCAAGCTAGGTTACCTGAGAGCTGAGAATATTGTCTCTGCTTCCTTGTGAGAGCACTGGGATTACAGACCTGCCTATCACTGAGCAGCAGTAATGGAAGCGAAGCTGTGGATTGTGGAGGGGCATGGTTTAGGAGAAATTGAAAACCTTTGCCCTCTCAGTGGAGCTTCTTCATGAGTGTAGCCTTAATGCTTTCACATAGTCCTACCTGATCCCCAGAGCTGCCCCAAAGACCACATTTGGTCTCTGTCCTCAGAGCTTTATAACCCTATGCTATCAAATTTCAAATCCCAAGGTAGAATCTAGAATTGAAAGTTTTTAGGTGGAAGAGAGAGGTCAGAGGAACCAATGGTTTCTGTCCCAGAAATCTGCCTTGTCCTCCAGCTCCTCCTTAAGGAAAGAGAAATGCTTCTAACTCCACAGACACTCCTATCATCCTCTTGTACTCAATCATAGCTTCTTTCTGAGCTATTAACTCACCCAGCTATGCAAACATGGAGAAATAAAGTTTTAATGTGGTGTCTCTACAGTTATCTGTTCCTCATGGGCATTAAAGAAACTGGAGTTTTCAGGAAAGAAGGCATTAGTCATTAAAGTTTTTACTCTCAAGTCCTCTTCAGGTATCCACTTATTGTCATGTCTTTCAAATATTTACACATTGTCCTATTTAGGATTTTTAAAAGGCAGCTTTTTCTTTGGAGGATGGCTGAAATATGTGTATAGGGAGGGAAAAATCAAGCAACAATTACACTTTTTATCCAGAAAAAAGTAAATCAGATGGTGATGAAATCCAAAGAGAAAACACAGATTAAAGTCTGCACTTTCTAAATCTGTTACTTAACTAAACACAGCTGCTAAAGATGGAGTATTTACTTGCTTGTATATCTATAATAATGCTGCCATTAGTATTCAGATAGGATGCTAGAAACCCTCTCCATTCTTAAGATATGTTCTCAGAAGGTCTTTCTATAAGAGTGGGGATGTATTCTACACTGAAAGATCCACAAACTCACCTGGTTATACTTTACATTCACAGTGTGGTAAAAGAAGATTAACATGTATTGAGTGACTTTACTAAGCACTTTAAATATATTTATTACTTTATGCAAACAGCAGCCTTGTGAAACAGATGTTATTTCTTTTAATAAATATGGGAAAAATCTCAGAAAAAGTTAACTCATTGAACTCCATCTAACTAACAGGAAGGAATTCAGGGTTTAGATCCAGCACTAAATTATTCCTGGTAATCATGGTCCTATCTCATATTAAGATACCAGGGCTGAGGGCAAAGGCTCTTTGAAGGGGCCATACACAGACTCAGTGGATCATTTATTCTACTACCATTTATGATCCACTAATGCATTGCCACATCAATGTGAAACATTCTCAGTAAGAAAATAAAACAATTCTCTCTCTCTCTCTCTCTCTCTCTCTCTCTCTCTCTCTCTCTCTCTC
>JANHMN010000005.1:66390753-66416940 GCA_030674055.1 Rhabdomys pumilio | reverse complement strand
CTCTCTCTCTCTCTCTCTCTCTCTCTCTCTCTCTCTCTCTCTCTCTCCCTCCCTCTCTCTGAAAATAGAAAGGGTACTTCAAGAGGTGAGGAAGAAAAGGGGTAGGAAGAACAAGATTAGGTCTGCGCCATGAAAATAGAAAGTGGTACTATTTGAGTGGAGAAGGATCAGCAAGGACAGGGAAAGAAAGTGGTGGGCAAAAATCAACAGCATATAATGGATGTGTTCCAATGAAACGCATTTCTTTGTGTGATAACTTAAAGATTAATAGCAAACATATGGACTGATTATAAGAATTAAATGCCAATCTTGAATTAATTAACATATTGCTGTAGTAAAACAATCCCACTGAACTCTTCATATATAAAATATCTACTTACGGGAAACTAATAAAAAAGTAGAGGAGACTGAAGTCAGTTCTCAGCTTGCAGAACACCTGAAATCAAGAGTCAGCATTATAATCAATATATATTTTGTCAGATAAAACATAATCAAAAGAAATACAGTAAGAAGGATCCTCCCAAACATTCTGGTGTGTTTTGTTTGTTTTGTTTAGTTTTGAGGGAGGGCCTCTGTCTGCTTTTCCAGTGTCACTTTCAGTTAAATTTAAGGAATAAATAAATAAATAAATAAATAAATACAGATGGCTTTACAATTTAACAAAATGGTCACATGCATTCTTACACTTGAATATCACCATACCATGAATCAGTAACATAACTGTCATCTTGGTTTGTTGATGAGAAAAAGCAAGGGCCATGGAAACAATAGCATGAAGTTGTTGCCATGGGGCTGCTTGGGCCCTGAGGGCTTTGAATTTTGTAGTTTATTCAATACAGTTTTTGGTAGAAAAGAAAAGTGATCAAAGTGGCACATTAGGTTAGCCAACTTACTATGAATCACAAGAGTTCATAGTGAAAGACAAGAGGAATGCTGGACTAGCAGCCAGGGCCCAAGTTTAAATATTGGCTTTATTTTATTATTGGTACACAGTTTTATAAAATGAAGACAATTATTGCTTTTTATACTTAAAAGGTTTTGGCAGTTCAGATGAGAGAAACAATGGATTCAAGAATGCTTCGGTTCAATTCCCAGTACCTCAATAAAATAAATAAATTAAAGATACTTTGGCCTGAGAGTATAGTCATTTTGACTAACATGCACAACATGCTTGGTTAAGTCCCCAATTAAACACACACACACACACACACACACACACACACACACACACACACAGACATACACACAACACATGATTGGCTTTCTTAAAAATAAATTAAACTTTTGTTATGTAGTTATGAATTTTAAAAAAATATCCAATGGATCATCCATTCTATTGTCATTTATGATAATAACTATATTGACCCGTAACATTCTCAATGAAAATATAAAATAGTTGTTCACCATACAATATGCTTTGTAACTAAGGAAGGTTCTATGCTTAAATTAGAAGGGAAGATGAATGTGGTGACATTAGACTTTTCTTATTACATAATCCATTTCCTTTGTGCTCTTGATACCATTAGGGCCCAATGATTCAGCCTCATTTAAAACTAAGATATCAGTAAGATGGCAGGAATATGGGTTATGAGTCATAGCAGAGAGAGCTGTAGCAAAATGTCTCCCAACATCTTCCATTATGGGTTAAAAAAAATCTACATTTTGACCTTTTTTTCCAGTGTAGAAGAAAGCCTAATTAGCTCTTATTATACACCTAGATAAAAATCTTACTAGATGAAATGAACCTACTATATGAGACAACCTGTGGATTACAGACAAGTTATTTTGACACATTTTAAAAGATATTATTCTGGCCCAAGTTATTTTTTATTGGATATTATATTTACATTTCAGATTTTATCCCCTTACCACATTCCCCCCACCACCCAGGAACCCCCTATCCCATACCCCCTCCTCCTGCTTCTATGAGTCTGTGCTCCCACCTACCTCCCCACTCCCACCTCCCCACCCTCAATTTCCCCCACACTCAGTGTTTAGCCTTCATGGGACCAAGGATCTCCACTCCCACCTATGTCTGACAAGGCCATCCTCCCCTACATATACAGATGAAGCCATGGGTCCCTCCCTATGTGCTTCCAAGCTGGTGGTCTAGACCCTGGGGAGCTCTGGTTGGTTGGTATTGTTGCTCTCCTCATGGGGCCACAAACCCTTTCAGCTCCTTCAGTCTTCTCTCTAACTCCTCCATTGGAAATCCCTTGATCAATTCAGTGGTTAGCTGTGAGCATCTGCCTCTGAATATGACAGACTCTGGCAGACCTCTAAGGAGACAGCTATATCAGGCTCCTGTCAGCATGCACTTCCTGACATTCACATCAGCATCTACCTTTGGTGACTGCACATGGGATGGATACCCAGGTGAAATGGTCTCCAGACAGCCCTCCTTCAGTTTCTGTCCCACACTTTGTCTCCATATTTGCTCCCTTGAGTATTTTGTTACTCCTTCTAAGTAGGACCGAGGCATCCACACTTGGTCTTCCTTCTTCATGAGCTTCATGTGGCCAAGTTAGTTTTGTTCACTCTTCCTTCTCCATTTTTTATTGCCCTCTTTTCATTTTTGCTTCAGTTCTTCTAGTTTTCTCAAATAGTTTTGTGCTATCACTCACCTCTTTTGTTCCAGTATATTTAAACAGTTCTGGAGAAATTGTACCATATTCAGACAAGGTATTCCTATCTCTATCCTAACCACAATATGTATAATTGGTATCCTTTTTTTTTTCAAGATGCTGGATCTTGAAAAGGTAAAAAGCTAGTATTATAAAGATAGTGCTGTAAATATGATCCTGTAATTAAAGATCCATAGCCCCTACAGAGACTATTTAATAAAAGGTACCTTGTTATTTGCAAACGCCTCACAGAACCAGTTTGTAGTTTTGCTAATACTGGCAAGTACTGAACTTACTTGCCAGAGAAACAATCTTATGGCTTATTTCTTATATGAAGAAATGAGACCAAGGAGCTGTTTTTTTCTCATAAATAGGTATAGAGAGCAGAAATCTATAAAAATTTCAGGTGAGTTAACATGACAAAATTGACTGATAATTTTTGTTCACAATATTAGCCGGAATATAAGGGTTCAGTCCTGCCATGCCAGGTCACAGCTATAGCTGCCGACACTAAAATTTTTGTGGTCATCCAAATAGTTGTCACCAAGAAGCTATGGGATGACAAGGAAATGCAAGGTACCATAGAAATTTGATTCCATTATAGTGGAATAGCCAAGGTAGGCTAAATCTTACTAGATCAAATGAATCTACTATATGAGACAACCTGTGGATTATAGACAAGTTATTTTGATACATATTAAAAGATATTATTATTATTATTATTATTACATTTTATCACTTGTTAAATTACTGTAGAGAATATTGTGGCATCTTAAATCCAATGATCCACAAATACCTAATAGTAGCTATAGTCTTAGTTATTTTTGTATAATTTATTTTGCTTAAAAAGAATTATTTGTCTACATAACCATAAAAGGGAGCAAAGGTAAAGGAGCACGATGTACACAATAACTTCACCTGGAAAAGTCCCTGTAGTGTTTGTATTTCTTTAGATTAAATCCAAGTCTTGCTGAACAAAGAAAGCAATTCATCCAAGAACCCAAGCATAACCAAAATTATAAGCATGGCATCACATGTACTGTAGATCAATGGACAGTATTCTCATGCCTGGTATGTACCAGCAGGCTCCACAGAGAGCATGTGCAGGCGAATGGCAAGAAATAGCTCTTATTTTTCAGTGATTCCCATATGGTAGCTTTCATTATTTCTTACGTTCTCTCAAGTGAAGCTGCATCATAATCAAACTCTATGAAAAAATGCATATTTTGTACCAGTTAGAGTAAAGTCACATTACCCTTAGGAATAGTCTTATTTTATTCACAGGAAATATGATTACAAAAAGTGAGGGTAAAGATATAGTATTTCACCAAGACAAGTTACATACTGGATTTATTAGCTGACCACTCATCCGACATAACCTCTATTCAACTGTAGCTAGTCAAATAAACTAAAACCCAGTTTCTATTTAAGCAGCTGCTATCAAACTAGGTTAAATTTTACCCAATTAGCCACCACTTAAACAGCAAGCTGAGAGAAATATTTGCTCTTTACAAATGAATTCAAGTTTAAGAACCGATAATAAGCTGACCAGTCTTCTCTTAACGTCTAATAATTATACTAAGTTTACCAAATTCATGCTATGTTCTAGAAGTTTTATATTGAATTGTTATTTAATCTTTATGCAAAATCCTCTGAAGTAGAAAAGAATTAGCATTACTATTTCACAAATGAGAAACCCGAGGTTTCTTAGAGTTTTTAGAAACCTTCTCAAAGTCACACAGCCTTATTATTTTAGTCCAGTATGTTCAGGTTTCATATAAGTATTTTAGGGTAGAGAAGAGATGCATATGCTTGTGTATGTTTATGCGTGTCAAAGTGAACATTTTCCCAAGTAACTAAAAACACCTTGTTTACTTAAAGGACTTTTCTCTTGTTTTCCATTTAACTTCTTTGTTTATAGTCTTTTGGTGCTGGGTTTGTTCAATTTTTCTTTGAAATTTCTTTCTTTTCAGACAATAGAGGTCATTTTGACCCAGTCACACACATTAACACAAATGTTGAGTCCATATGCTTTGAGAAAATCTGAAGAGGAAAGACTGTCGCACATTTTGGCTCCTGGAAGTTGGTGGGATCCAGAAGCCATTCACTGATTTAGCTCTGGGAAGGTATTGAATTTCAGGCTTATTTATAACATATCTAAAACGCCTATTATACCAGACTTCTGACTGACTTTTAAGAATTTTCTAGAGGTTGGGGATTTAGCTCAGTGGTAGAGCGCTTGTCTAGCAAACGCAAGGCCCTGGGTTTGGTCCTTAGCTCTGGAAAAACAAAAGACAAAGGAATTTTCTGATCCCCAATGTTCTTATTGTTCTCTATTTTTGATCTTGCTTTCATTAAATACAATCTTCTTCAGACCTACTACTTCATCACACAATGAAAGCTACCAAGTGAGTTTTGAAAGTAAGTGCTTATGTCTACAACAATATGCTCTGTGCACTTCTTAACACATTATTTTCTCTTCAGATTTATGACTAAGAAATTCACAAAGGGTCACCACTGCCTACCATATACAATTTAGTCTCCTCTGTCAGAATTTCAAGAACTGTCTGTCAATAGTCTGTCCCTGACATATCTCGAGAGCCTTATCTGGAATCATGCACAGTACTTGACATAATCCCTCTATTTGGAAGACATTCTTACTCTTTCTGTTCGAACATACACAAAAATCTCCTTGTTGTCTTTCTATCTATTAGTCTTCTGAAATCTATTCTGGCCTACACAGATATCCACCTTTCCAGAATGCCTTCTGTTCCACACCATTTAATACGTGATGCTATATTACCTTAGACTTTTACATATACTACCACACTAAGCCCCTACACAGTGATCTGAATATATGTTGTAGAATGTGATACTCCAAAGAAAACAGCTTCTACCTTCATTGGATGAGCTGTACCTGTTTGCAGGAGACCATAAAGACATCAAGATTGGCTTTTTGACTGTTGGTGTTCTATCACAGAAGGTGGGAATAGGGACAGTCACTGAACTCTCATTGAAAATCCCCAGTTATGAGTGTTCATATAATTGGGCTTAATGCCTTGTTTTTTCTTTGACTATTTGTGTTTACTGTATTGCTTGTTCCTTGACTATTTGCATCTATTGTATTGCTAGACCCTCAACCTAGAACTGACCTTAATACTTGCATGTAATCAAAATAGTATAAAAGCATAAAGGAAGAGGGGTAAGATGGGGGTTCTAGGGAGGGGAAATGGGGAAAGGGGATGACATCTGTATTGTAAATAAATAAAATATCCAATAAAAAAGAAAATTCCAGTTCTTTCCTTAACTTACCAGTCATTTGTATGAAATTCTACCTTAACTGTATGTGCCCTCAGGGTTTGTGATTATACAGACTGGGAATAAATGAAGTGTAGGTGAGGGTCCTCCATCTATGTATCTCTGAAGACTTCATCATCTCTGTTGGGTGAGACTCTGAAGTCACCTATTCTCTGTAAGTAAGCCCAATATCCTCAGTGGTTGGTCTAAGTTAGACTTTGATGGAATAATACTTTGGTTTGTCCTGGGGGTGTTAAGAGGAAGGTAATCCTCTGCTTACATGTCCCTAGGAAAGAAATTCTAACAATGGAATTCAGTGAAGGATTATGTAATACTTTCTTGTCACCTCCTTAAAGATATTTCTACATATTGGGAGATTTAGAACATAGATTTATGTTTCATAATTTGAAGTAGCTAGGGGAATGTAAATTCAGTTTTCATCTAATTTTCTTACATTTTACTAATTGCCTATAAAACATTTCCTCTGTTAAAGGAAGACTGTTTTAATCATTCTTGAGCATTCATTAGGGATTTCACTAAGATACCAACTGAAAAAAACCTAACTATATCCGTGTGATACAATTGCTACTGGCCTTTGTATTAATCCAAAAAAAAAAGATTAGATTTTTTTTCTTTAATGTTAAATTTACTCAAGGTATCCAAGTGAAATGAACTTAAGCAAATCCGGGTCTATAAATAGGCTTGGAACAATATACCACATAATCTAGTGAAAAATCATGGTTCACAGATGTGATAAAAATTTGTGCCTTTTGGCATTTCTTGACTAACATGATAAAACTACCTTATATTTTCACAGTATTTTATAGGCTATAAAGATGTCACATCTGTTATTTTATTTGGTCTGTGCAATAGAATTATAAATTGGACACTATCTTTCATGGAAGGAGAAATTAATCTTAAGAGTCATTTCTTAGTGACAAATCCTAAGAGCTAGGAAATCATAGAAACAAAATCTGACTCCAGTATGGAAGGAGGGAAAGAGGGAGAGATGACTAAGATAGGGGGTATTTAGTGGGTGCAAACCTAGTGCAGTGGAAAATTTCTGAAACCTATGAGGGTGATCCTAATGAGAACTCATAGTAATAGAGGATATACAGAGTCTGAACTGGTCACCTTCTGTGAACCAAGCAAGGCTTTCTTTTTTTTTAATTTATTCTTTTATATTTAAAGTATATCTTTAATTTTAATTGTAGATAGAACATCATGTCTTGTTACTAGTACAAATCTAAAATAATTTACCTAAATATATTGTATAAAATTATATATTTATTTATGTGCTTGGATATGAGGATAATTTAGTTATTATTATTGTTGGTGACATATTTCTTTAATTTCATATTTTTTAACTGACCTTAATACATGCATGTAATTAAAATGGTATAAAAGCAAAAAGGAGGAGGGGGGATGAGATGGGGGTTCTAGGGAGGGGAAATGGGGAAAGGGGATGGCATTTGTATTATAAATAAAAAAATTCCCAATTAAAAAACCAAGCATGCTGACAAGGATGTAGAGAAAGAGGAACACTCCTCCATTGTTGGTGGGATTGCAAGCTGGTACAACCACTCTGGAAATCAGTCTGACTGTTCCTCAGAAAATTGGACATAGCATTACCTGAGGACCCAGCTATACCACTCCTGGGCATATACCCAGAAGATGCTCCAACATATAACAAGGACATATGCTCCACTCTGTTCATAGCAGCCTTATTTATAATAGCCAGAAGCTGGAAAGAACCCAGATGTCCTTCAACAGAGGAATGGATACAAAAAATGTGGTACATTTACACAATGGATTATTACTCAGCTATTAAAAACAATGAATTCAAGAAATTCTTAGGTAAATGGATGGAACTAGAAAATATCATCCTGAGTGAGGTAACCCAATCACAAAAGAACACACATGGTATTCACTCACTGATAAGCTTGAAATAGCCAAGATTCAACTCACAAAACACATGAAGCTCATGAAGAAGGAAGACCAAGTGTGAGTGCCTCGGTCCTCCTTAGAAGGAGTAACAAAATACTCAAGGGAGCAAATATGGAGACAAAGCGTGAGACAGAAACTGGAGGAGGGGGCATCTGGAGACCATTCCACCTGGGTATCCATCCCACGTGCAGTCACCAAAGGTAGACACTGATGTAGATGTCAGGAAGTGCATGCTGAAAAGAGCCTGATATAGCTGTCTCTTTAGATGTCTGCCAGAGTCTGACATATTCAGAGGCAGATGCTCACAGGTAACCACTGAATTGATCAAGGGATTTCCAATGGAGGAGTTAGAGAGAAGACTGAAGGAGCTGAAAGGGTTTGTGGCTCCATGAGGAGAGCAACAATACCAACCAACCAAAGCTCCCCAGGGTCTAAACCACCAGCCTGGAAGCACATAGGGAGGGACCCATGGCTTCATCTGTATATGTAGGGGAGGATGGCCTTGTCAGACATAGGTGGGAGTGGAGATCCTTGGTCCCATGAAGGCTAAACACCGAGTGTGGGGGAAATTGAGGGTGGGGAGGTGGGAGTGGGGAGGTAGGTGGGAGCACAGACTCATAGAAGCAGGAGGAGGGGGTATGGGATAGGGGGTTCCTGGGTGGTGGGGGGAATGTGGTAAGGGGATAAAATCTGAAATGTAAATATAATATCCCAATAAAAAAAACAAGCAAGGCTTTCAATAGTGGGACTGGCACATCAATCTAGTCATAAAACCTTCGACCTACACCTGTCCTGCCTGCAAGATGTGCTGGCTCAGAGCTTGTGAGAATGGCCCACCAATGACTGTTCCAACTTGAGGCTGAAGCCACAAGAAGGAGCCCATGCTGGGCACTGCCTGGATGGCCGGGAACTAAAAGCTGATGGTGCAGAGACCTAGGGTAGAACTAAACAGGACTCACAAAAAAAAAATCAATAAAATGACTCCTGATATTGTGATACACTCATAGATTGGTGCCTAGCTCAGTCATCATCAGAGAAGCTTCCTCTGGCAGCTGATAGGAGCAGATGCTGATAGCTACACCCAAACATTAGCCTGAGCTCAGGGAATTCTGTTTAATAAGACATACTTCATATCCTGAGTTGATCAAGGCAGTAGGCAGGAGACACAGTAACTGAGTACAAGAGCAGCCAGTGAACTTGCTAAGCCATCTGTCTAGCCCCTTCCCTCACCTCCTCTTAGAAGGTCTTTAACACGGGCCTTATTTCCTACCACTAACTGTTCCCAGACTTCTGCATGATTTTCCAAGATATGCTTCAACTATCCCTGGTTGTTAGACATGGCCTTGTCCCTCTACAAACCATGTCCTCTTCCCCTCCTTGTGAGTGTTCCCTGGTTGGTTTGTTCAGAACATCATCCTCTATACATTTTGTTTTGTTTTGAGACAAAGTCTCTTAGAACAGGTAGGCCCCAGACCTGCATGTAGCCAAGGATGACCCTGGGCTTTGATCTTCTTCCCTCCACTTCTCCAGTGTTGGGTTACAGGTGTACACTAGGCTTATGTAATGCTAGGATCAAACCTAGCGCCTCAGCCTGCTAGGAAAGCACTTTACCAAGTAAGCTGCATACCTTACAACAATCCTACACACTTTAGTCAGTTTATGCCAATCTCTCATTGTCTACCACTTCTTTAAATCATCTCTATTTTTGTGAAGAGTAAGTGTCTTCTAGGAAACAGTGTGTTGGAAGATTTTAAATTCTATGTCTGTCAGTAATTAAATGATTATCAATGTTATCTAAGCTTTAAATATTTGTTTTCTACTCTATTTCTTTTCCATTATTCATTATTTGCTCACTATGTCAGTTGTGAGTAAATCTTATCTAGATCACAGCATTGGCCATTTTGAATCTAACGAATGAAATATATACATACATGAGTAACTATAATTTAAAATAGAAAGAAATGTGACTAAACATGAGAGAGCATTCCATAAAATTCTTCAAGATATCCCAGGAAGTTAAATTCAATGTTTGTGCAGATAATCCACTTGAGTTTGGTTTTGGTGCACCAACAGAAACGGTGCAAGGATCCAATAGTACATAAGAAAGCATTAGTATAAAAATTATGCAAATGCTATTTTAACTGCTAGAAAGGGGTAAAAGAAGCAGTTCTAAGGCAAGATGTAGTAACACAAAGAATGAGTCAGTTCCTTATTTCTTTATGCACAACCTCCAAATACCTTACTTCAAAAGAAGTTATGAGTTCTCTTGATTTCAAGGTCTCCACGCCTTATCTCTGTCTTCTTCTTCCAGCACTTGAAAGAGACCATATTATATTATATATGAAAACTTTCCAGGGCTACTAAGGTCTAGCAGCATAAGGCTAGTCAAAGGAGAATCACTGACATTGCTGTGAAATTAATGTATCAGCTAAACAAATGAGCCAATTCAAGCTCATCTACAAACTAAAGAGAACCGCATCAGGACCCACTTTTGGAATGGGGCTTAAAGCAGACGAAGAGCTTGAAGGGAGATAAAATATATTTGACACACACTTTCCTAACAAAGTTCCATTAGGATGCTAGTGGTCCCTCTGGAAGCTGTTTAACAATCTTGTTTGTCATTACTACTTGGGTTCAGAGAGAAACCAGACTATCCTTTGGCATGTCTTGGGTAAGGATACAGGCATTATCATCTTCACTTGTATTCATGGATCTTCTTTTTATGCTCATTTTCTTCATCCTTAGAGCACACTCTACCTCCACTCCCTGCCCCCTCACACTTCTGCCCTTTGGAAGAAGCATTAAGGCTGGACTGGAAATAAAGTCCAGTACTTAGCTCGAAAACAGTACACTTCAGTCATATTCATGGTCACATGAATTCATTTCCATCCTTCTTAAAATTTACTACAGGTACTAGTCACCATAGTAAAAGTACTTCACAGAGACTTCCCTAAGATTTGCTGGGAAGAATCTGGCTATGCTCTTCTCCAGTGTTTCAGTTCTGTATTTTCTTTGAGAGGTCTAGATCTTTGCCAACTCCCCTGGGTTGTTGACCAATGTAGCTTGTATAAAACATAATTGGAAGAACCAAAACAACAACCCTACAATACAATCCACCAAGAAATATACAGCTACTGATAAGAACGTGCAATGGGAAACTGGTAAGGGACATAATGGTGCTGTTGATGAAATTATTTCTAATCACAGAGAAAATCCTCATTAGAATTTTTAAAACACTTTTTCAATTTTCTAGTCAACTTCTCATGCAATTTTATATTCTTGCTATACTTAATAACATCCTAGACCATTTCTAGCTCTTATTAAAGTTATGATAATGTCTCACATTTTATACACTGCATTATTAATACACATAATACACACATACACGCCTTCTTAAAAATATCTTCAAACCTATCTGTAAGAAAAAACATTGGCCAAGCAGACCTGATTTTCTCAAATTGTGTATGTTCCCCAAAGTGCTCACCTATGTGAGTAAACCTCAGCTGGCTCTTGGAAACTGGGGGCTTAGGATGACACCTGTGCTACAAACTGACAAGAACATTGTGAATGCCTAAAGTTTTGAACTATTCAATAAAAACTTAACTAAATAGGGTTTATAAAAATGTAATTTATTGCCCTTTCTTTCTGTGGGATCTGAGTTTTGGGTAATTACACTCAATTACTAAAGTCTGGGCTTCCATTTTATAGTATTCTTGAAAAAATATTTTACCTGTGTTTCTGTAGTTCATTGCTTAGGGATTAAGCATATCCTATGTGAGTCTATTACTGAGAAGACTTTGGAAATGTATACCTAGAATACGTTTCCAAAGGCTTTTTCTAATGCACACTTTTTTTCTATTATAAGTCTGGATCTCTATCTTTTTTGTTATAACAAATAAGTGTTCTAGTTATAATGACTTCTGGGTCCTTTTAGCAAACTGTCAAAAGTGGGACTGGAATTGGGTTTACTATATTACAATGTCATTATGGATTATCACCTCTACTTTATGCTAAAGGAAACCAGGTTTCAAGGAAATCAAATGACTTGAGTTGAAAGTAGAATTAAATTCTTTATAAATCTTATGTTTTTTCTACTGCACTAAAATACTCATCATATGGTCTTGAACTCACTGGCACAGGAGACAACTTTTTGAACAGAACAACAGCTCAAGCAGTAATATCAACAATTAATAAATGGTACCTTATGAAACTGAAAAGCTTCTGTAAGGCAAAAGACATTATCAAAAAGACACAACAGCAGCCTACAGATTGGGAAAACATCTTTGCTAACCCTACATCTGACAGAAAGATGATATCCAAAATATATAAAGAACTCAAACCAGACATCAACAAACCAAGCAACTCAATTAAAAATTGAGTACAGATCAAAACAGAGAATTCTCAACAGAGGAATCTGAGAAGCACTTAAAAAGAAATGTTCAGTGGTCTTAGTCATCAGGGAAATGCAAATCAAAATGACTCTGAGATTCCATCTTACACTCATCAGAATGCTGGAGCTAGGGGAACACTCCTCCATTGCTTGTGGGAGTGCAAACTTGTATACCTGCTTTAGAAGCCAATCTGGCAGTTCTTCAGAAAATTGGGAATAGTTCTACCTCAAGACCCAGCTATGGTGATCCTGACCACATTCCCAAAAGATGCCACACTATACCACATGGACACTTGAGTGACTATGTCCACAGCAGATTTATTTGTAATAGCTAGAAACTGGAAACAACCTAAATGTCCTTCAGTTGAAGAATGGATAGAGAAAATGTGGTACATTTACATAATGGAATACTAATCAGCCATTAAAAACTAAGACATCATGAAAGTGGATGGAACTAAAAAATATCATCCTGAGTAAGGTACACCAGACCCAGAAAATACTCACTTTTTAGTGGACAGTAGCCATAAAGTACAGAACAACTATGCTACAATCCACAGGTCCAAAGAAGCTAAGTAACAAGGAGGGCCCAAGGGAGGTTTCTTGAATCTCATTTAGAAGGGGAAATAAAATAGACATTGGAGATGGATAGAGAAAGGGAAGTTGATGGAGGTAGATGAATGGGAGAGGGGGTAAGGAGGGAAAGTGGGGTAGAATCAGGTGTGGGGAGAGGAGAGGGCATGGAGAGGACAAGGGAAGCCCCCAGAAGTCTATGGGGATGACCCTAGCTGAGACTCCAAGCAGTGGGAGTCATGGAACCTGAAGTGGCCTCACCTCCTGTAGCCAGGTGAGAGGGAGGAGGACACCAAACCATTCCCAAAATCTTTGACTCCAAATTTGTCCTGCCTACAAGATGTGCAGGAAGAAAGGTGGTGTAGAGATTAAGGGAATGGCCAATCAATGACTGGCTCAACTTGAGACCCATCTCATGCACAAGAACCAATTCCTAACACTGTTAATGATACTCTGTTATGCTTGCAGACAGGAGCCTAGTAAAGGTCTTCTGAGAGGCTTCATCCAGTAGCTGATGGAAGCAGGTACCCAAAGCCAAACATTAGGAGCTGAGGGAGTCTTGTGGAAGAGTGGGGGAAAGGATTGAGGGAACCAGAGGGGTCAAGGACACCACAGGAAGACCTATAGAGTCAACTAACCTGAGCCCACAGAGAATAAACCATCAACCAAACAGCTTGCGTGGACTGGCTCTAGGCCCTCTACACATTTGTAGCAGATGTGCAGGCTGGCCTTAATGTGGGTCTCCTAACAATTGGAGCAGAGACTCTCTCTGCCTTTAGACCCCTTTCCTCTAGCTTGGCTGCCTTGTCTGGCCTCAGTGGGAGAGGACAGACCTAGTTCTGCTATGACTTGATGTGCTATAGTGGGTTGATAACTATAGGGGTCTCTCCTCTGAGGAAGAGGGGAGAGGAAAGGAGGAACAGGAGTTTTGAGGCTGAAACCAGGAGGAAAGAAAGAGGTAGGGAGGGGAAACTTCAGTAGGAATGCAATAAATGAGAGAATAATAAAAGAAAATCTTGCTGGGCATGGTGGCTTACACCTCTAATCTCAGCACTTAAGAGGCTTAGGGAGGATTCTAAGGTCAGTCTGGGATACAAACTGAGGTAAATGCCAACCTGAGCTACAAAGTGAGACTTTGTTTCATTAGCCAACCAACCAACCAACCAAACAAACAAACAAACAGGCAAACCACTCCAGTTTTAGAGCTGAGGGGTAGTGTTACAACACCTATAATCTCAGCACTTGGGAGGTAGAGGCAGGTAGGTCTCTGAGTTCAAAGCAGGTGTTCAAAGTTAGCACGAGCTTTAAAGCAAGTTTGAGGATAACCTACAATATATGAAACCCTGTTTTAAACATACATACACACAAATGACTACACACACATACAAATTAAAGTTCTAGTTTTGATAAATTACTATTCTGAATTTATCACATGCCCTCCACCAACACCCATACACACCTAGACATATGAATATATAACATTCCCAAACTAAGGACATTCTTCAATCCAATCTCTATTTACCAACTCAAAAAAGAAAAGAAAGAAAAAAAAAGAATTTACTAATTTAGACAGGAAAAGGAGAAAGGGTACTTAGAATTTAGAAGAAAAGCAGAAGTAGATAATCTAAGACTATGTTGTACACATACTCACACACCCTTCCAATTCTGAACAGTGAATCATCAGTAGTTTTCAGTTAGGATAGATCTTTTTCACTGGAGGATGATAAAGATTAAAGCCACAGGATTACAGAATTGATTCCTTTTCTATTTGACTAACAACAATACTGGCTTCTGTTAAAATTCATGTAATGTGATGAGTCACAAAGAGAAATTTAGTTTTATCGTTACCCTCAAGAGGTGAAAGGTAAGTCACTATTTCTGAAGACATCATCTACTTCATTAACAGGGCACAGAGGCCCCTGAGCTAGAACTGAACTAAATGACTACTCCCTAAGGACAAATCTTCTATGTACCAGGGGGCAGCTGAAAACTTCCAAAGGAGGGAGACAACCAACTGTCCCACCAGGCTATGACACTTTTCAACCATATCAATGACTAGCATACCATGATAACCCTATGGGATTAATAGTGGCATACTTACCTTGTCAGTAATCAACAGCCCACTAGCTGGATTTAATGTGCTCTCAACAAGAGGGAGACCATGCCTGGTACTGGAAACCTGGTCAAGTACTCAGTGCTAATGAAATCATGGATCTTGGAGGAGAACCTATAAACACTAATTTACTAAACCAGCATAACTTAATAACAATCTATAAACATTTGCCCTTATAATCATAGACAAATGTAATCCTCACGCTTCATCAAGGAAACATCTCATTGCAACAGATACAGACCACTACAGAAAATCACAACCAATCAGAATGCAGAGTTGTGGATAGATCTACAAAACATTTCCACACTTAAGGCTCAGAAAATATTGTGTAAGAGAGGACAGAAGTATTGTAAGAGTCAGAGGATCAGGGACTCAGCTGTGGGATTTTTGTCTCCTAGTAACATCAGAAGCTATACCCATACATTACACCCCACCAACATGACCACCAAATGTGAGCTGAACAAGGATGAAATCAACAAATTTGCCAAACTGGATGGCAAAAGCCCAGGAGGCTTCAACTCTACACAAAGATCTACACTGGCAACTTAGCAAAGCTGGAGTGTGCGAGTGGTTCTCCCCAAGCAAGAGCATACCAATTGGTTGTCCAGTGCCAATCAGCCCTGAAAACATATATATAAGTAACATTATATGAACTCAATAGGTTATATTTAGGAATATATATGTATATACTAATTCATCTATGCATGCAATAACAATTACTTTTAAAAAGAGCCCATGGATTGGAAGAAGAGAGGGGAAAGGTATATGGGAGATTTTGAAAGGAGGAAGGGGAAGGGAGAAATGTTGTAATTAAGTTATAATCTCCAAAACAAATGAGAAATCTTATCTAGCTTCTAATTTAGTTTTGGGCTACATACATTTATGTACCAGGATACTTACAAACACAAAACCCAAGCCTACCTTCCAGTTTCAGTAGTAAGGGGCATGCTAGGAGCCTGAAGTTCTGTTTTCTATTTCCAGGTTTTGGCTAAAATAACCAAGATTTTGTGATTAGAGGCAGGGGGGAGGGGATTGGAGGTTTGCGGAGGGGAAACTGGGAGGGGGATAACAATTGAAATATAAATAACAAAATAACTAATAAAAACCTGTATTGGATATTAAAACTTTACAGGACATACTATTACATGTTATTTTTTGGTGTATGTGTTGGAACACATGTTCATGTGGGTGCACATGTGTGGGGGGATGTGCATGTATGTGGAGGCCAGAGGCCTGTCATTCCTCGTAGTCCTCCACATCATTTTGTGAGACAAACTCTCTCATTGGCCTAGGACTCACTGATTAGGATGGGCCAACTGTCAGCATGCCCTAAGGATCTGCCAGTTTCTGCCTCTCTGGCACGAGGATTGCAAGCATTTTACCAACTAAAATACCTCTCCAGACACTTGTTTTATTATTTTATTTGTAATTACCTCACAAATTAGCAGGTTTCCTTATGGCATTTTGGTACACAGTTAGTTTTGGTTGGCTCTATATATTCCTTTCCATGATCTCCTTATCTTTCACATGCCCTGCTGCCCAAATCACTCCTTACACTTTCATATTACATGTATTCTGATACTCTCCTCATCCTTCGCCCTTATAGCTCCCTCTTCCAGTTTCATGGGCCCCTTTCTAGGTTCTGGTGTTTACACACTCATTCTCACATAGCCTCACATATATAAAAGCTAGAAGCTAGGATCTGAATACTGGACACAACATCAAGTTTCTGCCTTTCTGAGAACAGGTTGCTTCAATTAATATATTTTTCTAGTTCTGTCAGTTTTCCTGAAAATTTAATCAATAATGTCATTTTTCATTATGACTGAATAAATTCCATTGTGCATATGTACTACATATTTACTATCCACTCAGCCATTGGACATCTATGTTGATTCCATATCCTTGCTACTGTGAACGGTGCAGCAGTAAACATGGATATGTGTGTATCTCTGTGATAGGATATAGATAGTCTTTTGGGTATAAGCCAAGTTATTTGGTATAACTGGGCCATGCAATAGTTCTAGTTTCAGTTATTTTATTTCCACACTGATTTCCACAGTGGTCATACCAGTTTACATTTCCATCAATGGTGTTAATGTTCCATTTTTTCAACATCCTCACAAAGACTACTTGTCATTTCTTTTCTTTTTTTAAACTTTTATTGGATATTTTATTTACATTTCAGATGCCATCCCCTTTCCCCATTTCCGCTCCCTAGAAAACCCCTATCCCATGCCCCCTTTTCCTTTTTGCTTTTATACTGTTTTTTTAAAATGTTAATCAAAGGCTTTATAAGTTTGGTAATGCTCAATCAGAAGTGTAACCCAATACCCAACCTAGATATATCAACTATCTTTGACTGGTGGAGACACGTGAACATCTGCCTCCATGTCCCCTCCCTCTTTCTCTCTCTTTCACCACCTAGCTTCTCCTCTCCTTTTTCTTCTCCTCTCCTTACTCCTTCTCTTCCTCTCCGTACTCCTCCCACCTTAGCTCCTCCTATATATCACCCTTCCTGTTAAAATAAAACTTTTCTCTCAAAATACAATTAGAGCATAATTATGCCTATTTGTACCAGTGTTTTCTTGATGTTAGCCATTTTGATTCAAAGTGGTTTTAATTTGCATTTATCTGATGTCTAAGGCAGTTGAACTCATTGAAAAGTATTTATTAACAATTTTCTGTGAGTTCTCTGTGTTGCGGAATTTTTCCCTAATTGATTGATTGGGTAATAAAGATGACAAGAAGTCAATCACTGGGTAAGGTGAAGGCCTTCCTGTCAGGGAAGAGGGAACACAAGGAAAATGAACACACTGTTTTGGATGGAGAGGTGGGAGCAAACCAGGCAGGATGTAGACCGGGGACTGTTAGATCTGGTGGTGGAATCCACCAGGATCCGCCACCTAAAGATTTCTAACAGAGTAGTTGAATTTAGGATGATAGATTCCGCGCCCAACGATTGTGTTATCTGTTGATTTTAAACAAAGATTATCTGGTATTTTCCATTTCAAGGAGACTCACCTGAGCTCCAGGGGAAAGGTAACCACAGCGGAGCATGGGTTGGAGAGAGTGCGCGCCCACCTAGCCTCAGAAATTTGGGAATGCTGGGTCGTTTGGTTCAGCAAGTGAACTGCAGGAAGTTGGGCGGGCCACCACGTGGGGATTGCCAAGGGGGCGGGGAGACCTCCGCAGCTGGTGGGCAGCCGGCAATAACGTGCATGGATTGATTTTTAAATTATTACACGCAACATCACCTCTTTAGCTAATTTTAAAAAACGTTCAGTTGTTTGTTTTCTAATTTGTTTCAGTACTTTGTATGTAAAATGACCACTTTTTCTTTTTTTCTTTTGTTTTGTTTTGTTTTGTTTTGTTCTGTTTTGTTTTTCGAGACAGGGTTTCTCTGTGTAGCTCTGGCTGTCCTGGAACTCACTCTGTAGACCAGGCTGGCCTCGAACTCAGAAATCCGCCTGCCTCTGCCTCCCAAGTGCTGGGATTAAAGGCGTGCGCCACCACCGCCCGGCAAATGACCAATTTTTAATGCTTCCATAATCTTGTAAAGATTTCCAACTTTCTAGGTGTTAGCAAATACTTGATCATCTAGTGGTCATTTTACAGAAATTTCACTATTCTGGTAGATGCAGCTATCTTCCTGTGAATACTGCATTTTCAATCCATAAAGAATATGCTTAGACAATGATAATTATTCCTATCAGCTTACAAACAGAGATTCTATTACATACAAACAACTTCAACACAAACTTCTTGGAAATGTATGGTAAAAGCACAAGTTTAAATAGACTTATATATGATCCACCAACTACACTGCTAGGAATCTACCAAAATAAATCAGAAATGTATATTTAACGAAAACCCTACAAGTACAAGTTTACAGTAATTTCCTAAAGTTAGAAACACTAAAAATGACTTTTAACAAAATATTGGATAATTATTCCTACAATGGATTACTACTCAGTAATAAAACAAATTATTTAGTAAGATTGGGCATATTTGAAGTCATATGGACAAAGAGAAAAGGGACCATTTTAAATGCAGTACCAATTTACACAATATGAATTGTACCTTAAATTAAACTTTGCTAAGAAACTGTACTGAATAGGTTACATATTATATTGTTATATTAATATGCCATTCTGTAAAATAGATTGGAATATAGTGATGGAAACCCATCAGTAATTTCTGGATGTTAGGAGGAGTCCTGGTTGGTAACAAAAGGGAATTCACAGAACTTAAAAAATGCTAGAACTCTTCTTGATGATGCTGGGGTAAAGAGTATATAACACTCAGTCAAAAATTATGCACCTCCTATTCACAAAGAGTTAGCCCTGATATATGTAAATTTAAAAATCAACCAAGATGTTAGAAGATCATAAGATGAAATGAAAACTGTGATAATGAATTTAACTATATTAAACATATATGATATAAGTGTACTGAGGGATATGAAGCATATTTAAGTTGAGAAAATTGAGTTTTGAGAAAAGTTGTAAGGATAAATAACTGACCATAAACATTATTCTGGTCAATCAATTTGGTTCTCATAGGGAAAATAGGTCAGTTCTGAAACTGGTTTACATGTGTTTCGATTGAAGAGATAAGCAAATGGATAGTGGGTAGTAGAACAGTTTTCTCACTGTTAGAGAAAAAAATTTATAGGTAAACAGGAACAGAAGACTAGATAGTACTGGATTCATTCTACACAGTGAGTTCCAGGACAGTCACAACTATACAGTTTGTCTTAGAAAAAATGAATTATATTTCTACATATGTAAATATATACAAGTATTCTTTGTTTCGAGGAGGTTGAACTTAGGTGTGGGAGAATGCTGAAGCATGGAGAACAGAAAAAAGAAAACTCCTGTAACTTTCTATTGAATGAACATGGCAAATCAAATTATTAAAGCTAACTATCGATAATTCTTATTAATATTGTATACCACTTTATAGATACTGTGATGGTAATGACAATTTCTGTGGTATGTTTTCCCCCAAAACTCATAACCCTTGGGCAACCACAAGAAAACTACCAGACTCACAAATTGAGGGACATTGTACAAAATATCTTACAGGTAAACCTAAGAAACTGTCACAGACTGGAGAAGACTAAGGAATTATGAAGATCAAATGTTTTGAGTTATCATGATCCTGATTTTCTAGATGCTAGTATAGAAAACTGATTAAATCTGGGAATTTATTTTGAAACCATACCACAGCAATATAAAAGAGTACATGATCATGAATTTTTTGTATATTACAATTTTTTGTAAATATAAAATTATCCCAATCATTAAACATTAAACTATAAATGGCTACATGAAAAACTTACACTCACAGAGTTCATAGTTTAAACAGCATCTGTTAGATCCCTCCTTTGCATAGGAGGGAAGAATAGTCTCGCTTGAAGCCAAAACTTCATTATGTGACTGTGACCTTGAACAAGTTTCTTTATTCACTTCTAGGCTTGAATTTTCAATATGAACCATGAGGGATTGAGCAAAAATGTCTCAAAGGCCCATTCAGCTCTATCCAGTCTGGGATTCTTTTTGGCTGTGTTGGAAGTCGGAACAGAGACCCAAATCTTTCCTAGGGAGTTGTTTAACAAAACCATCTGCTTTACTAATATAAGATCAAAGTAGAATGTTCAATTTGCCTTCCAGCCACCAGGAATTCTATAGAAATGATTTCAGTTAAGAAGCAGAATGAAACTATATATGGTGTAAGTCTCCTATCTGGGCAGTGTTTTGTGTTCTCTAGGAAATGAGGGCAAAGTGAAAGCCAATATATAGGTGTGGGTTAATAAAGGAAAATGGGCCTAATCTAAATTTGTATCTTGATGTATATTGCTTTATGTCAAAGAATGGCTGCCCAACCATGCTGCTTGAGCAAGAACAATGCTAATAAAATAAAATGCTCTTAAAATGCCATTCCTTTTAGTTATTAGATACAAGGAGGTAATATTTGAGAACAAGTAATGTGTATGCTCTAGAAGAGAGTTGAACTCAGTCAAAGAAACTGCATTATTAATACTCCTTATCTCTTGCAGGCTTTTGGTCAAGGCTGGAGAGATGGCTCAGTAAGTTCGTGCTGCACAGGCATGAGGACCTAAGTTTGGGCCTTCAGCATGTATATAAGCAAAAAGTCAGGCATGGCTGTGAGAAAGCCAGAAATCATAGCCGAGTAGAGACAGGAGGATCATGGGGGTTTCTGACTCTCATCCTGACTCTATGGTTCTGTAAGAGACCTTATAAAAAGGGAACAGGGCAGAGAGTGATAGGATAGGCCATTTGATACTCTCCTTTGGCCTCTGTACACAAATACACACACACACACACACACACACACACACACACACACACACACACTAACAACAACAACGACAATAAATTTAAAAACATGAAGGTCTTTCTCTGCTCAGGCTAAACTCAGTTTACCGCAAGGAAAAACTCTTGACCTTCTAGAACCAGAATGTTCTAGCTCCAGATGTTGACATTACTTTAATGACTTAAGAGATGGCTGAGAAACATGTGCACCCCCACTTTCGAAGATGGTGACTGTGTGTGATAAACATGTATACTCACACACAGTACACCAACCTCAAAACTAAAGGGCTAGATCACCATCTTGAACATTTAAAACACCGTAAGTTTTCTAATACACTCTAGCTGCCTATAGATTAAAGAAGGAAATAAACCTAAAATTCAGCAGAGATGTCCAAATCTTAGCCTGCAAGAGAATTAAAGAGGCTTTTATAGAGAGTGGCATGGAGGAGAACTACTGTAATTCTAGCACTCAGGATGGAGGAAGTGAGTTGAAGATAGAGTGGGCTACACAATGAGTTAGAGCCCAGCCTAGGCTGCATGGTGAGGGACGGGAAAGGAAGGGAAGGGGAGGGAAGGGGAGGGGAGGGAAGGTATCGGGAACCCAGAAAAGGCACATAAAGTTATTACTAACACATTAAAATTAGTAACGCTTAGACCGAATAGGTACAGTTATATTTAATGTTTCCCTCAGTCTGAACTTTAAACAGTTCTCTAAGTGTGACAGACAACCACAGACACACTGCATTTCACCTAGACTTCATGAATTTGAAACTAAAGGGTCTTTCTGCAAAGGTTGCTTAAAATGTAAATATAATATCCAATAAAAAAGAATTATGTAAATAAAGGTTTCTTATACTGAGGGGGAAAAGACACTCTTGTATACATCTTTTTAAAAAGATTTATTTATTTATTTATTTATTTAACGTATGTGAGTACACTGTCACTATCTTCAGACACACTGGAAAAGGGCATCAGACCCCATTACAGATGGTTGTGAGCCATCATGTGGTTGCTGGGAACTGAACTCAAGACCTCTGATAGAGCAGTCAGTGCTCTTTAACCTCTGAGCTACCTCTCCAGCTCTGTTTACATCTTTATATAACTGTAATAAAGAGCAAGGAGAACATTTAGGTCCAGTTACTATAATTTCTTTCACAATATATTTTTGTTTACTTTCTTCCAATACATCTTCTTTCAGCACAGAAGCTTCAATTATATAATATGCTGGTTAATTCTTGTGAACTTAACACAAGTTAGAGTTATCTCAAAGAGGGAACCTCAACTGAGAAAATGCCTCCTTCAGAATGGCCTTTAGGTAAGCCTGTGGGGGCATCTTCTTGATTAGTGATTGATATAGGAGGGCCCAGGACATGGTCATTGGTGCTCTCCCTAGGTAAGTGGTTCTGTTCTGGGTTGTATAAGAAAGCAGGCGGAAGAAGCCACTAAATTATACCCCTCCATGGCCTCTGCTTTAGTTTTTATCCTGACTTTCTTAGATGATTGACTACAAGCTATAAGCCAAAAAGTAGCTTGGTCATGCTACTTAAAAACAAAATGTGATTGTTTACTTTACTAATAAATTCATAATTATAATAACTTAAAATATTTAGTTTCAATGTCAGTTTGCAACAATCACAGGCCCATGTAAAAGGAGAAATCAGGGAAAGATGCATGGAAGGAAAGTATAAAGAACAGGGGAGAGAAAATGGGGAAAAGGAAAACTGGTCAGAAAAAGGAAAATAAAATAGAAATAAAACAGTAGAAAAATGAGGTAAAAATTACCAAAATACATTATGTTTATATATGAACTTGCCAAATAATAATAATTTCAAAGGAGGGGTGTGATGGCTATACTGGGAAATTTTTTGCCATGTAAGTATATGGACCAGACTTCAGATTTTTAGAACTCCTGGAAATACTTAGTGGGTTTGGCCATAATCACTAGCAAACTGGTTAGTGAGGGTAGCCATATCTTTGAGCTTTGGATTTGATTCAGAGACCTTGACTTGAGTTATGGTGAAAGAACATTGAAGATAGCTCCTTACATTGAGCTTGGATCTCCATATATGTGTGTGCACATGTGGACCTGTACCTATACTCACACATGCATGTATACTCACACAAGCTGCATGCAGATACACATGCATACAATGTACACACATGAAAATGGAAAAGAAAAAAGAAACAAAAAGAAAAATAATAATAAACTAAGGGGCAGTGACGAGACTGGTGGTACATATAGTTTTGAGTTGCCTGATGTGAGTGCTGGGAACCCAACTTCAGCTTTTGCAGCAGCAGCAAGTTTTCTATTCTTAAACTCAGAGCCATCTCTCTAGGATCTCCAAATTCCTTCTTTCACTTATTTATTTATTCATTGTTTTGAGACAGAATCTCCCTATGTAGCCCTGACTGTCCTGGAACTCATAGAGATCTTCCTGTGTCTGTCTTCCAGGTGCTGGGATTAAAGGTCTGAGCTACTATGCCAGGGATTTTATATGTTAAAACATTTGTAATCATTTGAGAATTTTATATATTTATACAATATATTTTGATCATATTCATTCCCACTTATTCTCCTAAAGTCCTCCAGATCCACCAGCCCATCCCCTCCCAACTTCATAATGTTAAAAAAAAACACTCTAAGTTCAATTTGTAAGGCCCTCCTCTGAAGTACGCACACTCCTAAATTCTACAGTTTAATGTTCACTTAATCTAACAGCTTTGACACAAGGATCCACTTTCGTACAACTCCACTGTCCTAAAATTTCCCTGTGCACTATTTATTTTTTCCCCATAAACCCTGCAATTACAATAATTTTTATTGACACTACAGTTTTAGTTTTCAAGCATATTGTATTAGTTGTAATTATACAGTATAAAGATTTTTCAGACTAAATCATTTTACTCAGCAATATGTATTTAAGATTTCTTTGTGTCATTTTGGCTTGAAAGTTTATTTCTCTTAAAGGCTGAATATTCCATTGTGTGTATCCAACACATTATGTTTGCTTATCCACTGACCCACTGAAGGACATCTTAATGAACTGAGTAAGACAAGAACTAATGTGTAGATTTAAGTTTTCAAAAACTCATTTGGATGAGTACAAATAGCATAATAACTGGGTCATTTAGTGTGAGCACACACAATTTTACGAAGAAACTCTCTTCTAAAATGGCTGTACTGATTTTGCATCTCCAGCAACGAACAAGAACTCCTATTATTTGATAACTTCATCCGAATTTGGTCCTGTCATTGTTTATGGATTTTGCTCTTCTAATAGATGTACAATATTTTTTATGAAGCTTTAACAAAATACCTTGGGTAATCTGTGAATAACAGTCTATTTCTCATAGACCTGGGGGTTAAAAACAATCAAGGTACTAAAGTAGACTTATTGTGTGGTGAAGGCTATCTTTTGTTCAATAGATGATAGCTTGTTCTTTCTTTCTGACATAATAGAACAAAGGGATTAAAGGATGAACTCACTGTTTAAAGTCATTTTAATAATTAGTTTTTGATTACAATATATTAATTATACACAATAATGGGTTTCATTATGTCATTCTATACATGTATAAATATATTTTGTCGCTGGGTGGTGTAGTCCTTAAGTGGCCCGCAGCACTACAAAAGTAGTCAAAGCGATGGCTGGGCCCTCCTTCCCGGTCAGCTTAAGGCTGTGGTGAGATGCCCCCACAGGAGCTGTCAAAATGGTGGCACCAGGACATCTCAGCCTGCAGGAGTCACAGGAGCTGTTTTTAGTGACGCATTGCCTTTCTTGCCTAAGCAGGAGATGTCCCCCAGGAGCTGTCCACAGTGGCAACACCTTTCCTGCCTCAGCCTACTGCAGTCATGAAGAGCTGTTTGTGCAACAATATCTTCTTTCCTGCTTCACCCTACAGTCTTAGTGAAACTGCAGGAGCTGTCCCACAGGAGCTATCCGCAGTGGCAGCACCTCCTCTCCAGCCTCCCTGGAGCAGCCTCACATAGATGGCACCTCAGCAAAAGCCAGTTGCAGCAGAGGGGGACTTTCCACTCTAACCCATGAGCCTGATGCAGGGAAAAGGGAGTGAAAAAGCCACAATCCCTGAACAGGAAAATCCTCCAATCTGCAAGCTTCCCAAGCTCAGAACTTGAAATTCCACCAATTCTTAATCTGGAAATCTCTGCCCTGAGAAGCTCTGCTCCCTCAGAAGTCCTGTATAGCCAGTGCCCTTTTGTCCAATTCCCTGCCCTCTGTAGAGTGCATCCATCCCTGGATTTGTCCTTCCATACTCTGGACCCTTCAATCTCTTTCATGAGATTATTTTGCCTGGTGTGACTCTCATTGGAAGAAGCCAAAAGAAAAGAAGCAATGAAGAGAAGAAGCTGGGCTGAGGGTCCCGAGCTCCTTCTCTCAAAGCTGTGTGGTTTCTGAGCTCCCATGTCTCAGGATGCCCTTCCATTGGGACACTGTCCTACCTCAGAGATGTGTACTTCCTGAGCTCCCATGTCTCAGGATATCCTTCCCTTGGGACACTGTCCCACTTCAGAGCTGTATGGTTCCTGGGCTCCATACAGGATGTATGTGTCTCAGGATGCCCTTCCACTGGGATACTTTTCCCCCTCAGAGTTGTATGGTTGCTGGGCTTCGAAGTCCCAGGATAACCATTCATCTGAGCCAAAACACAAGTGATGGTGGCACACGCACTTAATCCTAGCACTCAGGAGGCAGAGGCAGGTGATCTCTGCAAGCTCTGGTGTACAATGAATTCCAGGACATCTAGGGATGCAGACAAACCCTGTCTTAAAAACCAAATATACATATATATTCTCCCCATTATCTTCTCATCTCCCTCTTATTTCCACTAGTCCCCTCCCTCTTCCCAGCAAGTACCCATTCTCCTTTCATTTCTTGGTTTTGG
>JANHMN010000005.1:66262677-66390743 GCA_030674055.1 Rhabdomys pumilio | reverse complement strand
TGCCAATAAATTCTCTAGGAAGGGTGGTGCCTTGTGAGCCCCTCCCCCACCCAGGATGAAATTTGATGGGCCCAATCTTGTGCAGGTCTTACATAAGCAATTATATTTTAATAACACTACAACTATGTCATAGTCAGAAGAGAGCAGTCGATAATACTCTTCCTTTTCTTCCAACTGCTACATTCCTTCTGCCCCCTTTTCTGTGAAGTTCCTCAAGCCTTGAGGCAGGTGATAGAGACACTTCCTTTAGGGTTGGGTAGTCCATAGTCACTTATTCTCAGCACCTTGACTACTTTTGAATCTCTGCAGTAACTGCTGCCCACTACAAAAAGAAGCTTCTGTTACCAAAACAGACAACAGCACTCATGTATGAGCACAACCATAAGTATTTAGATGGTAACTTGATGGGTGTAACATGTCTATTTAGCAAAACAAGAATAGATGCTTACCTTCTAGGGCCTATGGCCTCCACAGCTACAGGCTTGTTACCAGGTTTACAGTAATAGGCATGAATTCCCTCCTCAAATCAAATAAGAATGTGGCTGGATATACTCACAATAGTTATGCCGCTATTGCCACAGTGGGTACATCTTGTCTTGTAGGTCTGTGGCCTGCAGGCTTAGCATGCTAGGCTCCTCTAGAAGCTCACATAGTTCTTCCTGGCACTATGAAAGTTATCTAGCATAGGAGAAATTTCTAGCTCAGTTCTAGCTTGACTTTCAAGAGCAGTGATTCCATTCGTAACAGTACAGCTCACAGCTGAATCATTTCCTAAGCTATATACTTTTTAATACAATTGCACTACGACTAAGTATTTTTATTACCACTAATTTTAGGTTCACACATAAAATAATGACTTTGTTATGACATTTTCATGCATGTGTATGTAGGCTTATATTTTTCAAAACCTACTTTATTTAGGGTTCTTAAATGTTCCAACTTCCCTTCTAGCCCACCATTCAGGGGTACCATGAACATTTTTACCCCTGTTGTCTTCCTTTCCACCATCATACAGCACTTATTGTATTATAGCTGGGTTATTTCACTTATCCTAGTATCTTCGTTGTCTATCCATGTAGTAGCATGTGACTAGATTCCCTTTTTGAAGCTGCATACTAGTTCATTACTGCATACACTATGTTTTATTTATCTACCACACAACAATGAACATTTGGGTTGCTTATACCTCCTTTAAAATACATGTTTTTATTGCTAATCACTGATGTTTACATGAGAATATATCAAGATCTTATATTAGAAGCAAATCGAATACCGAATTTTTAAACTGTTCCTTGCTAGAAATCAGAACAGTCAGAAAATAGCTTCTTCAGAAAGTGAGGGAGGGAATGTACTAAAGTTCACTATGAGACAGACACAGACTTGGAGAAATCCAGAGCCTCTGGCTATTGGAACAGAAGGTGAAAAGGTTGCATCCTCACCGAGCCTGTAGTGATTTGGCAGCATGTGAGAGGTACTATCAGAAAAGGAGAAAGATTTAGTGGGCAAAACTTGCACAGAGACAGATGCAGAGGCGAAAGTCTGAACTTAGCTGCTGGGAGATACATAGCATGCTGGTGCTTGGGAAATGCTCCACATTTCACATCTTTAAAAGGTCATGTTCAAGCTGCTTGCTTTGAGAAATATGTCCCCGCAGTTTCCTTCTCTATAGAACTCATGGTGAATTTTTCTAGATGCTGTTCCTGGCAGCATCTAGTGTAGCCCCAGCAGAATGCTGCTAAGGAAAACTCATGGAAAAGTATATGTAGTACATTCAATCGAGAGATGTGGAAAGAACTATAGCTCCCTTTCGCTCAGATAGACAGTGCAGTAGTCAGATGAAAATGCTCAGTGACTGAGAAAGCACATATGATTGAATGTAGACTGGGAATCAAAAAACTATAGCTGTGAGTAAGGAAAACATGAGATTTGCTGGATGACTCTACCTTGTATAGTTTGTTGCTCCATCCTTTATGTGGGCTTCCTTGGGAAGCCAATGAACCAAACATACAGTGGATTTCAGGGTCAGGCAGACCCTGGCTGGGGGTGTAGAAAGAATGTTTAACTAATATATTTGGAGTAAAGTCTGACTGAGGGAACTTTGGTTCATACCACCTTATACTAGAAAGCATGGAACAAAGATATTCCAACATATGTAGTCCTAAAACACTCACACTGTCAGATTGGCTGACAACAAAAAAGGAAAGTTGACTATCACCTGCATTTGCTTTCTCCAATAAGCTTATAGTTCTAGACATATGGACATAGAAAGTGTCAACTGGTAACCATAATGAACACCCACTACTGTTCACATGACTACCCAGAGGATATAACATTTTAATTTCTAAAACTTTTTTTTGAGACAAAGTCTTAATTAGGTAGCTCAAGTTGGCTTGGAAATCACTTTGTAGGCCACACTGGTCCTCAAACTGGTGATGCTCTTAGCCCTACCTTTACAGTTCTGGTTTTACAATGGTGTGCTACTGTGACCTTTCCCCCTAATATTGATGAATAGCTTGTAATACTCACATATGTGCATGTCAATATATACATACATTCATTTTGCATTTGTAATAATTTTCTTTTATTATTTTGTGCAGTTATGATTTCTCTCCCTTCATTCTCTAATAGTCAATTTTTTTATTCTCTCTCTTAACTATGTCCATCACTTTTCACTTTTCTCCTTTGCCCATTTTGACTTTTAGACTATTTTTTAGTATTTTGTAGAGTAACTACAAAAATCACAGACTCCAATTTAAAACATACTCCCAACAGATCAATTGGTTATAAAAAATTTTTAATATTCATAGAATCAAATTAAAATAAAACTATAATTTATCAGAACTTTTGTGATACCGCAAAGGCAGTTCCTATAGGGAAATTTGTAAGTATGAGTGCCTACTCTTAAAATTCAGAGAGAATTCATAATTTTATGATATACATCAAGGTCAGAAAAATAAGAACAAGCTAAACCAAACTTGGTAGGAAGCAAGAAATGAATATCATTACAGAAATGTAGAGTAAGTGAATAATAAAGTCAACAAAGTAAAGAGTTTTTAAAAAGACAAGCAAGAGTCATAAATTTTTAACCAGTTAAATAACAATTAAAAGAATAAAGGGAGAGGGAGATGGGGAAGGAAGGAAGGAGGGAGAAAGAGGAAGCCCCAAATTAGAAATGAAAATGAGAATATTATAAGAGATATCAGCGAATCCAGGGGGATTGTTACAGAGTACAAGGGAATTTGTATTCCAATATATTGGAAAATCTGGAAGAAATGAATACATTTCTAGAAACATATGGCCTTCCAAAATTATACCAAGAGGATATAAACAACTTAAACAGATCTATATAAGCAATACGTATGGAGCACTGAGCAAACAGAAGCCCAGAACCAGATGGATATTCTCCCGAATGCTATCAGTCTTATATATAAAAAAAAGAATGAACACAAATACTCATCCAAATATTGCATTAAATAGAAGAAATGGGCTAGGATTTTGTGGTGCCTGCTTGTGATCCCAGGACTTCAAATCCTAGGGAAAAGAATTAACATATCAGTTTGAGACCAATTTTGAGCTAGATAGTGAATTTGAGGCTAGCCTCAGCTACACAATTACACTCAATACTCAAATCTCAAAACACTAAAAAAGAATTTTTAGGTAAGATGGTAGACTAGATGCCATAGCAGAAAGGATTCAAACCAATAGACCAAGGTTATGACTGTACCAGTGCAGTGTCCTGATAGATAGACCTAATTTAAACACAGAAGACAGGCTCTCCGTGAACCAGGATGAAGCAGTGACTGAGCATATGTAATCTATTGCCATTTACTGTTCATTTATGCTTATACATTGTTTTCAAATTTTTTGTCTTGAAATGTTCTTGTATTTATTTGTGTGTGTGTGTGGGGGGGCACACACATGTGGACATCAAACAGTAACTTGAGAGACTTGAGTCTTTCCTACCATTTGGGTGAATCTTGTATGTTCTGGGTTTACTGGCTAGTTGGTCTAACAGAAATGGCAAACTCTAGGTTTGGTGAGAAGTTCAGTGTCTCAAAAAAAAAGGTGTAGAGTAATAGAGGAAGACAATTAACTTCAAGTTTTGTTCTACATATATGTGCATGTGTGATAAAAATTAATGAAATTAAAAATCAAAGATTCAACAAGGAATTAACGACACTGAAAAACAACCAAACAGAAATTTTGGAAATGAAAGGATCAATTTGTCAAATGGTCAATACAGCATAATGTATCATTAATAGATAAGACACAGCAGAGGAATGAATATCAAAGATGGAGGACATGGTTGAGACAATAATACACACAGACATATAGAAATAAAAATACATACATACATACATACATACAGACAGACAGACAGACAGACAGACAGACAAACAGACAGACAGACAGACTTGGGCTTCTGATACCTCAAAGCCTACCCCCAGTAACACACTTCCTCCAACAAGGCAACACATCCTAATTCTTTTCAAATAGTACCACTCCCTGATGACCAAGTATTAAAATATACAACTCTATGGGGCCATTTTTTATTCAAACCATCATATATAGTAAAGATGTTAAAAATACAAAACAAAGAAACAATACTAAAAATTATAAAGAAAAGATTCCAACTAACATTTAGAGGCAGAAACATCAGAATATCATGTCTGTTTCCAACATCCCTAAAAGCCTGGAAAACATGGAAAGATAGATTTCAAGCATTGATAGTAAGTAATTAAAACACAGGTTACTATACCTAGCAAAATGATCTATCAAACATACAAGTAACTTTATATGAACTAAAAGATTATATTTAGAATATATATGTATTACACACACACACACACACACACACACACATGCATACAATAACAGTAAAAAAGAGGTCATGAATTTAAAGGAGAGAAGGTAGGGACATATGAAAGGGTTTGAAGGGAGGAAAGGAAGGGCGAAATTTTGTAATTATAATCTCAAAAATAGGTTGAAAAGAATATTTCAAGGCAAACACAAATTAAGGTAATTCATGACAACGAAGCCAGAGGGTGCTCATAGAACTTAAGTGAAGCCACAGGAAGAAGAAATGAAATAAAATATTACAAGATGAGAATATCTTCCATGTTCTAGATTTACAGAATAAATATTATGAAGATGGCTATACTACCAAAAGTAATCTATAAATTCAATGAAAATCTATTAAAATTCTGTAATATTTTTTCAAGACTTAGAAAAAAATAATTCTAAAATGTGTATAGAAACACAAAAGACCACAGCTAGAGAAAGCATTTCTAAGTAGAAAGAGCACATCTGAGGGTATTGTGTTGCCTTACCTCAAATTCCACTACAATGCCATAGTGACAAAACAGGATCGTGCTGGTATAAAAACAGCTGTACAGACCAACGGGACATTGTGAAGGTCCAGAGATTAATTTACATAGGTATTGTCATCTAATTATTAACAAAGACATCAAGGTAATATGTTACTGGAAAAATGATAGCCTTTTCAATAAATGGGATTAACAAATTTGGATATGTACCAAGAGAAGAATAGAATTCAATCTGTATCTCCCACTAGTCATGAAAATAATTTCAAATTCGATCAAAGATGTTAATTTAAAATAAGAAATGCTGAAACTGCTAAAAAAAAGATGCTGAAATTACAAAAGGGAAACAGAAAAACCACTTCAGGCTGTAGGCATATAGGCAACACATTTCTGAATACAATCCTAACAACAGAGGACATAGCCCCTAAAATTGAAAAAACAGGATTACATGACATGAAAAAGCTTCTTCTGCACAGCAAAAGGAACCACCAACAGAGTGGACAGGAAGCCTACAGAATGGGGAAAAGTCTTTGCCAGTTATGCTTCAGACAAGGGGTGAATAAGAATTGTAAAAATCAAGACCCCCACAAACACAAAAATGACAATACATAAATGGACCAATGAACAGAAAGTTCTCAAAAGAAGAAATACAAATATTCAAAAAAAGTGCTTAGCTTTTCTAGTCACCAGAGAAACATAAATTAAATTACATTGAGGGTCTACTTACTTCAGTCAGTATGGCCACCATCAAAGACTAACTGATTATAAATGGTGACAAAGATGTGAAGAATGTGAAATTTGTATCCACTCTTGGTAAAGTGTACAGCCATTGTGGAAATTAGTCCAGAGAGGGTGCTCATAGAACTAAAACTAGGACAATAGGACCACTGATACCACTGGATGTTTTTATTTTTTTATCTTATTACAGAGATGCTTTTATATCTATGCTTATCACTGCTCTTTTCATAAAAGAAGTGGAATTAGCCTAGATATATAACAATAGGTGAATGGATAATGGAAATGTGGTACAAAAGTACCATGGACTTTATTTAGCAATACAGAAAATTGAAATTATTAAATTTTCAGGAAAATGAACAGAACTGGAAAGCATTATATTAAGCATAGAAAGACACAAAAAGACAAATATCATATGCTCTTTCTCATACACAGATCTTAGATTCTAAATAAATAGTAGTTAAATACATGTAGGTGGGAATGAACGTAGGCAGAGGACAAGAAACTAAAAGGGAGTCCATGAGAAGGGAAACTGTTTTAAGGAAGGTAGGTAAGAAAGAAAAAATAATGACATAGTAAAGCAGACAAGAAAACATCGGGGAGTGAAAAGGTCCAGAGGAGACAGAGATAAGAAGATGTTGGGGGAGAAATGAAGAGGGACTCAACAAAAATAAAGTATGTATGCAAATGCAGTGGGAAATCCTTTCCGTTTGCCAGCTAATTTTGAAATAAAAAAATATTATTCCCTCTCAAAAAAAAAACCCACAAAAGGTAAGAAAAAAGTAGACTCTATTTCAAAGATATAAAGTAAGGAAGAACTTATGAAATTCACAAAGGTAGTGTGATAAGATACCTGAAAATCTGTTGTAAAAAAGACAGGTGAGATATGAAAAAGAAGCCAAGACAAAGCTTTGGCTGAGTGGTTCCCTGTCAGGAGTGAGCAGGATTAAGGGTGTGCACAGTGCTGTGCATGTTTTAGTTTTTAATGAGTGATGCTCAATTTGTACCTTTTCTCAGGGAGGCAGAAGCTGATGGATCTCTATGAGTTTGAGGTCAAACTAGTCGGGGATGTTTCAAGACAGTCAGGGCTGTATATTGAGATCTTGTCTACAAAAAAATCCATCTAAAATTTCACACCATATAACTGTCTCATACTCAAAAATTAAAAAAAAAAAGATCATGTATTTTGTATCCCAAGTTAAAAACCAAAGGAAAAAAATAACATAAAATGATCTTCAGGCTGTGCGTATAGGTGTATATAAAACAGAAATAAGTTGTGTGTGTAGACTTGGCATTCCCTCACCTCAGTAGATATTACATATTGTATGTATTCTGCAAATCTGAAAGAAGTCTTCAATTCAGAATACACAGACCGGGCGGGGGGGACAGACAGAGGGGGAGAGAGAGAGGGAGAGGAAGAGAAAATAAGAAACAATATGCACCTTTAAAAAGCCTCTTCTAATGTTTTGAAAATTGAGAAGTAGTTTTGCAGTGTGCACATTCCTCATGTGGGTAGAACAGAAAAGCATTCCTGTGATGTACAGCCTGTAAAGATGACACTCAGACTCCATTTCATGGCTGGTACTTGTTTTATTCTCTATTTTACATGTCAGCTTCAGCGCTTCCCTATGTAGTTCTTTCAGTATCCACGACAACAGAGATTGCTTTCCCCCAACAGCTCACACAGTAATTCTCACACGGTTCATCTACATTTTCAAATAATACAGTTCTGCAGCATTTATCTGCACAGGACCCTCCCATCTCACTGTGCCCATGTCTGTGCTAGCACTATGACCTGGTTGTGTCCTCAAGCCAGGAAGGTAAAACAGGCTTCCTGGCATGTGCCATATGCTTAGATCCCCATGTTTAAGGTAGTGAGGCTCGTGGTGCCATCACTGAGAAGAACTGGGATTGATTTAGCAATGTCCACTGTGACAGCCACTAAGTAGACTAAGGGCAGGGCACATGCCATTTGCTTAGAAAGAGAGGATATCTGTGTTCCATCCTTTCCTCATGTGGCTGGCAGTTCCATGACTTAGGCTGTGGTGGTTCCATGGCCAAGTGGCTGAGATCACAGTAGGTCCAGCCTCCTGTGGTGGCTGGAAGGGTTTCATATGCAGAAGCTTCCTATACTGGGTTTGTCATGTGCAGCAAGTAAAGACAGTCACAGGCCTCCAAGTGTGAGATGTAAAGGGTGTGGTCTTCATCCTGAAATAACTTCTCAACAAATCCAAATGGAAAGAGGTACTACCCAGAAAGCAGGACCCATTGAAAAGACAGTGATTTTAATGAAATTCCAGGAGGAGGGAGTTTCACAAATGTGGTCTAAGCAGTGGCACCAGGCAAGTGAGGGCTTTCTAGGAAAGCAACACATCCTGGCCTCCTGCTTCCCTTACTACCACCCAGACAAACAGCAACTTGGTCCAGCTGATTTGTGGCTATCGCAGTGCTTTGTGAATGTGTCCAGGTGTGGCTTGAAGTCCTCCATTCCTTTACTCTCTACTCTGTTGGTTTTGGATGCCTTCTTCAGAATTGTTTCCATTCATTGCTTCTCCAGCAACTTCTTTAAGGCTTCGTGAACCTTCCTGAGAGACCACTGGAAATTAATGGCTGCTGGAGAAGAGGGTGTCATTTTCTTCAGTGGCATGCCAACCGAAACGCAGCCATGATCCAGTATCTCCTACCTATGCTCATGTAAGCAACTTTAATTAAACTCAGTAAGGCACACACAAAACAGCAGGAAAGCAGAAAATGACTTCTTTAGAAGGAGAATGGTTTCAGTGGAAGAGGAAAGGAGAATGGGAGTAAAAAGAAATAAAATTCACTATAAAAGACACAAACTGGCACAAACTAAACAGAAACAGAGCAAAGAAACAATACCAAAAGCTGTAAAAAAAAAAAAAAAAAAGCTTTGCCAACTAGCCAACAAAGGCAAACACATCAGAATAGCATCACATCTCTAATCAGCATCCCTAAAAACAGGAAGTCATAGAACAGTATTATTTTAAGTCCTAAAAGAAATAACTTCTAACAAAGGTTGCTATATCTACCAAAAGTATCTTTTAAAATTGGCAGAGAAATAGGAACATTTCACCAAAAGCATAAACTAAGACAGTTTACAACTACCAAGGCAGCACAGCAGAAGACAGTTAAAGGAATACATAGATTGAGGAAGAGTCTCAAATGCAAGAGCACAGGAAAGAAATACATTTCAGGAGATGAATACCTGCACAAAGGAGAGCTAGGAACAAATCTATTTTGTTCAACACATTGAACCAGGAAATCCCAAGTACTAAGAGAGAAAAAGAAGAGTCATTAATCTAACCAACCAGAGAAACAACAAATAAGATTACAAGAATTAATAAACATATCTTTAAAATGTTACCTGAAATGTCTGGGTTAGTCAATAAAGAGATATAGAGACTCATCAATAAAGAGACTGGATTAAAAGATAATATCCAACAATACATTATCCTAAAGAAACATCTCATTGTGTAGAAAGCCACAGACTGATAGTCAAAGGATGAAAATCAACCTATCAAATGAGTGAAAGTAAAAGTCAGCTGGCATAGTTATCCTGGTTATCTGATAAGGTAGACACCAAACTACATATTAACAAAGGAAACAATTTAGCAAAATGATATATTAACTGTGAATTTATAGACGGCGAGGTTTGGAAATCCCCAATTTCATAAAGCAAACACTAAAAGCATATAATATCTTTTAGTTCTAGATATAATGATATTGAGTGAATGATATCAATTCTTCACCTTCATCCTTAGATGGGTCATTCAAACTAAAAACCAATAAAGATATGTCAGAATTAAATTACACATAGATCAAATGGACCTAACGGATACCTATACAAAATATTCCACTCAACAGAAATAGAACATACATTCTTCTCAGCAGTCCACAGAACAGTCTCTAAAATAAACCATTTTCTAGATCACAAAACAAGCCTTTTGTGATCTAGATTATAATTATGATTATAATTATGATCAAAATTATTTCTTGTTATCATAACTTATAGTTGAATACAACTGGAAACTAATAGTAAGAGGAACTACAAAAAGTAATACATATTTGGAGACTGAATAATTTATTTTCAAATGACTACTAAGTCACTTAAAAAAATTAGGGAGGAAATTGAAAAAATATCCAGAATCAATTGAAAAATGAAAAACCTTCCAGGACCTTTGGGATACAGCCTAGGCATGCAGTTTTTATTTTCTTTAAGATAAGGTCTTACGTATCCCAGACTAGTCTTTAACTAGCTGTGTAGCTTAGGATGACCTTACAGTTCAGATCCTCCTAAAATTACAGGCATACCAACTTCTGTGCTAAGTTTATGTAGAACTAGGGACTGAACTCAGGACTGTGCATACTAGATATCTTAGTTACTGATCTATTACTGTAACAAAACACTATGACCAAGACAACTAATAAAAGAAAGCATTTAATTGGAGGCTTGCTTACATATTTAGAAGGTTAGTCCATGATCTTATGGTGGGGAATTTGGTGGCAAGCAGACATGGTGCTGGAGCAGTAGCTACAAGCCTATATATAAGCTCTGTTTCTTTAGAGAACCCTGACTAATACATACCTCCCCCAACAAAGCCACCCTTCCTAATTCTTCCTAAACCATCCACCAACTGGGACACAAACTTCCAAATATATGAGTCTTTTTTCCTTAATTAATTTATTTATTCATTTTATATACCTACCATAGCCCCCTCCTCCTCCCGGTTCCCCCTCACATAGTCCCTCTCTGCATGTCCCTCTCCCTTTCTTCTCTGAGAAGAGGGAGGCCCATGGAGCCATTCTTATTCAAACCACCACATTCCATTTCCTACCTCCCATAGGCTTATGGCCATGTCATAATTCAAAATGCACTCAATCAAACTTCAAAAGTCCCCATAGTCTTTCAGTCTCAGGATTGTTTCAAAATAAAAAAGTTCAGTTTCTTCTGAGACTCAAGGGAATCTCTTAACAGTAACACCCTGTAACATCAAAAAGCTAACTTCATACTTCCAACATACAATGGCAAAGCATGTACATTATAAATGGAAAGAAAGGAAATACTGGATGAAAGCAACTCAGAAACCCAGCAGGCTAACTCTAAATTCTGACTTAGATGGCTCTTCCTATCTTCTGCTCCTTCCAGCTTTGTTGACTGTAACACTTCTTTCTCTTGGGCTGGTTCCACATCCTTTCTGCAGCTCTCATCAGCATGGTTCTGCCATTTCCCATATCCTGAGGTCTCCAACACAATCCAGGTTTCACCTTCACAGTTTCATGCAATGGCCTCCAGGCAGGGACTAACCTGTCACATGTCTGGTCTTTGTGGCTTTCCTTTACATGGAGGAAGATTACACAATCCATTTCCTGTATCCTTCTTGACTCTAAATCCAGAACCATGTAGCCAAATTCTGCTGCCTGCTACAGCTGGAACTTAGCCCCCCTTTTGAATTATATTTGTATAAACTTTGGGTTGCTGTTGTTTAGGCCAAGGAAATCCCTTGGACATTTTCCTTTCTCAGATTACAGGATTAGCTGGTAGTCTTGCCCTGAGAGTGTCATTCCTTTATTACAATTAGCACCAGGCCTTTGTTTAAACATCATATCTCTTTGAGTTGATCATATTACCTTTTTCTCCTCAAAATGCACATTTCCTATTTCTTTTTTCCTTCTTTGCTCTTGTCCCTTGTAGATCTGCACAAGAGTGACCATGACTAATAACCATGTGACAGACAATGCTATGTTGTGTTGAAATCTCCTCTGCCTACAATACTGGTCTAAAACTCTTCAATTCAGTTTCTGACAGAGTTTTGACCAAGGGCAGAAAAGAGCCACATTCATTGCTGAAATATCACAAGAATCACCTCTAATATTGTTCTCCTCTTGTTCACCTCTTGAGCTGGGTCTCAATAGTCTGCATGACTTTCATCATTACCATCTTCATGCTCCTGCTAGGATGTCCCATGAAGCCCTTCTTAAAGCGTTAAACTGCCTTTTAGTCCAAAGTCCCAAAGTCTTCCACATTTCTCCAAAGGATAGCATACCCAGCCCTGTCACAGCAATGCTTGGGTCCCAAGTACCAACTTCTGTCTTAGGGTTTTATTGCTGTGACAAAGCACTACAACCAAGACAACTTATTAAAAATCCATCTAATTAGGGGCTTGCTTAAAGTTTCAGAGGGTTAGTTCCTGATCATCATGGCACAGAGTGTGGCAACAGGCAGGCAGCCATGGTGGTACATCATTAGCTTGGAGTTTATATCTTTATCTACAGGCAGTAGTCAGAAAAAGAGCAAGGCTGGGCTTGGGGTGGGGTTATGAAACCTCAAAGCACACCTCCTCCAACAAGGTCATACTTTCTAATCCTCCCTAAACTGTCCACCATACCAATTGGGAACCAAACATTCAAATATATGAGCCTTTGGAGACAATTCATATTCAAACCACCACATTAGCTAAGAACTTTATCAACTGAGATATATACCCAGATGATAAGGCACTTCTAAGAAAAAGTTGACAGTTGTGGACACATGCATTAAAAAATCAGAGAGACTACATATAAATTACCTAACAATGTTCCCCAAGGCCTTAGAAAAATATGAAGAAATCAAAAACATAGGCAAGAAATTTCAAGAGTCATCACAGAAATTACTGAAATAGACTTAAAAAATACTCATGTATATTTTTGAGACCCTTGTCCTCATGCTGGGTTGCCTCATTCAGCTTTAATATGAGGGGAGGTATATAATTGCAACCTGATATGCCATGTTTTTTTGATATCCCCAGAGGGTCTTCTCTTTTCAGAAGGAAAATGGGAAAAGGAAGAGTAGATGGGGAAGGAAGAAGTAGGAGGGACTGAAAGGAGAGGAGGGGAGAGTCTGTGATCAGGATGTAACAGATGAGAGAATAAATTAATAAAAAATATCAAAAAGAACCATTTACAGGATCAATCAAATTAAAATGTAATTGTTTGGAAGGGCAAGGAAATTAGCAAGACCATATAGTCAAACCAACTAAAAGCAAAACAGAAAAACTCAAGTTAATAAAATTTAGAAGTGAAAGACAGGATGTTTCAGTATTTTTTGATGGCATTCAGGGGACTTCTAGGGGAATACTTTGAAAATTTATGTTTCAAAATATCTGGTAAATATAAAAGAAATTGGCAGAGTTCTAGGCATATTCCTCATGGTAGAATTAAATAAAGAATATACAAATAGCCTATACAGATCCTAACAAGCAAATTCAAGTAGTAATTTAAGTCTTCCCCCAAATGAAAAGCCCAGGATTTGACAGTTTTATTGCTGAATTCTACTGAATCTTTAACAAAGAGTTATCAGTAATATTCTTCAAAGATCTCCACAAAACAGAAGAATAAGGAACACTATCAAACTTACTCTGATTGACAGCATTACTACCAGCAAGAGTGCCAGATGTGGCTCCTCTCTGATCTTTCAATTCTAAAGAACTTTATAACTTAAGAAAAACTATGTACCAATTTACTTGGTAAGCAGAAATGCAAAAATTTGCAATAAAAATATTGCAAATTGAATTCAAGAACATATTAAGACCATACACCATGAAGAAGATGGTTTCCTCACAGGGATACAAGATTGATTTGAAATATGCAAATCAATAAATGTAATACAACACACAAATATTAAGGACCAAATTAAAGAATCATCTTAATAGATGCAGAAAAGGCCCTTGGCAAAGTTCAAATTCCCTTACTGATAAAGGTCCTGAAGAAACTAGGAATAGATAAAACATATCGTGGCATAAAAGGCTACCTGCAGCCAACATTTTACAAAGTGGGGAAAACATGAAAGCATTTGTTATAAAATCAGAATCAAGGCTAAAGTGTGAATTGCCACTGCTCTTATCCAATATAATGCCCAAAAGTCTTAGCTTCAGCAAAAAGAAATAAAATGGATTCAAATAGGAAAGGAAGAAATCAAAGTACTCCTATTTGCAGATGACACAATCCTATATTTAAATAATCCTAATGACTCAACCATAAAACTTGAAGGCTTAGCAGCAGGGTCCAAAATCAGTATATGAAAACCAGTAGCCCATGGAGAAACCCATTATTTTGTATACTAATCTGAAGTTTCTCCTTAATAGAAAAGGGGGGGGGGTGGTAGTCAGGTGCCTTTCTATATACTAATAGAACTTTCTCAGAAAGAAATCAAGAAAAGAAAATCACTTTCACAATAGTTTCAAATAAAACCCCTAGTATTTAACCAAGGAGACAAAAAACAAAAAATAAAAAACACCTTTTACAATGAAAACTTTAAGATAAAGGAAAAATTGTAGAATGGGTCACCTTGCAAATTTTACCTTAAAAGTTCAATGCATCCAACTAAGAATTGTAGAGAAACTTTGTTCCACAAATACAGAGATTAGAAACTAGTTGAGTTTAGTGGCCTCTCTTAACAGAGGGAGGAAACTGAGTTATATGACATGCTTAAGCATGAACCCAGATTTTCTATGCTAAATCCAGGGTTTTCCCTAACAAACCATAAAACACTGCTTTTGAAGCACCCCCTCCAAACACACACAGTGAAGATTAATTTTGATTGTCATCTTAATGGGATTTAAAAATCACCTATGAATGAGGCACATCTGTAAGAGTTTCCAGAGAAGTTTAACAGAGATGGGAAGAGCCACCCTGAATGTAGGTTGTACAGCATTGCATGGGTTGCTACCCTGGACTGAGTAGAAAGAAATCAAGTAGGGAGCACTATTGTTCATTCTTCTGTACTTTCTGAGTGTAGACACAATGTGACCAGTTGTTTCAAGCTCCCGATGTCACATATCTCACACCGTGATGCACTCTACCCTTAAAATTTGGAGCCAAGGTAAACCTTCTCTCCCTTAAGCTGCCTTCTGTCACAGCAACAAGAGTAACTACTACCCACTCCAGTCCCCAAAGCCATGGGATTCTGGTGTCAGTTATGCTTGTATCTTGTGTGATATTTAACACCAAGTAGTATTTATAAGTTACACTGAAGAAAAATAACATAGCTAAATAATAAACCGTGGAACCCTGAAAACTCAAATTCCATGACTGGTACACTCTTAAACAAGATCACAAAAATAATTCTAACAGATGGATCTGACAAGAGGAAGAAAATATATCAATATGAATTTACTATTTTTTGAAAAGAGGTAACTTTCAATATGTTTTCTCCTCTAGACAGAGTAAGACAGTGATTGCAAGTTATAAACTGAACCAACTTTCTATTGCTTTTTTTGATCTTTTTATTTTCTGTACAAAAGTCTGTCAAGAGGATAGTCAAGAAATAAAACATCACAGGGCTAGGGTAATATCTCAGTAGATCATTTCAAATCTGATGATCTGAATTTGGTCCCCAGTTGGTATTGGACCCTGGGACAAGAGATTGCAGTACATATTTTACATATCAAAGCAGACCTGACCTCCAGGTTCTCCCAGGATCCCTAAGTTCCTGCTTAAATGCTACAACGTCCCCCCCCCTTTTTTTTTAGTTTCTGTACATCTTTATTTTATTTTACCATTGGACATTTGTATTCCTCAACATTCTCTTTATTAATCCCTTTCTTTTCTGTTTTCTTTTTTATTAATCATTTTATTTGTTTATATTTCAAATGATATCCCCTCCTCCTGGTTACCCATTCACAACCCCCCCATCTCATCCCCCCTGTCCTCCCTTCCTTTTGCCTCTATGAGGGTGCTCCTCCACTCACTCACCCACTCCTGCCTCACTGCTCTAGCATCCCCCTATACTGAGGCACCAAACCTCCACAGGACCAAGGGCCTTCCCTCCCATTGATGTCACATAAAGCCATCCTCTGCTACATATGTATCTGGAGCCATGGATCCCTCTATGTGTATACTCTTTGGTTGGTGGTTTAGTCTCTGAGAGCTCTGGGGGGGGCAATTAGTTGATATTGTTCTTCCTATGGGGTTGTAATTCCCATCAGCTCCTTCAGTCCTTACCCTAGCTCTTCTATTGGGGTCCCCGGGCTCAATCCAATGATTGGCTGTGAGTATCTGTATCTGCATTGGTCAGGTGCTGGTAGAACCTCTCAGGGGACAGCTATACCAGGCTCCTGTTATCAAGTATTTCTTGGCATCAGCAATAGTGTCTGGATTTGCTGTCTGCAGATGAGATGGATCCCTAGGTGGAGTGGTCTCTGGATGGCCTTTCCTTCATTCTCTGTTCCATTTTTTGTCCCTGTCTTTCCTTTGGACAGGAACATTTCTGGGTTAACAATTTTGAGATGGGTGGGTAGTCCCATCCTTCAACTTGGGAGGCTGTGCCTATCTACTGGAGGTCCCTTCTAATCAGGATTCTAAAAAAGAAAATTACAAAAACTTGTCTCAAGAACAAGAGGTATTTTGTTCACTTAATTTTTAATAAATACTAGAAGTCAAGGATATGACAGGGAGAGATGCAGGTGTAGGAACTTTACATACAATGCTGGATTGGTAATACATCTGTAACAACCTTGTTCCATTCAAGAACCTTTACTTATTCATTTGTGTACTTATTTACTTATTTATTCATTATTTTAGGACAGGGTTTCACTCTCTAGCCCAGGCTGACCTCAAATCCACAGCAGTAGTCTTACTTTATTTTCCTGGATACTGGAAGTTGCCGCCTTGAACCACCGTGCCTAAGTAGCTTTAACTTTAAAAAACACCCAATACAATTTACCAAAAGCTTGTCAGAAACAAATCAAAGTAAAAGTAATATAAACTCAGTTTTGGGAGTATTGTATAATAAAAAGAATACTGGATCGAGCTTTAAGTGATCTGGATTCTATTCCTAGCTATAACATTATTTTGTAACTAGAGAAACTCTCAGCCTAGGCCTGTTTTCCCTAGTGTAATAGTAATAATGAATTTCATAGGTTAACATGAAAATAAAATAATATAATATATGAAGGCTAGCAAACTGTTCTACATATTGAAAATTATACAGAAATTTTCATATTCATTAACAATTATCAATATCAAGCTAGACTCAAAGGGATTATTTATAACATTTATTTATTGAGTAGCCAGGCACTCAATTGTATAAACATCATTTCACTTTATATTTATAACATTTAAGACTGAAAATTATGTAAGACAATTACTATTATCCAAGCTGTAGAAAGGAAAAAAGTGAAGCATGAAAAAGAAGTCACAGTTAAGGTCTAAGCATTAGGGAAAGAAATTTAAAGTCATGTTTGTTTAAATTATAAACTTGTATTGTTCTGCCCCTTTTCATCCAGACCATAAGGCTTTCTCTAGTTGTATTATACATAATAAGGTTTCAATCAACTCAGTCCAGCATTGAAGATCTTCCAAGATAAGGTTTAGTACTATCTTTCCAATATCATTTCCAAATATAATTTCCTTTTTCATTTTCTCTTCTTTCCCATATGCTTTCTATAGGTCTTCCTCATTGTTTCCCAAAAGAAACACACAGGAAAGTATTCTACTCATGTTTGTCTCCATTTAAAAATCTTACTGATTATGCCATTTTCCCCTAAGCCAAGTGTTAAAACTGTAATTCATATTTTTAGCACAATCAATGGACAAACAAAAATCCTCTATTAGCTTAAGGTATTCTCTTACATCTATGTTCCTTAGCTAGCAGTAGTTGTCACTTAGCCTAGACCAAAAAGACTAGTAAATAGGAGTTAAGAATATTCATTTGTTCTTAGTAAAACTCACCTATTCCTTTAAACAAAATGATGTCACTTAACCATTTCTCTGAACCTTTAGGCATAGCCTAGTTTGGATTCTTCTAATCCATACTCTCCTAACGTGCAGAATAAACCAGCTGCATTACACAGCCAGCTTCCTACTTTATTTGCTTTTTTTGGTATGGTCACTGGATTCTTTTCTTCCTCATAGAACTCTAGGATGCTACATTCTTGGGTGATGTGGTAAGATAGCTTTTGCACTCTCTATCTTTGATTTCCAAGCATGGAGAAAAAACAGTGCGAGGTGCATATAAAAGAAGAAAAAAATCTAGCTTCAAGGAGAGCATTTACATGATTCAAGTATGCTTTCCTCTCCCAAACAGATTGTCTAAATCATAATTTGCTGAAAAACATGCTGTTATGATTTAGTGAAGATTAGATAGAAGGCAGAATTGGATCCTGGGAGTAATTAGGAAGAGTTTCATTTTATCAGTATTTCTACTATTCAGCCTCAGTAAATAGTAACTAGCACATCTCAGAAGCAATCTTACTCACTATTAATCACAAGCAACAACTCATTTAGTATACACAATTAAGACATCCAATCAAAACACTTCCCAAACTACACACACACACACACACACACACACACACACACACACACACACACCTTCATACCAAATTAACATGTAATTTTCATGGCTTGATAGCCTCTTCATTAAAAATAATTTAAATGAAGTTCTTTGTTAGCTATTTAGGATTTTTAATTGTCATTGTATTTAGTACTTGATATTCTTCTAATAAGTAATAAATTAAGTTATAGTATCATAGAGGCTGGAGAGATGGCTCAGCAATTAAGAATCTCTTCCAGAGGTCCTGAGTTCAATGTCCAGGAAGCACATGGTGACTCACAGCCTTCTATAATGGGAGCCAGTGCCTTCTTCCTGTATATCTGAAGACGGCATATTACACTCACTTTCTCTTACTTCAAGAAGGATGCAGGAAATTACATAGGACAATGTAAGACTGAAATAAATATGAGATTGGTCCAAGATGATAAAAGTCAGTACTGCAAGAGAATGGACATCTCCGAAGGAAAAGGAATAAAAGCTGAGATTAAAAATAGTGGAGAAAAGAAGATAAGATGGGCAAAGACTTCCAAAGAATAGGAAAATATGAGAATCTTAAGAAAAGCTATCTTTTATCTAGTTTTATAGAAACCTAGAGGGCTTGGATGCTTGTTCAAGGTCATGAAAGAAATAGACTCAGGATCAAAGAAAAAGTCTTCTGACTCCAAGTTCAGAACAAATGTAGCTTTTTCTAATGTGATGGCTGGCTGAACTGACAAAATTTTGGGATAGTGAATAAAGTCCAAGTCCAAGAGGAACACTCACTATTTTAAATTACAGAGAATAAAGGCTTAACTATTTACTCTTTATACATTAGTTTCTCCTGCAATCAAATAGCAATAATACTAATAGGCCCAATATTCCGAGGGAGGATGTGAGCATATGAAAAGAGGTGGGAAAACATTAGAAAGAAAGCATCTTTTCAGTGAGGGATCCTATATAGAATTACAGGAAGTTGATGACATAGCCTTGATTAAACAGACAGAAAGCAAACGACTCAGAGACTCCACATTACTCTGTATTAAATTCAAAATTTAAACAAAACAAAAATCAAAACAAGAAGCAGATGAATAAACTAACATGCTGAAAAGGGGTAAATAATTGTCTTGGGTCTCTCCTTGATATAAAGTGATTTTTTAAGAGACACCAGCAGGTGCTACCAAACAGAGACCACAGACAATCTGTGTATTCTAAATGAGCTTTGAGAATGAGTCGAGTTTAACTATAATTTATTTGCAACAATATATGCCCCATGAAAGCATCTAGGTAAGAACATATGCAAATAGAAACACACACACTTTTCTCTCCTTTTTTTTGGTTTTGTTTTCAGAAATGGTTTATTTCTTTCTTTACATCCCAATATTAGCTTCCCTCTCCTCCCAGTACCCTCTCATACAGATAGATTCTCCCTCTATTCTCCCCTTCCCTTCTCTGAGAAGGGGAGCTCCCTCTGAGTATCACCACTACACACACACACCATCCACCACCCCAACACCCCCATCAGCACACTTTTTTTTAATGTTACATTAGTAGCTACATCAGGACTAGAATTCAGGTTGCTTCACTTAGAGTTCAGAATTCAATCCACCAGAATGTAAGCGCCATGAAGACAAGAACCTTCACCTGTATGTATCTCTGATATATCATTGGCTTGAAGCCATCTGTAACTACAGTTTCAGGGGACCTGATGCCCTATTCTGACTTCCTCTGGCACAGAACATGCACATGGTCCACATACATACACTCAGGGAAAATATCTTTTAAAGAACAAAAAAGAGGTGAACTGTGGTTTAAATAAAGAGGTCATTTGAGCTATAGTAGTTGGAAAAACTCTTTGAAAATGATAGGACTTGAATAGGCTAGCCAAAGAAAACTTGTAAAATTAAATTCCATCTGTGGTTAAGGAATGGAGTTAAGAGAAATACAGACATATGGGGCAACAGTTAATGGAACAGTTTGTTAGAAGACATAAATTCCTCTGAAGAAATAGCGATAGAGGATGTTCAAATGTACTAGAGTTGGATCACAAAGTTCTTTAATGCTAGTGCTCATTAATGCTAGTGGGAATCACTGGTAGTTTTTTAGTGAGAAATAAGGGCATGTGCAAAGAGGATATATTTTAAAAGGATGTTCTGTTAGCAGTGGAGGAAATGCCTTAGAGGCAAGGAAAGAAGATATCAAGCAACTATTTTAAACTAACCATGAGTTGGGAGATTCACAGATAGTATTGATAGTGTTGAAATTGATTACAGTGGTTAGTACAACTATAGTTATAGCATAATAAATGTCTCTCTCTCTCTCTTTTTTTTTTTTTTGGTTTTTCGAGACAGGGTTTCTCTGTATAGCCTTGGCTGTCCTGGAACTCACTCTGTAGACCAGGCTGGCCTCGAACTCAGAAATCCGCCTGCCTCTGCCTCCCAAGTGCTGGGATTAAAGGCGTGCGCCACCACCGGCATAATAAATGTCTTAAGGATTGCTCCAAGACAATATACTTGATGTTCTGAAATCATCATGCTTTTACAAACTACAAGTGAGGCTTTAATTCTAGATCTTTTCTAGTGATACTTAAAACATTTATTAGCTTTGGACTTGGTTTTTATATAATTATTTATTTTAATACACAAGATAAAAATTTTATTATCTATTTCATGATGAAGCTGAAGATTTAAAACTGTGAAGTCTAAATCACTATTTTCTTTGTGTACTCACATATCTTCTAAACATAAAAGCCACCTGTCTGAATTGTTGAGGATATTTATTAGCGGCAATTCACAAACAAGCAGATATTCTTTATAAAATATTGAGTAAATAGACTCTTCCTGATTAGTGATTTAATTTGATGGGATTTAAATGTTTTGGGGATCTGTATGGAAGACTGAAGCAACTCATTGACTAGAATAAGGACTGAAATTTTGGCAAGTCAATCCCAGAGCTCAGGGCACGTTGTTTAGAAAGCAAAGCCAATGGAAAGTTTATTGGAGTTCCATGACAATGAAAAATTGAAACAACAGGGAGTTAACATGCAAGAAATTAACTATATATTTAGTCTCACATTTTTCTTTTTAGCATATTATTATTATTGCTATCAGTGTGTGTGTGTGTGTGTGTGTGTGTGTGTGTGTGTGTGTGCATGTCAGATCAGAGCATGTGTGTGGAAGTCAGAGGACAATGTTCAGGAGCTGAACTTTTCTCTCCTCTGGTAGTCATGCTCAGGACAAAATTACACATCAGAGAAAGGACAGCCTTTTCCAGGAACTGTGCTGAGAAAACCAACATCTAGAAAAAAACAAAACTAGCTCCTATCTCTCACCCTTCACAATAACAAATTCCAAATTAATCTGAAATTGAGGAAAAAGTATGGAAAATACTTCAAGATACGGGTATAGGCAAGAACTTTGTATTTATTTATTTAGAAAATTTCCTACATGAGTACTGTATTTACATCATTTCCACCCCACTTTCACCCCACTCCAACTGCTCCCTTATTCCCACTCCTCCCTTTCATATCCATTGTCCCTGGAGAAGACTGATTCTCCCTCTTAGCAATCTTTAGTTTCCTCTTCATCTAGGGGTGAGACCTTGTAAGAGTTCCTTCATTCATGTTGGCATAACAACTAGTGTTGTCATTATGCAGGTCTTGTTTAGGTGATCATATTGCTAAGATTTTATGGGTACAACCCCCTGTCATACATAGAAGACACTATCTCACTACAAACACCCTGGTCCCCTGACTCTTATAATCTTTCTGCACCCTGTTCTGTGATATTTCCTGAGCCCTAGATGTAAGGGTTGTGTTGTAAATATACAAGTTCATGTTGGACACCACAGTCAGTTGTTCTGTTTCTTGACCAGTTCTAGGTTTCTGTAACTGTCCCCTGCTTTGATAACTTTGTTTTTGTACAAAAACTGATGAACAGAGCTGGAAAAGGGTTTGAGTTACTTATATCTTTGAAGGCAGAGAACAGATGATTTTGGAGTAGAGAAAGTAGATAGATTAGTAGATAGAAAAGTATTTAATTGGAAAAATTTTAAACTTACTGTACTATTTATTTTGCTATTGTTGAAACAAAATACCATGCCCACGGCAGCTTATAAAAGAAAGCACTTAATGAGATTTATGCTTCCAATGGGTTAGAGTTTATAATGGGTTAGAGTTTATAATGGTGAAGCAAAAACATGGTGGCACGAATAGCTGAGAGCTCACATTTCAAACAGCAAGCAGGAGATAGAAGCTAACTCAAAACCGTACAAGTCTTTGGAAACCTCAAAGTCCACCCCCCTGCTGACATATTGACTTCAGCAATACTACATTTCCTAATCCTTCCTAACAGCCACCAGTACTAGGGGTTAACTATCCAAATGCTCAAGACTACAACATTGCACTCTCTAGCCCCTCTCATGGCCATATCATAATGTAAAAGGTGTTTAGTTCAACTTCAAAAGTCTCCATATTCTTTCAGTCTCAACACTATTTGAATTTTAAAAAATCCAAAGTTCAAAATCTCATCTGAGACCCAAGTCAATCTACTTTCTGTAACATACTTCCAACATACAAAGGTTCAGAATATATATACACATTACCATTCCAAAAGGGAGGAATCAGGTAAAGTGAGGAAATACTAAACTAAAACAAGCACCAAACCCAGCAGGGCAAACTCCAAATCCTGTAGTTTCATGTCTATGTTAGAAGGCATAGACGGCTCTGCCTTTCTTTCCAGCTTTGTTGCCAGCAACATATATACATTCCTGTTTCTCTCTCTGCCTGTTTGCACTCCCTGTATATTTGCCTTGGCAGAAGTCTCATGGCTGTGGCACCTCTAACACCTTGGGGTCTCTATTACAATCCAGGGTTCACTTTCACAGTTTACACAATGTTCTCTCAGGGATTCTATGTAGGGATTCTTCAGCCACGTACTTGGCCAAGGCAGCAATCAATAAAATGTCGCGAAGAGTCGACAAACCCTTTACTCATGTAAAACAAAAACCCGGGTGAATGACACTGCCAATTTTAGTTGCCTGCTTGTAATGAATCCTTGCCATCTTAGATCATAGTTATAGAAACTTTTATTAATTCCTTAGGCATTTTCCTTTTACAAGCTTAGCTGGGTGGGGTCTTGCCCTGAGGGTACTCTTACTCCAATGAAAATTTGGCCTCTCCTTAATCTTCTTTCTTTCAGCACAAGCCTTGCTTTTTTTTTCTCTTCAAAATGTTCATTTTTGCATTTCCTTCTGTACTATTTTTTTCTTTTTCACTGTAGACCTGCATATGAGTAATTATTAATAATCACTTATTAGAGTCAATATTAGGCTACCTTGAAATATGTTCCACCAAAAACTTTAGTCCATTACTTTTAAAATTTGTTTTAAATAAGTTATTAGGACAAGGATATAAAGCAGTCACATTCTTTGCCAAAATATCAAAAGAATAATCTCTATCCTAGTTGCTAACATGTTCCTCTCTGAAATGTCTTAAGCTGGGCCTCCACAGTTTGTGTAATTCTCAGCACTACAGTCTTCCAAGGCCATACTAAGATAGTCCATTAACCTCTGCTTGCATTATTTAACTATTTTCTAGTCCAAAGTCCCAAAGGCTTTCACATGCTTAACAATCAAACAAACAAAACAAAACATCACACAAATATGGCAATGCCTATCAAAGAAACATTGCACTCTATGGCACCAACTTCTGTATTAGTTACTTTTATATTGCTATGATATATAACCATGAACAAGGCAATTTATTTTTTTAAAATCATTTAATTGAGGTTACAGCTCCACAGAGTTAATGTCTATGATGGCAGAACAGAAGCACGGCAGCAGGAACATCTGGGAGCTCACATTTCCAACCACAAACAGAAGACAACGAACACACTGGGAATGGCACAGACTTGTTGAAACCTAAAAGAATGATCCCAGTGACACATCTCCTCCAAGAAGATTCCATTTCCTATTCCCTCCCAAACTGATTGGCCAACTGGGGATGAAGTGTTCAAACATAGGAGATTATGTGGGTCATTCCCATTCAAACAACTAGGTGACAGAATAACTGTAGAAATATATACAATATATAGTTCCAAGTAATATAACACTTCAAAAATCCCAATTCTCTTGCTCTGCTGCAGGTAACTAGTAATTTATGATAATTGTAGATCAATCTACTACAGACTTTCAAAAATAGTAATGGAAGTAAAAGTCTAGATTGATATTGACATATAACGGATGAACGTGCTCTTTAATTTCAGTCGCTCCTTTACTGCTTAACATATTGTTTCTTAGAAACAGAAGACTTCAAATACAGCAATGTCCCTTTCCCTCATAAATAAACTAACTTATGATTTGTTCTGGGTTTAGCAGTCTTTGTGTATAGCAAGCACCTATGAGACAATATGTAGAAGTATATGAGACAACATGTAGAAGAGGGAACTTTCTGAGAACAGGGTTACTCTGCCATTTTCATCCTCCCAGCACTCAAAAAGGAACATAAAATCTTCATGTTCACTATATGTCCTAAATCTTATTCTAATTAATTTCTTATACTATGGATCAGCAGCTAACAATCAACGTTAAGGACCATACTTTTTTCTCCTATGTATCTAAACTAAAGCACTCATCATAGACAATATCTATATGTGCTTAAAAAAACCCACCTTGCACAAATATCTAAAACAGGTAATAGATAATAGCACAAGACAGGACAGAAATTGGCATACCTAATTTGTTCTATACATTCTAATAGTTCTATGTACCAGCAAACATAAGAAATGTAATTTTCTTTCTCCTTGGACAGACCAGATACTATAATCTTTTTGTTTTTGCTTTTGACATAGTCTACAGTTCGGTTGCCCCAACAGGTAGATTATAAAAGAGCAATTTCTTTACTGCTTTATCCTGTCTTCCTACTCTTTATGCATTTTCAAGGTATTTTTTATTTACAAAGGCAGAACTGTAAATACCACAGACAAGCTAAACAGACTACTGTGAAAAAAAAGAAAGTCAGAACAATGATGCAGGTCTGAAACTGAAAGTGTAAAACCATCAGACAGCAGTGCCCGGGGACAAAGATTGCATATAACTACCAGATCAAGTTCTTATGAGAGTAAGGAATAAATCCAACATTGAACAGAAAAAAGAATCCTCAAGTTAATGGAAAAGACACAACAATTTCCCATTTAAAGGGAATAGCGCAGTTGTCTGTCTATAAATTAGTATGTGACTATGCACATATGTGTGTGGGGATGTGAGTTTTCCAGTAAGTGGTGAAAAAGAACAGAAGAGCGTCATGCTGTATATGGAAGACGTAATCTAAACAGACCTCAAATAGCAAATCTCATGGTCTTAGGCCTTAGACCTAAGGAAAAACTACTTTCAGTTCAGAGTAACCTTGAATCTAAATATAAATATTAGTTCAAAGAATATGAAATGAAATTCATGTCTTTTTTTTCTTTTGGAGTACAGTACAGATATTGAACCCATGGTCTTGTACATTCCAGTTAAATTCTATCACTGAGCTATATATCCAATGCAGAAATTCATGAAATCTTGATATGCTGATGTGGTTATATATATATATATATATATATATATATATATATATACACACAAAGTATGCTAAGTCTATATATAGATGAACTTGATCCAAATAACCTATGTGGTAATTTTAATCATCTTGAACACAGGGAAGGCTAAGGCTTCTAGAATTTCAAATTTCAATTTATAAACACTTTAAGTGGCATTTTAGAAAGGAAAAATTTCTATGCAATAATGTATTAAGTTAAATGGAAATGTAGTTTAAAATAACTAAAGGGTGATGATTTTTACACTGATTTTCCTTTTCAAATGAGATTTTTAAAACATGCAGAAATATAATTTTGTATATTGTCTGTTGATTTAGATAGGGTCTTGTTATATATAGTTCGAAGTCAGTCCTCCTGCCTTTGTCTCCCAAAGCTGGGACTGAAGGCATGTGTTGCTATGAATTATTATGACGAATAATTCATAATGTTCTCAATGGAGATTCTTATATATTTGAGTTTGCTAGGTCCCTTCAGCCAGTTTGCCATATGGCACCATTACATTTTTGACACATGTTAACAATACATTGGTATCCTTTGAAAACACTAGTGGACAAAAATTTTACTCTGCTCCAGTACTCCTTTTGGGTTAAATTGTTAGGGTTTAAGGCTTTGCTCTAGGTGATAAATCACAGTTAAAGTAAAGAACTACCCACCCCCATATAATTGTACCCCATATATCCAGTTATAAAGAAAAAAGAATTCTTATATGCAATTTAGTATCATCATTCATCATTATATGCAGAGAATATGGCATGTCCCCAAACCAATGGAAACCGAAATAAGCTTAAACACATATACTCCTACAATTTAAGTCCTTTGTGAATTTTGTGGCAAAACTCTAGTAACCTGCTCAGTCCTTACTTAAGATATAATTATCTTTCTTAGTGGTGTGTTGTCTATTATCACTATAAACTAAGTTCGATTGCCATAAAAATAACTGTCCTGGAAAAATACACATGTTCTCCCTATTCTGTGACAATTGCATTCATTTAATCATTATCAACCACTCTTACTGCTGCTTACTTCTTTGTACCACTTCGACCAGTTAACGTGTGACTTTCATTGTTCTTTATTCCTTTTCACATAGTAAAACTGGTATACAGAAAGCACTTGGGATCCTGCTCATCTTGTGAAATTACAGTAAAACCCTGTCTGACATGATTTTTTAAATTAAAAATATGAGACAGATCTTGTCTTACTCATCTCTGCATTTACCATAGAGCCTTATATCTAGTAGATATTCAGTGTCTAGTTAAGAATAGACATTTGACTGCTCTCCTAGTGATTCTAGAGAAATATCCTCAATTCCATATTCTTTCTTTGTTGGATGACTGGGGAGCTTTCTAATATTACAGTTGTAGAACATTATTCATTGCATATATTGGGATTTTAAATTATAATTTTTAGTTTTCAATTTTAAGCTACCATTAATCATTAAACTCTCCCAAACTAAGCAAAGACTAGCAGCACATAACTACAATTTCAGCACAAGACAAAGGAAGGAAACATATCCTTTCTATACTGTGGCTATAACTATATCACAGATATAAAACATTTTGGAAGGGGTGCTGCTAATGATTTAGCAGCCCTTGAGACCTCTGATTTTATTCATTAATTCAACACTTTTAGACTTCTTCTCATGTATATTGTAAGATACAGTGCAACGTAAGCATTAGAGAGCTGGAACAGCTCTGTAATAATATTTAGCAATAAATTCAAAACTAGTTTTTAGTGAAACCAGCTGGACATTCACTTTTCAAATGAGTCAGAGTTTTCATTGATTGGCTACCGTTCACATTTTTTGCAGTGACTATAGCCAAATAATTATTTTACTAAACAAGCTCAGAGCAGCTATTTATATGGAGAATTAATGGTATATTCATATGTCATCTGTTAGCTAATAGATGCTCCCTGACTTTAGGAAATAAAAACCTTAAAATTTGAGCATTTTGAAAATGAGTGTCCACTATACATACCTCAGTAGTCAGTACTGAAGAAAAGGAGAACTATTTAAAAATAGAAACTATGATGAATGAAAAGAATCGAATAACATTTTCACTGTGGTATGAAAAAAGAATCTACCTTCTTTCCTTTTTGTTTCTCTTTCAGAAAACTGACAATCTACTATAAGGATATACATAGCTGAAAAATAGACAAAAGTAAAGGTGTGTTTTTTAAAACTAAACAGACGTCTCAACTGAGATGTCATTGAAATAAGTCACACACTATGACTTGGATTTAGATGGTGGCTAGAAACTCCATGGGATTCAAAAATTTCATTAGCCGATAGGCCAAGATTTCAAGGTATATTTGATCAGAAAAACAAGGGAAAGGTGAGCAAGAGAAGAAGCCAGAGGGAAGATGCTTACTTGTACTGGGCCTGTATGACCAATCAAACAACAAATGAACTGCAATCTACTACCATCAGTACATATAGAAGTATTCTAATACCATTCAAACACATTGTTGTTATTGTTTCATGTTTTTGAGACAGGATCTCACTATATAGCTCTGGTTGACCAAGAACTAATGAGGTTGCTCTCAAACTCATAAAGATCTGCCTGCCTGTCTTCCAAGTACTTGGATTAAAGGTATAAGTCATCACACTCAGCCCATTTTGTGTTATAACTCAAGAATACAAGTGGATAATATACATGGTGAGATTTTGGCAACTGATATTCTTCCAAATGAGTCACTTAAAAAAAAAAAACTAAAACCTCAAAGGAAAAAAAGCTACAAGTCACAACTCCAGAACACTAATTATAACCTTTTCTCTTAAAACATTTTCAATTATCAGCTCCCAAGAAGAGCATAATAGAAGAGGAGGTACCAAGCTCATTTCCTTATGCAACAAAGTCTTTCCACACTAGTAGTAAAGAAGTTTCTTTACTGGCAGTGATTTACTTACCCACCTAATGCTTACTTAACGTGTTTCAGAAAAACCACTATAAGAATTTTCAAATAGAAACAATTAGCATCCACAGTAATTAGTATCCTTTTTTTCCAAAAGCAAGAGGATTCTACTCTGGCAGAAACTACTGATTCTCATCATAGCCATCCTTAGCCCCTATAGCTGCTACAACAGTTAGTTAAAGAATGAAACCATCTTCAAGCTTATTTACTTACAGCTACCTCCCCTCTTAAAAACCTCTCTTGTTTTAAAGGCAGATAAAGTCAGTAATAAATATATTCATCATTGCACCCTTTCAAGCCCTTTAAGCACATATAAAGGATGCATTTAAGTCCCTTTTCAATCTATCTGAATTCTACTTATATTTTAAGGCCCAGATAGATATATTTTACTCTCATCACAAAATCTTTTCAAGATCATTGTGCCATATGGATATCTGGTCTGTGGACTCTAACAAGCTTTTGGTACTATTCATTTCTCCCTTAAAAATACATTATCAATAAATCCTGACATGTGAGGATGACAAAAGGATCTGATTGTGTTGATGTTGGAGGAAGAATATTTTAATGACTATAGCATTTTTAATATAAATATAAATAAAGCTTTGTGATGTAGATGAAAAAGTAACAATTCATTTTTGTTACAGAATGGGGTAGAATTAGAAACTAGTTCCATTTTAAGCTACATACGCAGGTAATAAATATTTATCATATTGGCCATGTCCATATTTTATCTCATTTAGCTATAGAGGACTGTCTAAGAATATAACTGGTTACTAGTGGATTAGTTGTGTCTTCAGAAACTAACTGGCTCTTTAGATTGTCTTTTGTTTTGTTATTTTAAATGAATACATTTGGGGGTGGTTTCTTATGCAACAAAGACTAAATGAAACAAAAATTTGTGTCTAGAAGTACAGTGTTGCTATAACAAAAAATTGAGCCGAGTCAAACTAATTTATGGAATTAGGCAGGAGACAGAGCTGGAAAAGTAGCAAGAAGATGTTATTATAATATGTATGTAGATGAGGTCTTGCAAACACTGCTCCTCAGAAACAATTCTTCTGACCCAGGAACTTTTGCCTAAACGCGCAAAATACGTGACCCATACACATACCTGATATACAATGGTGTGATGCCAGCAAGTACTTTAATTTAAAAGTAAAGAGATTAGGAAACACACAGACGATATTGATCCATAGCAATTTCTAATAAACTCTTTTCATCAGAAATTGGAAGTAAGGAACCCATGTATCACCGGTGAGGTAAATGGCAATAGAAAAGTCTAGATGTCCTATTTCTTTTCTTTTTCTCTAAGATTTATTTATTTTATGTGTGTATGTAAGTACACTGCAACTGTCAGACACACCAGAAGAGGGCATCAGATCCCATTACAGATGGTTGTGAGCCACCATGTGGTTGCTGAGAATTGAACTCAGGATCTCCGGAAGAGTAGTCAGTGCTCTTAACCTCTGGGTCATCTCTCCAGCCCTAGATGTACTATTTCAATACTGATAAAATATGTTCATAAAGTAATAAAACAAACTTGTTTTTAGAAAACAAACCTGAGTTTTTTCACACATGTGGCCTACTTTAGAGAGGTTAATTTAGAAAAGAACAAGTAGGTTCCAAGTGACATAGCTTCTACCCATAAAGTTCTGAGCACTATACTGCAGTATCTGAAGAAAATATTACCAGACAATTCCAAAACACTTTTAAATAATGTCAATTTTGTGAGACTAACATATATATTTCCTAAAGTGACCAAGTTAGAAGTCAATATTCATTTTAATATGTAAGTGCTGATTTATAAAAGCAAATATTCATTACTTCAAAATTACAGTTCACAGGCCTTGTCTCACTCCCTCAACTACAAGTGCCTTTTGAGAAATACAATTTTAAATGTGCATACCCTGTATTACCCTCTTCTGGCCTCCACAGGTATACACGCACACACACACACACACACATACACAAACACACACTATTCTTTCAAGTCTATATAAGGCTATACAATATTTACAGTAGCAGTATATAATAGAATAATATTAATGTGAATTAAAAATTTGCATACACACTACATGTCAGACACTTGGTGAGATAAAGTTCACTTTACTCATCTCATCAAAGGACTCTTTAATCAACGAACATAGTCAGACAATTAAGTTCCAAGCTTGACTGACCCTTACACCTATCAACTGAATGCATTCTAAGGAAGAATTATTTGTCTTATAATCACCAATAGATAGCTCGTTTGACCTAGACTGCTTACTTACTAATTTTTTGTCCACAGACAAAATATAGCTTATTAAATAATATTTCAGGATTATAATTATTTTCATATTTCTATTCTTTCTCTTGTGGTAAAAAGTGCTCTTATTTGTTTAAAAACTGATAATACCAGGGTGGTGAGATAGCTAAGTAGTTAGTAAGTAGTAAGTAAATATCAAGCCTGAATGACCTGGGTTTTTCCTTAAGACTCACATGGAAGAAGGAGAGAACTGACAATTGTGGGTTGTCTTCTGACTTTTGCCCACAAAAATGAATAAAAATGTAATAAAAGCGATATCTTTATCAACACTACAAGCTGATTTTCTTCCATGATAAACAAATCAAATTCAAAGTAGCTGACAAAAACGCCATGGTTTTTGTTTGTTTGTTTTACTGAATATATGTTGACCTCAAATTAGCATGGATTTGAAACATTAATTGTTTTCATTTTTATGGTTTTGTAACAAATTCCTAAAAACATGTTGGCAATTTATTCTTCACAGTTCAAAAAGTCAGAAGTCTAAAATCAATGTAGCAGCAGGGCTCTATATAGACCTAAGGAAATTCTTCCTTTCTTAAAACACACACACACACACACACACACACACACACACACGGCACACAAAAATAATCCATAATAATCTCTTTATTTTGATATAGTTTAATTACATCCACAAGGATTTTTCTTACAAATATGGTACACTTCAAGTTATCTGTGAACCAGAAAGGATGCCCCCATCAAACATTCAATCTGTTGGGGCTTTGATCTTAGTATTTCCAGCATCCAGAACTGTAAACGTGGTTATTTTATTGTAGTCCATAAGTTGGAGAGAATAGAATGGGTGTAGAGTCAATAAGCAGAAAATGGGAAAGAAATGATCAAAAAGATCAAATTATTCAAAAGAAGAAATAGCATTTAGAAATGTTCTTGAATTTAGTTGAAATGTTTTGATTTCAACTAAAGCATATAATTCCTTAGATTTTTGAAGTATAGAAAACACAATACCAAGAAATATTTAAGTTAAAAGTAAAGAATTCTGTTAACAAATTTGTATTGTTCAACCAAAATTATGTAAGAGAAAAAAAATAATTGCAAAAGACACTTTAACACAAAAATAGACTAATGTTAAGTAATGTTTACCAGTTGAAATCCATTAAGGAACTAACAGGTTTTGGTAATATGGATAAGTAGATAATAGACTCCTGGACCAAGAAAGTTATTGGTTTAGGACACAAAAATGTATGCATGTGCGTGTGAATAAAGGTAGAAACATTTAGAGGACTAGGTTATTCAGCATAGGAAAGGGGTCTACTGTAGTATCCACTAGAAAATAACCATTTCAAATATATTTTAGGTGGGAATGCATTTCAGTGACAGACAGAGCACTTGCCTAGTGTATATGAGGTTCTAGTTTTAATTACATACGCACACAAAATAAGTATTTGTTGTAGACTATTCAAGAAGAGAATTGAAAGGCAACAAAGTGAAAGCAAAAATCTTTCTCTTTTTGTTAAGGTATAGACTTTATCATTGTGACAATTTTTTTAAAGGGAAACTATTTCATAATCATAATGCTAATTGATTTTCACAGAAAAGCCCATGGTCGAGGTCTCTCTGGGAAATTCTTACAACTTTTGGCTTGGAAAAAAAAATGTTTCTGGTGAGTCTTTATATAAAATTTAATTAACAGGGTTTTTCCTGCAAGGAAAGCTCTTTGTGGTTCCCAGCTATCCTATGATGCTTCTCACTTAGATGTACTTTGACAGATTAAACCCAAACAATTCATATCTGCTGCATGCTGGGTACCAAAGGGATACTACTCAGAAGAAAAAGGAGATAGGTTTGAGACATTCATTAAAGGAGACAATCAAAAGAATGCCAGTATTGGGAAGGAGTCTGAGAATATAACTGAATTCAGAGGACTACATAGTTTTCCCTTTTAACTAACCTGATAATTTGTTTTTGACGAATTTGAAATGAAGGAGAAATGGAATCCATTTCCTAGCCACCATTTAAGTTGATTTGTTCTTTTAGTGCTAGTGATCTAATCAAGGGTCTATTATATATACCAAGAAAGTGATCTACACAGAGGACCTGGTGCAGACCTGTGCAGGCCCTGCACATGCTGCCTCAGTCTCTGTGATTTCATATGAGCTTTGATCATGTTGATTTAGAAGGCCTTGTATTCTTGGCATCTTCCATCCCCTCTGACTCTTACATTCTTTCTACCTCCTTGTGGTGGTTTGAATAGTTATTGCCCCCATAGATTCATGTGTTTGAATGACTGGCCATAGGGAGTGGCACTATTAGGAAGTATGGCCTTATTGGAGGAGGTGTGGCCTTGTTAGAGGCAGTGTGCCACTGTGGAGGCCAGGCTTTGAGGCCATATATGCTCAAGTCTAGACAATATCACATAGTCCCCTTCTGCTGTCTGTGGATCAAGATGTAGAACTCTCAGATCCTTCTCCAGAACCATGTCTGCCTTGAAGCTGCTACACTTCCACCCAATAATGGACTAAACCTCTGAAAATGTAAGCCAGCCCCAATTAAATGTTTTCCTTTTTAAGAGTTCCCTTTGTCAAGGTGTCTGTCTTTTCACAGTAATGTAAATCTTAACTAAAACACTCCTCTTTTGTGGGCTCTCCTGAGCCCTGAGGGGAGTGATTTGACAGAGACGTTCTGTTTTGGGCTGAGTGTTCTAATGTCTCTTATTTTCTGCATTATGTCTGACTGTGAGTCTCTGTATTTGTCCCCATCTGCTGCAGTAGGAAGCTTCTCTGGATCACTGAGCAAGACACCGACCTATAAGTATAGCACAATATCCTTAGGGGTCATTTTGTTGCTGCACTCTTTTTTAGAATGGTAGTATTTGGCATTACCGAGTTACAGGTCCTTAGGCTATATAGTCCCTGGCTCTTGACCACCCATGCAGTGTTTGGGATAGGTTCCATTTCGTGGAGTGGGTCTTAAGCCAAATCAGATATTGATTTGTTACTCCCACAAGCTTTGTGTTATCATTGCTCTAGCATATATTGCAGGTAGGACACTACTGTAAATCAAAGGGTTTATAGTTGACTTGATCTTTATATTTCTCTTTTTGTAGAAAAAATATATTTTTAATACTGAAGTATTTAAGGTTATATAAGTATAATAAGTATATATAGATAATAAAGCATCATCATTATGTATAAAAATTACATATAACCTATATATCCATATTATATATAAGATATATAATTTATTTGCAAATAGTTTGGGAAAAATAAGAAAAATTATAAATCAAATGAGGCAAAATATTAATAATAGGTAAATATGAGTGAAGTTGTTTAAAAATATTCAGTATAGTTGCTTATTTTCTATTAATTTGAAATTATTTCCAAGTAAAAAGTTTTAAATTGGTGCTAGAAAGATGACTCAGTGATTAAGAACACTTGCTGCTCAGCTTAACAGCACACCTGAAAGCTCCAGAACAAAAAGAAGCAAATACACCCAAGAGGAGTAGGCAGCAGAATATAATCAAACTCAGAGCTCAAATCAACCAAGTAGAAACAAAGAGAACTATACAAAGAATCAACAAAACCAGGAGCTGGTTCTTTGAGAAAATCTTCCTTCCTTCCTTCCTTCCTTCCTTCTCTCTCTTTTTCTTTTTCTTGTTCTTTGTTTTTTACCAAATATAGTCTAACAGAAGTCAAACTGAAAAAGGAAACTTCAGTTGAGAAAATGTCTCCATCAGATTGTCTAGTAGGCAAAAGATCATTGTGTATTTTCTTGACTAATGATTTACTATTGAAAATGCCATCCCTGAACAGCTGGAATAAGAAATCAGTCTGCACTAGATAGTAACTCTATGACCTCTTCTTCAGTGCCTGCCTCCAAGTTCATGTTTGATTTCCTGTCCTGACTACCATTCATAATGTACTGCAAGATATAAGATGAAATAACTGTTTCCTCTATAAAATTAAAAAAAAAAAAAGATAGACCTAGGGATAGGGGCACTCAAAACAGCAAACCTTCTCATCCTGTGTCAATGAAATGGTCCTTTAATTATAAGTGTCTTTTGCTCTTCCTGTAAGTAAGAACTCATAGCACGGCATTTATCTTGGCAGCCCCATTTGCACAGATTTTCAGTGACTGAGAATGCTCTGCTGCCTTTTCTTTGAGAAAGGGTTGAGATACATTCCTATTGTGCCCCCTCCTTATCTCAAAACTCCTGCCTGTGTTTGTGTGGATCTCAACTCCAGCACCACACTGTTAAGATGAACACAGTGAACCCTCCCACCCCCCAGGTAACTGTTAAAGTCATGATGCAGACTTCAGGTTGTTCTGTATAAAATGAAAAATAATAAATGATTTATTAACAAAAAAATTTTAAAAAAAGAACATTTGCTGCCACTGCAGAAGACCCAGGTTCAATTCCCAGCATTTATACTGGGAAGCTCATACATGACTGTAACTCCAACTCCAGGAGATTTGATGCCCTTTTCTGGTCCTCGTCAGCATTGAATGCATGTGGTACATATATAGACAATCAGGCACACAAATGTGGACATAAATAAAAATATATTTAAGCTTTTAAAGCAAAAATTGTTCCAACATGTCCAACTCTCCACCATGCTAATATCAAGAAATCAAATTAAATATCTAGGAGTTCAGAATGACATCAGAAGGACAGAATAATGATCTCAAAAAATTTTGCCCTTTAATATTAAGAACACTGACAGATATTGTCCAAATTGATGTTTTTGAACTCTGGCAATTAACCAAAGACAAAGCCATTCACAGAGAATTTATGCAAAACAATGACTGTTCCAGCAAGAAGAGTAAGCTTTGGGGGGGGGTTACTTTTCCTTATTCTCATTTCACACATCCTCCTCATTATAATCTCTGCTACAACTTTGAAAATCAGCAGTAGAACACAATGAAGCCAGCAGTCATTGGAGAGGAAAAACGAGTGTGGAGGTCTTACAATAACCCATTTCAGAGAACTACCATTATTTGACTTGTCTGGTGATTTCCTGGAATATCCTATTCACAAAACTTGTCTTTATTTGACATGACTGGGAGCTATCTCAGTGTGAATGGCCTCTTCCTTGGGCCATTTGTTGAGAATAAGCAATGGCAATTGTTTAACATCATGGCTATATTATGGAATGAATTAACAGAAGGTAAAAATAACAGGCTAAGAAAAGGGCCTAAAAGAAAAAGTTGGAGAATGAAATGTTTCTAGGGGGGATTTGAGAAACTCTCACACATTCCTGGATATCTCTGTAGGCATATATATGTATAAGTCTGTGGCTTATGTTCAGGGTTGTGTGCATGCTTAGGTAACACTTGAAAAGGGTCCAAGTTCTCATTTCATTTATTTGAGATAGTCTCACAAATCCCAGGCTAGCTTTGAATTTGTAGCTAATGATGAACTTGAATTTCTAAACCTTCAAACTCTACCTTCTGAGTGCTGAAATTACAGGTCATTGTGTCACCATGGCCAATTTAGACAGTGTTAGGCACTGAATCCAGTGACTTATTCATACTAGGCAAGTACTCCATCAATTGAGCTGTATCTCTAGCTACTACAAATCTTTTATCCTGAGGCTCTGCACAAGCACAACATGATAACACACAAAGTTTAGAGTTAAAAGTACACCCTTAAAAATTTATAAAGCTCCCCTGTAAAGACTAGAAGAATTATTGATTGTGGACGTTTAAGGGAATCTCTATCCATTCGTTGCTCGCTACTAAGGTAACCAAGCAGACTTCGTTGGCCACATGTGACACAAAAATAAACTTTAATTAATTATTGAAAGGGACTAGACAATAACAATCAATAACCCATGGAAGGAGGACAATGAAGTGATTTCTAGATAGAATCCTGTATTACTGTTTAAAATATTCATATTATTTAAGCTCTCTAGTTTTCAACCAAATAAAACAAACAGATACATGAAGAAATCCAAAGGAAGTATGGCCTATACATGGAATAAAAGCAACAGAAACTACTCTTATGGAAGCTCAAATGTTGAACTTACTGGGAAAACACTACAAACTAATTTTAATTATATTGCAAAACTAAAGGAAATTATATCTGAAGAGCTAGAGGGAAGTGTAGGGACAATGTCTCAACAAACAGAGATTATAAATAAAGATATGGAAATTATAAAAATGATCTGAATAGATCTGGGGTCAAAGGGCATAAAATGAAAGATTGGGTAAAAGGCAAAATTGAACAACTGAACAAGCAGAATGAGTCAATGACTTTCTAGATAAGCTAGCTGAGTGTAGCCAGTCTGAGGAACATAAAAACATGAAAAAAAAATAAACAATACCTCAGAGATCTGCTGAAATTATCACATACGCTAACATATGCATAATGGGATTTCTGGACAAAAAGAAGAAAAATAAATAATTGAAGAAATAATGTCCAATGTACTTGCAAACTTAATAGAAATAGTAATGTACACATGCAAGCTCAACAAACTCCAAGTATAAACTCAGAGACATCCACACCAAGACACGTGATATGTCTGACCAATTCAACTGGAATTACGTTCCTTGGATGATGGTATGAGACTAGGAGGGAAGAGGCTAGTGACAGCAAAGTGAAGAACAACAGAAAAGTAGGAAAAGGTAAGATAGTTATTTATCACTTAAAAATCAAGACTACAATATTCAACATATAAAAACACCTGAAAATTAATTTCAGAAAAATTATACAAAGCATATACAATAAAAAGGCACTATCATTTCAAGAATAAACAGAGTAGTGATAAAATATTAGGTAACTACTGAATATTGATCATAACTTTTTTAGATGACATATTTGAACTACCTATGTTAATTTAGAATTATTTTCACTTATAGATTCTCTGCTATGATTATTTAATATTTTTATTTGCAAGTACATGTGGATATGTCCATATGTTTGCATGTATGTAAGGGGTGTCTTAGTTACTTACTATTGCTGTAAAGAGACACTGTAACCAAAGACTCTAATAAAAGAAAGCATTTAATTGAAGGTTTGATTAGAGTTTTAGAGGTTGAATCTATGACCATTATGGCAGGTAGCATATGGAGGCATGCAGGCATGGTGCTGGGGCAGTAGCTTAGAGGTTACAGTTTATCTGAAATTTGGAGACAGACAGAAAGACTGGAATGGCATGAGCTTTTGAAACCCCAAACCCTACCTTCAGTGACCCACCTCCTCCAATGAGGCCATGCTTCCTAATTCATACCAAACAATCCCACCAATTAGGGATCAAACATTCAAAAATATGAGCTCATGGGAGCCATTCTCATTCAAACTACTACATTCCACTCACTAGCCACCATAGGCTTATAGCTATCAACATAATTCAAAATGAATTTAATCCAATTTCAAAGAAGTATCCACATAGACTTTCAGTCTCATAACAATCCAAAGTCTCTTCTGATACTCAAGACAGTCTCTTAACTATAACCCCCTGTAGAACCAAAAGCAAATTACATAGTTTCAACATACAATGTCATAGAATTATGCACTGCTAGTCTAAAAAGGAGGAACCAGGACTTAGTGAAAAAAAGTCCTATATCTCTATGTCCAAAGTGAAAAGGCTTTTCAGACCTCCCACTTCTGCCAGCTTTGAATATTACAATACATTCCTCTCTCTTGAGCTGGATCTACTCCCTGTTTGCAGTGTTCCTCAGCAGATATCCCACAGCTCTGGCATCTCCAACATATTGGGGTCTGCAACACAATCCACAGTCCAGGCTTTACTTCTGCAGCTTCATGTAATTGCCTCTTTGAGCCTCCATGCAGGGACTCCCCTGTCACATGCCTAGCCTCAGAAGCTTTACTTAATTGCAGAAGAGATTTCACTACCCCTGTACTCTTGTATGTAGAGGAAATTTTACTGTCCATTTACTCTTCTATACTTCATGACTCCAAAGTCATGCAGCCATTGCTGCCTGATTGGGATGGAGCCTAGCCCCCTCCTCGAATTACTGTTGCATATGTTTTCCTTTGATGTTTTGTTAGAGGAATAGATAATTCCTAAGGCCTTTCCTACTTGGTGCAGTATTAATTGAGTGGGATCTTGCCCTGAGGGCATGACTCCCTTTATTCCATTTCTCTTCAGGCATCTCATCACTTTCAGCACAAGCCTTGCCTCAAACATTATATTCCCTGACATTCTTTTTTTTCTCATATTGTGCATTTTGTGTTTCTATCCTGCTTTCTCTTTTTAACTGTAGATCTACAACATAAGAGTGATCATTAATAATCATAAAACATAGTCAATAGTGGGTGCCTTGAAGTCACCTCTGCCAATTAAATCAGTCAAAAACTTTTCAAAATGTTTAGCCTCCAACAGATTTTTCTGACAAGGGCAGAACTTAGCCACATTATTTGCCAAAATAATTTGCAATCACAAAAATTGTCTCTGGCTCAGTTGCAAATTCTGAAACCACTTGAGCCAGGCTTCCATAGACCACATTGTTTTAAAGTATCACTGTCTTCCAAGATCCTACAAGGATGGGTCATTAAGCCCCACTTTTAGCATTCAATCAGTTTTCTAGCCCAAAGTCTTAAAAGTTTTCCACATTTAAAAAAATGCATGGTCAGGCCTGTCACAGAAATACAACACTCCCTGGTACTGATGTCTGTATTAGTTACTTTTCTATCACTGTGAAGAGGCACTATGACCAAAGAAAGCATTTGTCTGGAGGCTTGCTTACAATTTCAGGGTATGAATTCATGGCCATCTTGGTAGGAAGCATGGCAGCAGGCAGGCAAGCATGGTGCTGAAGCAGTGGCTGAGAGCTTCCATCCTATCCCCAAATTGGAAAGAGAGAGAGAAGAGAGAGAGAGAGAGAGAGAGAGAGAGAGAGAGAGAGAGAGAGAGAGATGAGAGCTGGATGGCATGGACTTTTGAAATATCAAAGTCCACTCTCAGTGACATACCTCCTCCAATAAGGCCACACTTCCTCTAGAAAAGCCATACCTCCTAATCCTTGCCAAACAGTTTCACCAACTGGGGACTAAGCATTCAAATATATGAGCCTATAGGTGTCATTCTCATTCAAACTATCACATAGGACATGTGTGCATGTGTGTGCATGTGGAGGCCACATCAGTACCACAGTAAAGTATAAATAAATTCCATTTATCATCTATAATGCCAAAATTGAAAATTTTAATCACCACTTAGTCAAGAGAAATTAGGAGTGGAGAGAAATTATTATACAAATGAAAGACACTGAGTTGAAGTCCAAATTCAAAAGATCAAACATACCTGGATGCTCACCAAGTGTCTGCACCTCTTCCTCTCATGTACATGGCTTTCTCCTTAGATTCTTCCACATTGAAAGCTGTAGTGGCTGAATTTGTTAAAATATCTTCTTACATATAAGATAGTTGAGGAAAAAACCCAGACAACAATCACTGAAACTATCTCCTCAGCACTCCTCTCAGCTCAACTTGTTTAAGTGCAAGAACTCAATCAATCTGCATTCAGAGAGCTTAAAAGCAACCCCACTAGATTTATAGCTCAAAGCTGACCACAACCCCTTCTGCCCACTCCAAAGTAGTAGCTGAGGCCCATGAAGTTTGGGAATTACTGGAAAATCAAGAACAAGATAAGAAGCACTGTGATGATAGTTTCTGTCACCTGGACACGAACCAGGGAACCTTGATTGTGAATTGACTTCATTACATTGACCCGTGGGTGTTTCTGTGAGGCATTTTCTTGACTAATGATTGATGTAGAAGTGGTGCCTAGCCTATAGTGGGCTGTGCCACCTCTGGCAGGTTGTTCTGGGTTGTTTAAGCCTAGCAAGCTACAGGAAGCAAGGCAGTAAGCAATACTCTATCATGGTCTATGCTTCAGTTCCTGCCTCTAGGTTCCTGCTTGAGTTCTAGCCCTAAATTCCCTCAATGATGAACTGGGAAGGGGAGTGTAAGAGAAAATAGCTTTCCTCCCAAGTTGCTTTTGGTTAATATTTTTATCGCAGTGATGAGAAACCATACTAGAGAAAACATCCACATGAGTGTTAGCAGGTGATCCTGTGTCCTCCTGTATATGTGATATACCTGAAATCCCACATGAACCTAACACTCCAAGTAAGTATCAAGTCCACTTTCACTCACCATTATTTCTTTGGAGCACAGTACTATTCTTCAAATTATCTGAGGGCTATTATTAGATGAATAAACTTTTAAAATGGATATTTAAGAAAAATATCCACACATGTGCACACATAGTGCAGGTACTGGGGGAGAAAGTAGAGAACAAACTAATTTTGTAAAGAGAGGCCCAGGCCAGAATTTCTCAGTCTCGGGTTGGATTAGTTTTTGTTGTATGTGTAAAGTAGTGATGGATTGTAGGTTTAGAAGCATCTTTAATCTCTGCCCATTAGATGTCAGTAGCAACCAAGTTCTTAGTAAAAATGTCTCTAAACATTGCCAGATGTCCAAAATAGCAAACTTTCCCAAATTGAGAATGTGTTTTGTGCCAAAATGATTTCTGTAGCCTGTCTCCAATAAGCACGTTAGAAAAACATATGCAGGACTAACTAGTTGTTACCCTTAACAGTCCTTCCAGGGAGGGGGTCATGGGTTTTCATGATTAAGTAGACCTTTGTAGCAAGAGGAAAAAATCCTAGCAATCTAGTAATGATTCTTCTTTGTAATGGCTGTATCAAGGATTGTCTTGGTATCCTTCTTTTCATCATAACTTCCCATGGCACACTGAAGCACCAAGTGACCCAGCTAAGGAACTCATAGTGAATTAAATGTAGTAAAACTTATTTATCAATAAACATTATTGTCCCTACCTTTAGTCAGCTGCATGGCCTTGAGCTAGAACGGAATAATCACTCACTGATTACCTACTGCGGGTGGTCTCGTGAATCCCATGAGATGATGGCTGTAAAAGTGCTTAAAAACTAGAAATCTCAGCAAGATTATATAGAGCTTATTATACCCACTAAGGTTTAAGCCTGCCATGCAAAGAAAGAACTGCTCTGTGAGGATCAGAATGGCATATGTGAATTTGCACGGCTAAAGCAGAAAGGTAGCAAAGAAAGGAATAGAATATGAAAGCAACTTGTTGGGCTTTGAAAATGAAAACCATTAACATGGAAGGAAGCCAAGTAATGACATCAGGATAAAAATGTTTCCTTTTGTTTAAACACAGATGTGGCAAAGGGCAAATAGCACAGGAATCATAATTACAAATATAATGTTATATGTCCTAAAATATCCAAGTTCTATAAATTTTAATGATAGATAAATCTATCTATCATTACCAATCTACATACCTTGAAACAAATATTCTCAAAATATTACTAAAGATGTTTTCAGCGAATTTAGTTGAGTAACATTGTATCAGAATTGCAATATGCATACCAGAAATACTATTTCAAGATGTATAATAAGACATCATTTTATCTTGTATGTTTCATTATTTCCTAAATTTATCTAAACACAGAGCTTTGTTTATTTTAAAATTAAGGCATGGTGGATACACACTTTCATTCCTACTGAGGCAGAAAGAATGCAAGTTAAAAGTTGTCCTAGGTCACTGGCCAGTTTTAGGTCACAAGGCTGAGTTGCAAATAAAAGATCCTGTTTATCAGAAAAAGGGAAATAAACCTCAGATTAAGAGATGTGCCTGTAATTACTTCTTTGTTCTAGTCTAGGATTTAGATTTCTGCCTGAAGTTACTTCTTTGTTCTAGCCTAATGTCAGATTCCTGCCTGAAGCCCATTTCCTTGTCCTTGGCTAATGTCAGATTCCTGCCAGGCAGCCTCAAATGCTCTCCACATCTCCCCCCTTTTTATTGCATAAACCAGACTGAGCCTATCTTAGGTTGTTCTGACAAGAATGCCTTCCTTACCCATTGTGGAATATGCATCAAAAGCAATGCACTTATGTCTTAAGTTGGTAAGGCTCTGTGCAGAATCTTACCGGTCCTTGGCTTGCCAGTCTGTTAAATTAATAGCTCTGTCTAGGGGTCCATTTTCAGTTTCAAGTCATGTACTTTGGCTGCCAACCTGTTGATGTAGTTAGAGACAAGCTTTAACAGGATTGGCAGGAATAAAAGTATTCTCAGGACAAAAGGGGCTAGCCTGATTAAGCTATATATGCCATTCCTGAGGTTTGACCAAAATGAAAATACTGACCTCAAGCCATGGATAATTTTATCAGCATTGTCTGCAGCATCAAAGCTCAACAGAGCTAAAACAAAGAAGTAATTACAGGCATGAATCTAAATCTTAAGCTAGAACAAATAAGTAGGCTTCAGGCATGAAAATGACTTTTGGCTAGGACAGGGAAGTAGGCTCAGATACTTTGATCATCCTGATAAGCCCTTAGAAATAGTGACCACAGGACTCTGTTTATTGTCCTGTGTGTTCTTTGACTATCTGGGTTTATTGTCTTGCTTGTTCCTTGACTATTTGCATCTATTGTATTGCTAGTTCCCCAACCTAGAACTGACCTTAATACTTGCATGTAACTTAAACAGTATAAAAGCAAAAAAGGAGGAGGAGGGATGGGATAGGGGATTAATGGGTAGGGGGAATGGGGAAAGGGGATAACATCTGAAATGTAAATAAATAAAATATCAAATAAAAAATTTTAAATTAAAAAAGAGAGAAAGAGAAAGAGAGAGAAAGAGAGAGAGAGAGAGAGAGAGAGAGAGAGAGAGAGATGTAACACCAAGAGAATCTTAGGATCACAAAGAATAATGAAGAATGCAGGTCTTTAATATGTCTGCTAGGTATGCATGTGGTTTAATGGTAAATTCATCTTCCAAGGGCACATCTCATTTTCCCCCTGAAATGGTACATCTAATTCTGAGATTTGAAAAGATATCAACAAGAAAGAGCCAATAAAGACCATAAAAGTGATAAAATTTTATTAAAGTAATAAATGAAATGATTGATGCTGTATAGAGCATCTGTGCATTGAAATATACAATGTGCACATCTCAGAAATAAGAAACAAGAAGCAGTAAGTGTTGTCTGGTAATGACCATAACTAAGTACACAATGCTTTTCAGCCTGCTTTAATTGTCTTCCTTCTAGGTCAGCAGTTCTCAATCTGTGAGTTTCAACACTTTTGGGGGTCACATGTCAGATATCCTGCATATTTGATTCATAACAGTAGCAAAAAAGTAAATTACAGTTTTCAAGTAGCAATAAAATAATGTTATGGTTGGGGGTTACCATAACAAGAGGAAATGAATTAAAGGATTGCACCATTTAGAAAGTTGAGAAACACTGTTCTAGGTCCTTCCTACCCTATAACCACTTCCCCTTATCCTAAGCAGGTACCTAGTTCCTCTTGGAAGCTCACCATCATCATATATATTCTTATTCTTCTCCCAATTTGGGGGCATATCCAGTGACCTCAATCATGTTCTAGTATTCACGTCTCTCTTCACCAGCTGGAGAGGTAATATATCACATGTGGGAAAGTTATACGCAAATGTGCACAGGAGGGTTTTCATGGAATGTATTAAAGCCAAATGACCATCTACCATTATTAAGTATGTACAATTTAATTTTTATAGCCAAGGACATACTAGAAAAAGTAAAAACCAAACAAGGGCCAGAAAAGACCAAAAAATACCAAAGCTCTGGTTTACATCAGTTGACAACTGACTTGAAAATTATTAGGGGATTTTGGTACAGGCACTCTAAAGACAAAAAGTTAAAATTTAAAGATGAAAAAATTTAAAATTTAAAGGGGAAACTTGAATTTAACTCATGCAATTGTACTTTAAAATGCATTATTTGAATTATGTATTTGTTTTCAATCGCATTCTTATTCCTTATGTTAAAAACATGTTCTATTCCTTTTCCAAAAGTTCCCAACAGACTCTGTGTCCACAAGGGTAAACCCACTATACACAGTCACGCTTGAGCATTACTAAAGTCAGAAACTAAATCTCCAGCTCTCTCAAGCCATATAGCAGAGGGTTAGTGGTTGAACACTGAATGAGCACATCGGAAACCACAAGACACATTAAAAGTGAACACACTGATCACTTAGAGCTTGGGCTCTGCTTACCCAACCAGAGAGTAGCACAGAAGAGACAGGATTGAGCAGAACACTGGCACGATGCCACATGGCGACTATATTCATCAGTAGATCTGTTGCTGCTGCTGCTGCTACCAAGTAAATGTGGGGAGGAAAAAAATCCCTTTCTCAAAACAGACCTACAGTGGGTGTATAGCTTCAATCGCATAGACTCATTTCACTTCAGTGCTGTTACAAAGGGAAGGACAGAGGAAAGGAGAGGGAGAGAGAGAGGAGGAGGTGAGAGAAAAAACACAGCCATCTTTTCCTAATTAAATTTTAGAATCTTCTTAGTATGCAGTTTTAATTCATTGAATTTTTTTCTTTCCAGTCCCCCTTCCTTGAAACTCTTGCTCTACTCATTTATGTGAGAACACACACACACACACACACACACACACACACACACACACAGCATTATCCTCGATAGGAATCAAATCAGGTAGAGCAGTTCTGTCTCAGTACTTGCCTTTGTCACCGTGCATGTAAATATTCAGGAGGTTTTTAGCCTTGAGAATAGTTCAACAATAATGGTTGCCATTCGACTTTTTTTTTTAAGCTCAAAGGAAACTAAAAGACCTAATAGGTACAAATACTGTGCTCCTGCTACAATCAATAAATAATGCCAAAGTGGAAGAATAGCAGTACATGGCAACTCACTGAATGATGCTGCTTCTGGTAATCCTCCAGTGAAAGCTTTTGTGAAGTTTTATGCTGCTAATCACATTAAATTGACCTCTGAGGGCCAGGACAAAATGTTCTCTTATTATCCTTGTATTTGTTTGTTTTGCTATTTAATAGCTTTCATTTTTAAATTTAACTTAAATTAGGAAATGGTGAAGAAAATAATTCTAAGCAACTCAAGGTTTGCCTTGCTGAATCCATCCAGGAAAGAATATGAGGTTTGGACACAGATGCTTAGGCCTCTAGCCAAGAAGAAATTGCTGCTATGGAGCATGAGACTGGGGAGGCTAGGCCTTCAGTTTTAAATTAATCAAGTAGTGTTCTCTAGACATTCGGTTCAATCTATTCTACTTTTCAGAAAATGGCCACTATCGTCCTCATCTCTTCACAGCTTAACCCAGTGTGATGTAATAAAGAACACAGTATAGAAAAGTGTGTTTGTGAGAGTTGTTCCCAATCTAGTCTACTACAAAATATTGCCACTGGGTCGGCAACACTTCAGTTTTCAAGGAGACATCTCGAAGGAAATTTCAAAAGTATAATTTTTTTCCCTCTCAGAATTTCTACAAAGCAAAATTAGTTGACTTGGCCACAAGCCATAAATACTAATTAGGTCTGTAAGATTGTTTAATGTTTAAGCCTAAATATCAGCGGGCAGTCTTACAGACTAAAAGAGGGTTTCTCAACTCTAAGCCTGAATACAGAAGGACAAAAGCTAAACACCAGCCATAAAGGAATCAATTTCTCTTTAACCTGGGCACCAGAAGAAAACCTGATTAGGAAAGTAAAAAATATTACAGGGCTTCCAGGACTTGGCAGGGATCAAAGGAATTACCTGAAGATCTTACAGAGGGTTCAGAAGATAGCCACATTTTTTCCTTCTGAGTATACTGGCTACTTTGCACGTTTTTTTTTCACATTTTCCTCTCAGCTTGGAAAGCAGAAGAGACAGGTATCTTCATCCCCCAACCCTAATATAGTCTTTAAAGCTTTTTCCTCGTGTCAGGGGTTTTCTATTGAGTCATAGATACGTAGATACATAATGCATAGGCAGGTGAAGTGTTGCCTCCCGTTCAACCTCTTCACCAATGTTCAAATCCACAGAACAGTGATCAACTTTGCATTCATTTTCCAATCAGCCACCTCATTTGAATGACACTATTTTAATGACAATAAATGTTGCATGGGCACCATGAAGAGAGAAACATCTCCTTGCATTAATACCCCATCTGCCTGCCATCTCTCTAAGATCCTGAGGCATGTTTCAAAGCAAGCATAGGAGAATTTACACCTAATTAAAACCACGGGGGCAATGGAATATCAAAGACTGAATTTAGTTTCTTAGAATTAGAGCATTTTTGAGCTGTCAGTCGACCGGTCCATAATATTAGCAAAGGTGTAAAGGAGAAACAAAGAGGACAGAATATTTATGTATAGGAGTGAGGGTAGAAAAGGAGGAAGAGCCAGGCACTTGTTTTTTTTTTTTTTTAATAAAGATGCTGACTTAGAATTTAAATGTCAGAAATGGACTGATTGCTTTTTAACCCCCTACACACGTAAGAACAATGACCATGAGCTTTGTTAGATGTGACACTGAACAGTTGGGGAGTGAAGACAGAAGACTCTAAATAATCCAAAAAGAAAATTTCTGGTAATAGAAAAAGTGAAAGTGTTTTATTTCATCATTAGAGAAGATAAAATAGACATAGTTCTTAGGCCTCTTGGTGCAAAGCAAATAGAAGACTAAAAATGCAGGCATTTTGTTTTTTACCCTCATGTGTCTATAGACATAAACGATACATCTGATCAGAGGTTTAAGACTTATATGTACTACCACATGTCTAGGTGTAAAGTCACAGCTAGGCAAGCCAAGTCAATAAAATTATTAAAATTAAAACTACTATACTTAATTTCATCCATTCAACACATGAGTCTGAACGATGAGATCAGAAAAAGAACAGGAAGATATTTCATCCAAGAGGAAGATATGAAAACTGGAATCAGACAAGTTGGAAGAATTTTTAACTATTCAGCATATGTCTACACAAAATTTGATAGCATCTACGAGTAGTGTGGAAGCTTCCCCTCAAAGTTTCATCTTGGGCTCATCGGGTATTTTGTAAGGATTCTAGTCTCCTCTATGTAAGCTGCCTAAACACGAGATCATCCAGATCCATTTGAATTCATACTCGCAGCTGACCTGGCTGTGCCATTAACTTCCTAATTTAGAGGAAAACCACACTAACCATATTTCCAAAACCAAATAATTTGGGGGTAAAACATTTATGCCCAAAGGACTTAGTTTTTCTCTAGTAAAAAGGTCCATATTGGCAAACACAGAGTGCTCACAGGTTTTGATAATTAAAAATCTGCCTCATTTTTTTCCTTCCTCACTAGGAGACTCAATTATATCATCACAATTCTCAAGTTCTCTGTCTTAGAGACCCGTAACATATTAAAGCTAAGACTTAATATACATTAGGTGCTCCCAATGGTCAACAAGCTTCACTCTCCAAGCGGGGATAGTGTCCATATTCACCCGTTTCTTCCCACCGTTTGTCACTGAAGTTGAAAAGTCTAGCTCTTCTCCTACTCCTAGCATGGACTGGAAATTCAGTCCTCCCCCTTTGCTACTTTCGCCATCCTATTCTGGCCAGTAGGTGGCACCACAGATAGATGACTATTTCTTTTCAGCACAAGACAAGTTGTGCCTCGGGTTCTTTTGGGTATGGCAATCTTTTATCCCGAGGAGCTGTGATTTGAAATCTTTTGTACACACTACAATTTATACCTTGTCCAAATTGATATTAAAATTGATGGAGTAGCCAGGTAGTAAAGGAGAAAAGTTTTCTCTATATTTTTGTTCTTCCCAGACCACTAGAGCACATATAAAGGAAATATGACAAGACAATTACAAATTTCTTACCCTGTGTGTGAATGAACACAGACAGCCCAGCAATAAAAGTTGACCCCATTTGCCAAATCTCTCAGTGCAGTCTCTGAATCTTCAAAAATAGAACAGCAGGGATGGGGCACTGGGGTGTGGATGTATGACAGGATATTACAATAAAAATTATTTGGGGATTATACACTGTTTGGGATTAGCGACACCTCAGCACCTTTCCATTAGTATTTGATAAGTGGTTTTTAAAAAGACACAGAGCTAGCTGCCTAGTATCTTCAACAGGCAAGGACAATTAGAAAACATTAATTTTTGTTCTGTTCACACTTCTATTCCCAAAGCTAAACACACACATTCTAGGTTCTGGCTTCACTAATCAATCGTTATCTACCATCATACAAAAAATGAGGTTTTATTTTAATGCTTGCATTTCAGACTTACTTATTCACATATGTTATGTCTCATGTGATATTCAACCCATAAATATTTCCTATTAAAACTGAAGGCCTACACAGTTGAAGTTTAAACAAAATGTAAAGGTTCATAGACTAGGTTAGGAGAACCCAGTTCTGTATAACTCATATGACGACTTTTGATAAAACACTGTCTCTGGGCTTTAGTTTTTCATACCATGACCTACCCTATAGGACCGTATAAAGCAGCCTGGTTTCTGGTTGAGCACAGGCTAGAAACCGCCAGAGACCCAGGTGATCCTGAGCGGCTCCAAGTGGGGCCGCAGGGAACCCTGAGGGAAGGCTGGCATGAATAAGCCTAGAGTCTGGGGGCTTATTCACTTCATGAAGAAGTGAGGAAAGTAAAGAGATTTTTAAAGTAGCCTTGAAAACTATTAAACTCTTCACAAAATAAGTACACATTTTCCTTCAAATTCCTAGGGTGGTTAGCAAAGGATCATTTACTTATTCGATGACATACATAGCCTGGGATACTAGGTACCGTCACATAACAGTTTTGAGGAGAAGAAATGTCTTTGATTTCTCTTAAATTTTATGATTATATCTAGGATGAGAAGAGTAAGTGGTAGTAAGTCAAGTAAATACAAAATGAATTGTTTTTAGAAGTAAGCAACTAAGATGGTAAGAGGTCAATAAATCTATCATAGGAGGGATGCTGATGGAATGGGTGGGAAATGCTTAGTCTGGACAGAACTGGAGGTATAATGATAGATGTTTTCAGAAATCTGATGACCTTATCAAATGCAAGATATGTGACTTTTTTTTTTAAATAATGGAAGAAGGTAGTAGGCCAAAAACCAAGCTCAAAGGAAAAAAAATTAACTTGTATACAAAAAAAAAAAAAACCATAGCTCCAAAGAACATGAGAGCCAACTAAAAATGTTCCCCAAAACTAAAGCTGAAATAATTTGAGATACAAGGTAAATAAAGTAGTATTGGACCATAACCCAAAGTTGAAATAAATACACATGAACTACTATTGATAGAAATAATGATTGAACAAATTAGTAGATAAATGAGAATAGACACATTTCTACTGCACAAGAATTTCAACTAACTCATGTAGACATTCTATCTATTGAGGTAGCCTAAATCTCTCCCTCTTTGAAGTGTAGGCTATCAACATGTATTCATTTTGAAAAGTACATTATGAAAATAGGGAAGATGTGGTTTTACTCGGGAGCGCAAAGTACTGTGACCAGCAGGTGATCACAATCAATATCAAGGTGTTATGTTGATAGCATGTTTCATTAAATGCTACCCCTGTTCTTCATCGAAATATGTGATCCCAGTCTAATCGTGAAAAAAGCGCCAGGAAAAATAATCCCAAGATAAGTGTATTCTACAGAATACCTGAACAGCAATATTGAAAACTGTAAAGGTCATCAAAAACAAAGGCAGTCTGAGAAATTGTCACATAAGAAAGAGTATAGGGAACGTGATGATTAAATGTAATGTGGTATACTGAATAGGATTCTGGTATAAAAATGAATAAAGTACAGGAATTGATTAATTGTATAATTATTGGTTTATTGACTGTACAAAATGTATCACATGAGCTCATGCATGTGTGTGTATGTATAATGCCTATGTTTAAGGAAAATATGCAATATTTGTCTTTCTGTCTGACATATTTCAGTTAATAAAATGATACCTAGCTCCATCCATTTTCCTGAAAATAACATTGCTCATTCTTCATTAAAAGTTAGATAAAATTCCACATTTACCCATTTATCTGTTGATGGACATCTAGATTAGTTTCATACCTTGGCTATTATGAATATTACAGCAATGAAAATGGATCAGCAAGTATCTCTATGGTATGCTGACTCAAAATTTTTAGGACATACATTCAATAGTGGTATAGCAGTTACACGTATTTTTAAAAAGTATTTTGTGATGGTTTGAATAAGAAAGTCCTCCATAGGCTCATGTATTTGAACACTTGGCACTCAGTCGGTGGCATTGTTTAAGGAATTGGAGGAGGTATAGACTTGCTGGAGGAAGTATATAGCCTCACACTATTTCCAGTGTTTGCTTTTTGTTTCATGCTTGTGGTTCAAGATGTAAGCCCTTAGCTTGCTGTTATAATACCTGCTGCTTGCTGTCATGCTTTCCCATCATGATGGTTATCCCACTGGAACCATGAGCCCATATAAACTCTTTCTTCTATAAGCTGCCTTGGTCAAAAGTAACTAATACATCTCCATATAAATTGTCATAGTGGCCACATCTGTTTATATTCCTGCCACCAGTATATAAAGGTTCTTCTTTCTCCACACCCTCACTAGTATCTGTTAGTTGTTTTCTTGGTGACAACTATTTTGACTGTAGATAGAATCTCAGTGTAGTTTTCATTTATGGATGAAGATAATAAAATTTTCAAATATGTATTATCACTGTGTTTCCTTTAAGAAATGTGTGTAGTTCAGTCTCCATGTGGGACTCCTAGCAGTGGGAGCAGAAGCTGTCTCTGACTCTTTTGCCTGCCTCTGAAACCTTTCCTCCTACTGGGCTGCCCCATCTAGCTTCAATAGGAGAGGATGTGCCTAGTCTTACTGCAACTTGATATGCCAAGGCTGGTTGATATCCAAAAGGCCTCCTCTTTTCTGAAGAGAATGGGAGGAGGAGGGGGAGGGAGAACTGGGAGGAGGGGAGGGAGGGGAAACTGCAGTCATAATGTAAAGTTAATCAATCAATCAATCAATCAATCAATCAATCAATTTAAAAGTCTGTTCAATTCATAGCCCACTTACCGGTTGATGTGAGTTTTGACACCTATTTTTGAATTCCTTATATATTCTAGATATTAATCCACTCTCTGACACTGTCTTAGCTATGGCTTCTACTGCTGTGATAAATACCAAAACTATAAACAACTTGGAGCAGAAAGGGTTTATTTGGCTTATTCTTCCATATCACAGTCAGAATCTGAAGGCAGGAACATAGAAGCAGGAACTGAACCAGAGGCTATGAAGGAACATTGCTTACTGGTTTGCTCCTCATGGCTTGCTCAGCCTGCTTTCTGAAAAAAACCCACAAACCAACTGCCTTGGGGTGTATCACTCACAATGGGGTGGGCCTTCTCACATCAGTAATTTTTAAAATGCACTTATAGACTTTACTACAGGCTATCTGATGGAAGCATTTTCTCAATTGATTTTAGCTTGTGCCAAGGTGATTACAAAAAACAAACAAACAAACAAAAAGGACAGGCGTATAGTTAGTAAAGATTTTCTTTCTGTGAACTGTCTCTTCACTCAGCTGTTTATTAAGAGCTGTTTGCTTCTAATGAAGTTTTCACCTATGTCTGTATCTTCAAGTGTTTTACTTATGTTTTCCTCTAGAAGTTTCAGTGTTTCATTCTTTTATTAAGGTTTTTTATGCAATTTAAATTGGTTATTGTGCAGGATAAGAGATATGTATTTAACCCCATTCTTCAACATGCAAATGTTTTCTCAGCATCGTTTGTTGAAGAAACTGTCTTTTTTGCTGATGTATATTTTTAACACCTTTGTCAAAAAGTAGGTGACTGTGGTTTTATAAATAGGTATATTTAAACAAAAAGAACCTTTTTAAATAGGGAATATTATTTTGTATAAAGGAGTCTGTTTATTCTTATTTAAAATCAGAATGTGGATGAAATGTGTGACAGAATAACTAAAAATAAATAATAAATTATATTAAAAAATAAAAGCATGATGTTCTCACTGATTCACAGTAGTAAATGAATACCATCCCCTTCCAAACACAAAGCATTACTGGACAAATTTGAGGTCAAAATGTAGCTATCAACTAGCATGATGAGAACTGAGAAATTAAAATTGGCAAGGCTTCATAAAAACTGCTGTGAGTTGACATTTGGCCAAAATAAAGACAGCAAGGGCAAAGCAGCACCAAATTAAATTGATTAAAGTAGAACCATGGGTGAGTTTTAGTAGGCTAAGATGCAGCTTTACAAGATCCAAGACCTGGAATGGGAACTGGCAAGTTGGCTAGTTTATTGGGTAAAGGTGCTTGTTGTATGGAACAAGCACCTCAGGGAACAACCTGAGCTCCATACCCTCATATGGTGGAAGAGAGAACTAACTCCTAAAAGTTGTCCTCTGGTCTCAACATACTCACTGTGGCACATATGTTCCCTCACGTAGACATAACATAAGATAGATAGGTAGACAGACAGACAAATAGAAATATAAGAAGAATAATGCACTTTCATTTTTATTTTAATTATGGTTTTTAATAAATTATGTGTATGTGTGTATGTCTGAGTGTGGATTTGTGCACATGGAGGCAAAAAGAGGGCATCAGATCCCCTGAAATTGGAGTTACAGGCAGATGTGAGTCACCTGAAATGAGTGCTGGGAACCAAACGCCAATTCTCTACACTCTTAACCACTGAGCTATTCTCTGTAGCCCCACTTATTTTATTTTTAATACCAGCATCATACCTTTTTGCTGTGTGATACTCACCTGGCTCAGTCTTTCCATGCTTTGTTGTCTCAATATGTTGAACTGCCTAAAACAAAAATCTATGACCAGGTGTGAGTAGATGGCTCAGTAAGGCCTGGATAATCCCAGAACTCATGTAAAAGTCAAGTGGGTAGGATTATACCTGCCTGTGTATAATCCCAGCAGGTAAGAGCATGGTGGCTTTTCTGTAATGCCAGTACACAGAAAGTGGAACAAATAAGGAACAGATAATCCTTGGAGTTAACAGATGACTCAAAATAGCCTAAATAGTGAGCTCTGGATTCAGCAAGACCTCAATATATAAGGTCAAACATGACTGAGGAAGACATCTGATGTAAACTTTGGGTTTCCATATGCAAACATGTGCACATGTACCACTACCATATATACGTGGACATTCATCCACACATGCATGTACATAACACACAGACACACATACACACAAAACAAAAATCAACTAAATAAACTACCACTCTCCTTTCTTCCAGCAATTCCTGACAGTTGAACACACTTGAACACACTTTGCACGTATTACAATTAAATGGTAAAAAAACAAAATTGCAAACAACTTCAATTGTGTGTATATGCAGGCATACAAGCTGTCTAGACATGCACCTCTCCTCTCTTAGTAAGAGATAAAGACATTTTAATGATTTTCATCCTGTTTATTCTCCAGCTATAGAGAAATTAAGCATCCTAGCCCACTTAATGAACCAGAATAAATCACTACTATTTATTCCCCAAGGAAAGCTTCCATGGAACCAGCAACTCTAGAAGTAACTCCCTTTGTGCTCTAAGACGTGCTTATTTTAGAGGTGAAATGATCTATTTCTATGTCATTGGTCAGACCTCAAGCACTCCAGAGGGCTATTTCATTGTCCTAAATGAATTTTTCAAGACTCTAAGGTTTGATGTCAGTTTTTAAGAAACCACATCTTGGGGTTAGAGTGAGGGCTCAGTGAATTAAGCATGCTTGTTACTCTTCTTTTGAAAATTAAAATAGAATTAGATAATTTCCCCCTTCCTTTTCCTCCCTCCAGTCCCTATCTCTACCTCCTTGTGTCCCTTCAAGTTTATGACCTTTTTAATACAACTTTCTGGGTCCATTTAGTGTTGTTTGTGTGTATATGATTTCAGGATTGACTGCTTGGTATTCGGTAACCAACTAGACAGCTCATCTGCAGGGTGACTAAGTCTCCCTCTCTTGGCAGTCCTTAGTTATCTATAGTTCTTTGTCTATGGATGCAGACCCATGAGATTGGCCTCTTCCATGATAGCATGTCTATTGGTATTGTCTTTGTTCAGATCTTGTTTAGGCAGCAGTGTTGCTGATGTATCGTGAGTGAACCTTCCCTGCTGTTTATAGTAGGCACAGTCTCACAGATTCCCTGGTCCTCTAGCTCTTACAATCTTTCTGCTCCTTTCATTACCAATGTTTCCTGAGCCTTAGGTGCAGGAGTTGTTTTGTAGATGTATTTACTGGAAGTGGGCATCCCAGAGATCAGTTGTTAACTGCATTTTGATTGAATGTGGTTTTCTATAATGGTCTCTGTCCATTGCAAGAGAGAAGTTTCTTTGATGAAAGGTGAAAGCTGGACTTATCTGTGGGTATAGAGATAAGTGTTTAGAATGCAGTTAGGAGTTATTCTGGTTTAGTAAAGTAGTTGTAGTAGGTTCTCCTCTAAGATCCACAACTTCACTAGCCCTAGGGAGTTGGCTAAATCAGCCGTGATGTCCCTCCTGTTGAGCAAGTCTCAAGTCCAACTACACAGCAGTTAGTTACTGCCAAGATATGAGTGGCACTGTTTCACTCTTAGCAATATCTTATCATGGTGCAGTCACTCTGGAAATCAGTATGGAGACCTCTCAAAAAGCTAAAAATAAATGTGCCATATGACCCAGCTATATCACTCTTTGGCATATACCCAAAGGACTCAGCATCTTACTCCACAGATAGATGTTCAGCCACATTCACTGCCGCTCTAGAAATAACAGCGAGGAAATGGAAACAACCTAAATATCCTTCAGTTGAATGAATAATGAAAATGTGGTACCTATATACAATTGAATACTATTCAACTGCAAAAATTAAAAATAAAATAATAAAAATTTCAGGTAAAGAGATGGAACTAGGAAATATTATATTGACTGGGTAATTTAGACCTAGAAACACAAGCATCACATTTTTCTCTCATCTGCAGTTCCTAGTTGCAAAAGCCATGGAAGTAAAAACATACCACAGGTTGTTCTGGAGGGGAACGGCAGGATACAAGTGATGTGAAGGGGTATATGAGAAAAATTTGGGGCTTTAATTGGGGTGGGATAGGAGAGAAATATAGAAGGAGAGAGAGGAAAGACAAAATTAACACTAAGGATGTTTGAAAAAGCCAAAAGGACTCAAAACTTTTGTTTACCCAAAATTATATGTAATATATACAACTTACATGTATACTGATACAATATAGTGTAAATAAAGTTACATCAGTTGTCCTGACAATGATTCTCCCTGCCCTAAGAGCCACAGACCACCTAACAAAAATCTCAATACCAGGCACTAAAAACCTCCTTTTGAATTGTTGGTCAGAGAAGTCCAAGAGACTATCAAACAATACAGGCTGTTGCTGTAGCTCTTGGCTGCATCCCAGAGGTAAAGCTCTTATTGCTGAAAACATTAAGATGTGTGCTTTGGACACATCTTACCTGAAAGCCCTGACAACTAACTTTTTCACAGTACCAGAAGGTGCTATGCAAGCTTCCAAAACAAACAAACAAAGGAACATATTAAAGCATATATATGTTTAGTATTGCATATATATGAATGAGAAAAAAAGAACACTTGCTCTTTTTGCAGAGTTTCTGGGTTCTTAGCACCCTCCTAGTAGTTCCCAATCATCTGTAATTTCAGTTCCAGCGAATCTGACAGCCTCTTCTAATTCCTGAGGATACTAGACACATGTGGTGCATATTCATAGATGTAAGCAACCATTTATACACATAGAATAAATAAGCATAATTAAAAACATACATACAAATAAATTATAATTAAAAATTAAAATAATCATATCTGCCCAAAGAACAGAAATACACAATAGTGCAGATAAGTATGATCAGGTAGTTACTGTCTATAGCACTGCAATAGCTAAGTAGTAAACAAATACTCTAAAAAATATTTGCTGACAAGATTTCAATGCACAAAAACCTATGCTTTCTGAAATTATAATCCTTTAAACTACTCCATTTAAGACATATATTAATTAATAAATATAACCTATATCCATTTAAGAAAAAATTAGGAATTGTAGAAACATAGAAACTGCATAGGGAAAGAAAGAAAAATGCTAAAATATAAGAAGTCCTTGATTTCACTTTTCTGTTTCTGTATTCCTCATATTTTATCAAAATAAATCATTTTATAATTAAAATTGTAGTTTTAGGTTTCTTTTTATATCTATCCTGTTTGTTTGTTTGTCTGTTTGTTTTTGGAAAAGTTTCAAGTATAAAACAGGGAACCAGGGATGTCAAGTATAATACTGGATGTATGTTCTTGTTAACTTCCTTTTCCTTCTTTTTGGTCTGTTTGTTCCTTCATAAATGTGTTAGGAAACTGGCAAGGAGGTTTCTCTCATGACCTTCCTCATTTTATTCTTCAGTATTTTATTGCAAGAACCACTGGGATAAATGAGCTGCCTAGAATCTTTGCAAGTTGAATTGGTCGATTGGTTGAATTTTTCAATTTTTGTATGATTGTGCATATTTTTTGCAATGAAAAAATAATGCACATGCACTATTGACTCTAAAGTACAAAGAAGAAATAGAACGTTTTAAAAAATAATCTTCAAATAAATGGCTGAATAGAAAAAAAAGAACAGCAAATGGCACATAATTTAGGATTTTGCTTACATAAAATTAAAAATACTGAACAGTTTTGTATATTATTTATGGTTATAAATACACATACAAAGGTATAAAAACAAAATAGAAAATACACATCAAATTTATCTTTGTGTTTGTCCCTGGAAACCAAGGGAAATAAGATTAGGCTTGGGGACAGAATTTAACTCATCTGCTATGTTTCATTTTCTCTTTCTGATAGAAATTGAAAACAAACTTACATTCAAAGTATTGAAGTTTGTCAAGCTGAGGATATATCCAGTTATTGATTCTTGGTGCTTTGCAATACTTTTGATTATTCAAAACAAAATTATACATAAGTTTAAAAGAAAAATGTTGGAAATTTTCTACATACTTCAGTAATATTAATGGTTTTCTTTTGCAGTGCTAGTATCAAATCTAGGACCTTGAATGCATTCTACTACTGAGCTATACTCCTACCCTTCAAGGATTTATTTTGATAAATGACAAACGAACTTAACCTTAAAGCCAGAGAACTTGAAAAGAAGAGAAAAAAATAACAAGAGAAAGAAAAATAAAGACACGGTCAGTGAGATAAGATAGAGGCCCAGAGCCTTGATAGTCACCAAAGAAACTCAACAGATTCTGCTCTGGCCTATAAGCCAGAGATTGAACAAACATCTCTTTCAGGATTAGGGCTCCTGGATGTCCCCGCTTTACTGTCTTATGACTTTTAAATTCCTCTGTTTAACTGAGTTTTCCAGACAGAGGTTATCTCCACTTACCTTTTCATGGTATCTGTTACACACCCAGATTTATTCTGTCATTACTTTGTGAACCAACGTCAGACCGGTTTCCAGGAATTATATAGGGAACATAGTTTTCTGAATTTACTTTCTCACAATAACTTAAATTTTGACATTTTTAAAAACTTTATTTTATTATGAAAGTTGAACCTAAAGAGAAGGTGTTCATTTCCCTCCTTAATACTCTCTCCCAAGTCATTACCATAGTCAAAAAAGAATCTTTATTATCTCAGCTTAGAAGAAATATCTATAATCTTGGCTTCTTTGTTGCATACTTATTGGTCATTGAATCCATTTACTTCTAGCAATTCAGTGTCTTCTGATTTCCTGTTCTGCCCCCCTTTGTAATTCCTTTTCGCTAATCTCTCAGCTATAAACCCCAAACTCTCTTTGCTTTTTGAGGGTACCTTATAATATAATGGCTGTTTTTAATGTTTCTTCCCTTTCTGACTCCTTTTCACACAAAGGAGCTCAAGCCTCTCTTGTCTAATATACCTGAAGTACTGGATCCAGACTGTACTCTTTCAGGGCAGAAATGACCTTGCTCCAGCCAAATAATAAACCAGGAAAACAGCTGCAGTCAAACAACATACAGATCCTAGGCAACATCAAAGGGAAAGTTAAAGGCTCTATTGATAACTGAGAAGGAGTAGGTTGGGAAGCGAGTCAGGTGAAGCTGAGTACTAAATGTAATGGATAAAAACAGGCTTCATACATTTGGAAGTAAGACTTTCCATTATCTCCTGTTTAAAGAGACCATTACTAGGAAAATCCAAGAGAAAAGATCAAGGCCTGGCCTATAATCATCACTATGGCTCAAATTGTGGTTCTCAGAAACTCACTTGAACGTTTCTGAAACCCAATTCTTCAAAATGGGAAATGTTCCCATTATGCAAACTTCAACTTTACAAATCAAAAAGTCAGTGAAGAGGAAGCTGCTTCCCTTACATGGTCATCAATATACACATGGTGCACATACAGACAGCAAAATATCTGTACATGTAAAATAAAAAGAAATAAAAACAACAAAATAAATTGTTTATCAAGCTCAGTAATCTTAGCACTATGAGGTCAATGTCAGAGGACTGTGGTGAGTCCAAGGCCAGTCTGAGTTTCACAGTGAGTCCCACGCTAACCTAGACTACAGTACAGAATACTGCCTCAAGAACAAAACAATCAAATAAGGAAAGGCATCTCTCCCTCATACTAAGAAACAAGAAGATCTCACAGTGAGTGAAAACTGATGTTCAAACTAAAATATTAAAATTACCTGGGAGTAGAGGTGGGAGGAGAAACTGCAGCTGGGGTGTATTGAAAACAAAAAATAAAAAAAACAAACAAAAATAAGAAAATAAAACTAAAACAAATAGAATTACCAAAGACTTTAAAGCTACTGTGACAAAAAAATGGTTCAATTAGCAATTACAAGTATTTTTGGAACAAAGAGAAAAATACAAAGTATAAAAACAGAGCATATAAAGAAAAACAGCGGAATTTTTGGAAATAAGATACAATAATACAAAAAACCTCTATAACAAAATGAAAAGAACTGAGAAATGAATCAATTAACATGATGGAATGATGGGAATTATTTGATCCAAGTTAAAAAAGAACGACTAGACTCAGGAAAATGTCCAGAGCCTCTGGGAATCACAGAATTAAAGCAAAAAGTTTCCTGGCATCAGAGGAAGCCAATAATGATAGGAGGTGGGTCAGGAATTTAAAATGATGTTTCTTTTCTTTTCTTTTCTTTTCTTTTCTTTTCTTTTCTTTTCTTTTCTTTTCTTTTCTTGTAAGTCTTGAAATTGGCAAAACATGTAACCTTCTTACTCAAAAACTTAACTATATTTCAAAGTAGGCTAATTAAAAAAACTCCATTCCAAGACACATCATGGATCATGGTCAAACTTCTTTAAATAATGATAATAATAATAATAATAATAATAATAATAATAATAATAATAATAATAATAATACCTTGAAAACAGTAAAGAGAGAAATGGAACCTTACCTACAAGGGAAAATAGTTACAATGACAGCAGATTTCTCCTCAGAATCCATGGAAGCTAGAATGGAATGACATATTTCTCAAGAACATTTATAACAGAACTGTCAACCTTGAACCTCAGCTCCCATGAAAATACACTTTGTGGAAAATATACTATTGTGGAAGAGCAATAAAGAAATTTTCAAAGGGAAGAATTTCTTGCTCGTAAACCTGCCTTGAAATAATTGTTAAATGATGTTCTCTAAACAGAAAGAAAAATGCAAAACCACGATCTTGGAACCTCAAGAAAAAAAAGAACAGAAAGGGCAAGGTTAACCTTTCTCAATTATGTTTTACAGCTGAAGCAAAAAATTATAATATCTCATATAGCTATAAATACATAAAGGAGAAATACATAAAACCATTAGGTTATAAATAGGGAAGGGTAAAGTAAGAAAGGCACGGTTTCTAAAATTTACTAAAGCAACTAAAATGTCAACCTTCCTAAGCTATAATAAGTTATAGACCGGCACTCTATAAAATGGTTTCTCTCTCCTCGACTTTCCTTGCCCCTCTCGGAACCAGTGTTTCCCTATGTAGCCCAGCCTAGACTTAAATTAACTATGTAACTCATGTTGTTCCCTAACCCAAGATCCTCCTACCTCGGGCTCTCTAGTGTTGAGATTATAGCCATGTGCCACCATGCCCAACCTGGGATAGTTTGTTCAAAACTAGTTTTTATTTTTAAGAAACTAAACATGTACTTACCATACAAACCAGTAATAATACTTGAAATTCGTCACAGAAAAATGAAAATTCGTTCTCTAAAAAACTGTACATTTTTTAAGGTTCATAGCAGCTTTGTGTGTTGATAGACTGAAATGTAGATAAGTCTCTCAGCAGGTGAAAAGCTAAACTGTGATACAGTCATACTATATAAAACATTTGAATCACAAGAAGGAATGAACTATTTATATACAAAACAAACTGGATGACTGGACCTACTGATGCACACCTCTAATCTCAGCACTCAGGAGGCAGAGAAAGGCAGATCTCTGAGTTTGAGGCCAGCCTGGTCTACATAGTGAGTTCTGGCTAGCCAGAGTTACATAGTCCAATCCTTTCTTAAATAAACAAACAAACAAACAAACAGAAAATAACAACAAAAACAAAAATTTTGATGAAGCTGGGGCATTATGCTGTGTGAAAAGAGCCAATGAAAAGCTCATGACATTTATGACTCCATTCATGTAAACGTTCTTGGAATGAGGCAACTATAGACATGGAAAACTATAGACATGGAATAGAGATATGAAAGTTTGGTATGGATTGAGTAAAAGTGCAAAAACTACAATGGGTAAAGCACAAGCAAACCTCTTGTAAGGATTAATATTTTTCTTGATCGTGTTGGTAGTTATACAAATACGTATATATGATACAATGGGATGAAATTGTACACAGTCACTATGACAAAGGAAAATTCATGGTTTTGATATTATACATGGTTATGCAAGATGGAACAACTGGAAGAACTGGCTGAATAGTACACAAGGCCCCTTTGTGTTTTAACGTTCTGTCAACCTATTAATCTATTAATTACTGCAAAAATGTCCACATGCTACTCTCAGAACCTGTGAATACTTTAGATTATATAGCATAAGAGGAAATAAGGTGGTAGATAGTTAAGGTGGCAAATCACCTACCTCTGAGTTGGGGAGACTCAGTCAATTGCAATACAATGATAGGAGTATTTGTAAGTGGAAAGGAGAGGAAGAAGAGTAAAAATCAGAGATGCAGATAGAAACAACATTGGCATGATGAGATGTGAGAAATCAATCCTCCATTGGAAGGTTTGAATAGGGAAAGTCTTTACAAAATGTGAAATATAAGTAGCATCCAGAAGCTAAACAATGGTTGAAAATAGAGTTCCCCCTTACAGTTTCCAAAAGAAAAACAATCATTTTCTTTTTTTATTGGATATTTTCTTTATTTACATTTCAAATGTTATCCCCTTTCCAGGTCTCCCCTTCGGAAACCCCCTATCATATCCCCGGTCCCCCTGCTTTTATGTGGGTAGTCCCCCACACCCACTCCCACCTCCCACCTTGGCATTCCCCTACACTGGGGCATCAAGCCTTCACAGGACCAAAGGCCTCCCCTCCCACTGATGCCAGATAAGGCAGTCCTCTGCTAACATATGCAGCTGGAGCCATGGGGCTCTCCATGTGTACTCGTTGGTTGGTGGTTTAGTCCCTGGGAGCGCTTGGTGATCTGGTTAATTGATATTGTTGTTCTTCCTATGGGGTTGCAAACCCCTTCAGCTTCTTCAGTCCTTTAACTCCTCCATTGAGGACCCCTTGCTCAGTCCAATAGTTGGCTGCGAGCATCCGCCTCTGTGTTTGTCAGGCTCTGGCAGAACCTCTCAAGAGACAGCTATATCAGGCTCCTGTCAGCAAGCACTTCTTGGCATCCACATCAGTGTCTGGGTTTGGTGACTATATATGGGATGAATTCCCAGGTGGGGCAGTCTCTGGATGCCCTTTCCTTCAGTCTATGTTATTTTAAACCACTAAGTTTTGGGAAAGTTTTTTTTTTTTTTTTAAATAGCAGACTTAGTAGAAAACCAACACATCCTCCAGCCACATGGTTAAAAACTAACTCTGTCAAAGATAGGCAACTGGGGTACTGGGGCACTGGGGCACTGGGGCGTTGGCGCACTCAGTAAAGTGCTTAGTGCACAATTATGAGGACATGAGTTCATATCTTCAGCATCCTCATTTAAGTCAGGCACAGTAAAACCAGCACTAAAGAAGACGTGACATAAGCATCCCAGAGAGTAGCTGGCAAGACCATTTAGTAAATTGGCAAGCTCCAGATTCAGTAAGATACTCTGTTTCAAAATATAAGGTGCACAAAAGGGAAAGATGTGAAAAAGGGACTTAAAGAGAGGATGTGGCAAGGATAGGAGGAAAAAATAGCGGGTGGAGGATGAGCGTAACCAGAACGCAGTATATATCTATGAAGTTGTAAAGAATAAATTTAATTTTAAAACTTAAACCTAACAAGGTGGAGAAGGGTTTTTGAAGACACTCAATGTCCGTCTCTGAGCTTCTCATACCTGCACACTCACATGCATCCTTATCTGCATACATCAACATGTATAAATTGTACTCTCAGGGCAATCATCAATATATAGTGATGAATGCTATTTTTGCAATTCCACATCACCAATGAAATAAAAGATAGCATATCTTTCTCAGAACTGCAAGGAAAAGAAACATGCTGCTCTCGATTAAATGGAGCCTATTAATCCAAAGAAGGTTTAAGAACAGAGGTGTTTTTGCCACAGAAGCTGGAACTCTTGTCTCAGTCCAGTCTGTGATCTATTTGCTGAAGAATTTTCTGCTATGTATTTTTTTTAAAAAAAAACCTAGTTATTTTCCAAAGACATAGAATACAGAGACAGTAGAAAAAGTGCACTAAATTAAAAAAAAAAAAAAAACTAGGCAGAAGACCCAATCACCTAATTTCCTATGACAGGACAATTCATTTATTTATTTTTATTCTTTTTTCTCTCTTGCTATTCCCAGTATCCCAATGCTTAGCACACAGTAGATGCTCAAAAACATTTGATGAATTGTACTGTAAATGATAACTAATAGACCCGTTCAGCATTAGATTCCACTAACCCTCATAATCTGTAATAGTCCAAACTGCTAAGACAAAAATGCCGTAAGCATTTATTCATAAATAGGATTCCACATATTACCATTCCTACTGCAAAGCACAGATGTGGCATATGTTTATTTTTGCAGCACTTACAGAGATTGACATTTAATATATGATATTAGAGTTCCAGGGTGAAATCTTTTAACTCATTCCAGGATGACTAATAGTCCAAAAGGTCCATGAATCCCAAGGGTCTCATGAACATACCTGTCATTTCTGTCTCTGACCCTATCACCGTACTTAACAATTGGTTCCAAGAACAGTTTTCTATTTTTCTCAACCCCTTGGCCCAGCAAAACACAAAGAGATACGGGTAGGAGAAAAGTGAGCAAGGTAGGGCTTTTATAGAATATAATGTGTTAGTTAATACATTAATAATTAAGTTGTTATGGTGAGAGCTGAACAAGTGTATTTTGTTTCAATTTTTTGAGATTAAAATATAATTCCCTCATTTTTCTCGGCCTTTCCTTCCTCCAAACCCTCATACACTCCTGCTTCCTCCTTCACTTTCACAGTTTCTTTTTCATTAATTGTTATTATATGTATGTATAGTAAAAAGCATTTTTAAGAAGCCAAGAGTTGACAAGTCTAGAATTTGTTAAAATGAGGCAACTTATTTAGAGTAAGGACAGTAATGTTCAAGTGAGTATTAAGTGGCTCTCTTTCATAATAAAAATGCCTATAAAAGTTAATCAGAGAAATATTTGGAGCAGTAGCTGAGGGATACAACATGTCTATAACAACATGCATTTTTGTGAATCCCTTCCATGGCTTTCATTTCAAGTTACTGTGACCATGACAGGCATGCAACAGGATCTCTGTAACAACTGGGGGAAAGGTTTTTTGTTTTGGGGTTGGTTTTTTTTTTCTCCATTTGTTTTTCAAAACAGGTTTTCTCTGTGTATCCAGAACTGGCTCTGTAGATCAGGTTGGCCTTGAACTCAGAGATCCACCTGCCTCTCTGCCTCCCTCAAATGCTGGGATTAAAGGGATGTAATGTCACCTCCTGGTTATGCAGAGGCTTTTTAACTCACAATGCACAACTGGAGTTCCTGAAATGTATTCATATGGCATATGTGTACGTAAACATGCAGTTCTCTGAAGAGACTACGCTCGATGGCCATCAAATTTTCATACCAGTTCATGCCGCAGCTAGAGATCACTGATTGGGGACCACTGAGCTAAATTGTATTGGTCTTTTTTCTACTCCTCTACTTAGTAAGGCACTGTATCTTCTGGGTGTGCTTCATTTATTTAACAAGCGAAGAGAAAGTGAGTTTCTGCTTGTACAAATCATCAAGACCAGCTTCTGGGCTAATAAATCACGTGTGCCCAAAAGAACACTGAGAAAGGAGTTGGAAAGAACTTAGTAGTCCCACAAAATTTAGGTCACTGCAGAGGAGAGAAAGGTGATAATTAATGATACATTGACAGAAACAAACATCCACTTACAAATTTTGCTGTTTAGGTAATCCTGTCATTCTTCTTGGTTTTTGACAATCTCTCATGCTCTAGACCTTAGCTCAGGTGTTAACAATGGATCTGGTAAAGTTCAACTAAGTAATAGAAGCTTGAAAATATTCACAAATATCACTTTTCTAACTGGCTTCTTTTTTTTAACTTCTTGATCACATTATTACTCCATGATAGGCTAGATGTGGACTGGGGAACCACCATTTCGTTCACTCCTGCCGCCAATTAATGAAGTCCATCACAGAGACTTAGGACTGGGAAGCAGACAACTTAAAAGCTCATCTTGTCTCTTATCATACTTCCCTTAGTGCCTCAGTTTTTCTTCATGAATATGGTGGTCAGGATGTACTTTCTAATCCTAAAGTTTTCCTGATGAACTTAAAGCTTACTGTATTTCAAAAAAAAAAAATTATTTTAATTCATGTGTGTGGTGTTCTGCTTATATGTATGTTTGTGTACTATGTACATGGCTAGTGCCTTAGGAGGCCAGAAGTGTGTATCAGAGTCCTTGGAACTAGAGTTACAGATGGCCATGAACTGCCATGCGGCTTCTATCTAGTTAAGGATGACCTTAAAGTTCTTGTCTTCCTACCTTTTCTCCTCCAATGATGGGATCATACCTCTATGCCCAGTTTAGGTAGCACTAAGGATTGAACATGGAGTTTTGTGCAGCCTGTACTTTTAAACAGCAAGACAGGGTGTCACTACATATTCCAACATCTCCTTGAACTCATTGCTTCCAAGGCTTGCCTCAAACTCAGGATCTTCTTGCCTCCCAGCCTCTTGTGTGAGGGATTATACCATATCTAGGTTTATGATTGTTCTGATGGAGAATGGGTCAAAATTACTACGTTTAGGTCCAGTGTACAAATCTTGTTCTCAAGCCTTTAGATAATCTCCAGATAAACATCAGAAGAAGCTTCTTTCTCAAGCTAGTTTGTGTGACACTGGAAAAAAGCAATGAGAGAATGAAACTGACATTTTTAATAGGATTTGGGGATACTTGAGACAATGGTACATAATTGCTTAAATCAAAGTCATCTTACTGGGGAGAAATGAGATGATCTATAGACATGCCATTTTGGAAAAAAGTGTGTGCATTGTGGCTGGTCTCAAGAATTCAGCCAGGGGGTTTTGGAACATGTATCTAATGCCAGTACTCGGGAGGTGGAGGTAGGAGAATCACAGATCCCAAAGTAGCCTGGGCTACAAACAAGACCCTTTTATTTTAAAATGAAAACCAAAATCACTAATGGCTGGAAATGTAGCTCAGAGGGAGAGTGCTTCTCTAGCATGTCCAAGGCCCTGCGTTCCATCTTCAGCTCAGGAAAAACGGGGAAAAGCGTGAAATAGAACACAATAGAAACAACACAAACACTAGAAATCCTTTCTGCTGGAGAACAAGAAAAGACATTAGATCATAGCACATACAAGCAAAAAGGAGCACATTCCATAGCCAAAGTCTGTGGATCACTGTTCATAAAAGAGGGAAGAGACAAAAGATCCTTATATGTACCTGAAACGGGCCTCAAAAAGGCAGCTTCCCCTACGTGCCCCTTTCCCTAAGTTGTGATACGCTTACTGCTGCATGAGGCCGATGCTGTTTGATATGATGGGCATTTTCATCTCTGCCTGAAAATATGTTTTCTGGATAGTAGTAAAGGTATGAACTTAAAGGTCGCCTGAAGTTGTGCTCTTGCCATGGATCTTTGTTTTGTTTTCAAAGCGTCCTGGACAGGCAGCTACGTTCTTTATGTCCAACCTTATGACCTTGCATTTGAAAGGGTGCTCTGGTGAGGAACTATTAACTAGGGAGCTCGACTCTTTAGAGGAAATAAAATAATAAAATAAAATATAAAGTTTAAATCTGAAACCCTCCAACGTGGGGAAAACAATGAAGCCCAAAATGACCTGCTTCTTACTGAATCACTGTCCTCCTGAATCACTCGTTTGATCCTTCTCTCTTTTGCTTACTGCCAGCAGGAACATTTTAACCACAGGTACGCCAACAGATTAAAAAGTTTACATATAACAGTCAAAGGCCAGCTAGAATCTTCTCTTACTACAAAGAAGGGGCTTGCAGAAGAAAAAAAAATCTCTAGTACTGGATTTAGGAACAGAGAAACTGCAATCAATGCTTCTTTGGTTAAGACAGTCCCTCCCCTAAGCAAATACTTCAGTGAGCCTAGAACCTCCACAGTCATTGTGCTAGTCCTCCATGAGCACGTCTTTGAATGTTTTAAACCCAGCGTTAGAGCTTTCTCTTTCTCTCTTCTACCTCCATAAACACAAGCAAAGAGGAACGACAGCTCAGGTTTAGCTCGCTTCGCTCCTCGGGTAGCTTACAGGTAATCAGATTGTGGGGAAAAAAAAGAAAGAAAAGAAAAAGACGGGAGAAAGACAGTGAGTAAAACAGTAAGCAGCAGTGTCCTGCAGTTGTTTGACTTTGGCAACAGGGATATTACAGGTTTGCACATGTGTGCCTGCATGTGTGTGTTAAAAACACTGATGCATCGAAGATTTATTGAACAGGCTGATTTATTTAACAGACTTGACATAAGTCAAATTCTGCCATGTGCTTATATAATTGTTACCCATTTATCAGAGCTGTAATTTAGGCAAATATTTGTTTTAAAAGTATTTTCTTTTAGATGGCTTGCTCTGGCCTGCTGCACAATCAGTCAGCGGCTCTTTTTAATTATGTTAACAATAGCTATTTGGTTGGAGTCTGTGAAATCTAATCTATCCCCCAAACTCTTTTCAGTTTTTTTTCAAGTAATTACTTTCAAGTTTAAAATCATACCACAGGAAGAATTTAAATACACATAATATTCTATGTTTTGATATTTTGAATGTTAGGTCTTCAAAAAAAGTCAGTTTCTTGACATATTGTTAACAATCGAAGATCTGGTACTATTAAAGTAAAAAAAATGGGTAAAGGGACAAGAGTGTGATATTTCTTAGCCTACTTCTGTGGGGCACAGGGGTTTGGAGACAGGAAGAAAAGCTTGGGGGTGTGCTCTGCAAAGAATTAAGTAGAAAAGACAAAGTAAATAAAATCAAATTTCAAGTCTCACAAATTTTCTTGAATCACCCCACCCTATTTGAACACATGTGCACACACACAAAATTATGTCTTTTCAACTCAAATACATGCAGTCTATCTAGGTTCTATGGGAAGCAAAATTTTGCAAAGTATTTTCAAGAAACAACAACATCAAAAAAAAAAAATCTAGCCACTAGCTGCCAGAGGGGCTTTGACCTCCCCTATTGTAAATATGTTGCTTGCAAAAAAAAAAAAAAAAAAAAAAGCACAAGGTTTATTTGGATCTCCGTGGTCAAGGAGTATGGAGACTTCATAAGATGTAAGGGTGGGTACAGAGGGAAATCCCACCACCACACAAGTACATTTCTGACCTAGTAAGCAAACATGCTTTTATTGTTAGTGCTGGGTAAAATGTACAAGTCTTCCAGAAATTAGAGACTGTAATAAAAATGTACCAGCCCAAATTTAAATTGCTCACTAGACAGATGGTTAATTATATTCACAGCCACATATTTCACTGGGATAGAGTTTCAGACACTCAGCCAGTTTTATTTGATTAGCCGGTTTTCTAGTTAATATGTAAAATGACAGTTTCTTAGGGCTTTTTTGTTCCTTTCTAAAAATACATTTTCAATACGTGTAAATTCTCCTCAGCCATGAGAACATCACTGCTGTAAATAAAATGTTTGGTCATTCTATCCATGTGTAAAGATGTGCGATTCACCCCGCAAACCCCAAATGGTCTCTTGCAATTCAGAGGAAACCTTTGGAGCACCTTTTACTCAGCAAGCAAAATATTCCTGAAGCTGTAAGCGTACTCTGTTTTCCCAACTAAAACAGTTTTTTAAATACCAGCGCTAAAGTATTTTATAAAGATGCTTTTTTTTTTAAAGTCCTGCCAACCCCACACACTATTGTGCATTCTCAGACAAGTCTAGAAAATGGAACGTTAGAAAAGGCCACACAGCTTAAGTGTGCTGTTGCGCCTAGAATTTAAGAACGTGTTGGGAGCCAAAGCCCAGAAGCAAAATATGAGACTCGGTCATTCCCAAGTGCTACCAGAAGCTAGACAAAAATCTGAAGTGTTAGTGTCAAAATGGGAATGTCAACTGATTTTTATTTTTTAACTTCAGAAAAAGACTAAAAGCCTTGCGCCAGTGGTTCGGTCTCTCACTAATGAGACAGGAGCAGTCATGCTGAAACCACTGGATTCCTCAGCTGAACCGCGCAGTCTGCACACTTTCGGGGAGCGGGGCCGCCCCACGGCTTTTGCGCCCGCAGGGCTGGACAAGATCGAGCCGCAGCAGCGTGCTTGCGGGCGCGACAGCGAGGAGCTCCAGGAGTCCCGAAGGAAAGCTTCAATCTGACCGCAGGGGAGAGCGGGAAGGGGCAGCGGTCCAATTTCCTGCAAAGGTGACAAGCCTGGGCGAGGCTCTCTCCGGCCCCTAACTTCTCTTGGTCGCCGCCAGCGGCCGCGGCTCGGGAGCGAGTGCTGCGAGCCGCTAGAGCTACCGCGGGGTGGCCAGAGGCGCCCGAGACGCGCGGGGAGCCGCGGGCGGGGGAGGCGTCGGTAACAGCGGCGCCTTCGCACCTCTGCAGCTTCAGCCGGGACGCCAGCCTGGGACCCGCCGCGTGCCTACGTTTTCCCGCTCCCTCGGAAGCGTGCCTCGGGCTGTGCCACGTTCCCCGGACGCCAGAGGCTCCCCCGGGGATCACCGAGCTGATGGGAGGTGGCAAGCGGCGAGCGGCCGCTGCCCTGCGGCAGGCAGGCGTGTGCGAGCGGCGGCGGCGGCGGCGGCGGCTCCGGCCCGCTCCCTTCCCCTCCCCCTCCCCCGGTGGCGGCACACAGGCCTTTCCTAGATTGCAGCGCCCGCTCGGCGGCGGCGGCGGGCGAGCCGGGCTCCCTCGCCCGGGCGGCCTCGCTGCCTCCCGCACACAGACAGCACCCGCACGCCATTCGCACACTCTCACACTCACACACACTCACACGCGCGCACACACACACACACACACACACACACACACACACACACGTGCGCGCGCTCTCCCCGCCGGCTCCCCTTGCTCGGCTCTCGCCCTCGGTTCCTCGCAGCCGCCACCCCCCACCCCCAGCTGCCGCCCGCCGGCTCAAGCCGGCCCGGGGAGCCAGCGACAAGGCCCGCGGGGGAGGGGGGAGGCTGCATGGCAGCGCTCAGACTCACCTCGCAGGCCGCCTCCCGAGGCGCACGTCGCTGGTGGGTAGCTGCTGCCGGCGTCCCGAGCTGGGACGGACGCAGTCAAGCTTGGGCTGCCGCCTGCTGCCGCTGTCGCCGTCGCCGTCGCCCAGAGCTGCTCGAGCTGCTGCCGCCGCTGCTGCTCCCGCTCACTGCTGCTGTCGCCGCCGCCTCTGCCTCTGCTCCACGCGCGGGGCCCGCCAGGTGGACGCGCCTCGCTCGCTCGGGCTCCGCTGCAGCCGCCGCACTAGAAGGAGGCAGAGCTGTCGGCTCGGGCGCCGAAACTCAGAGGCTCCACCACCTCCCGGCCGCCGGCTCCCAGGACAGCGCTGCTCTCACAGCGCCGCTCGCCCGCGCCGGCACTGCTTGGCTCACCGGCTGCGCGCCGCGGTGCCCCGAGGAGCCCGCTCTGCACGCGGTGGCTGCTGGCTGTCCGCGAGACGGAGACGAGGAGGGCGGTTGCGACTGCCGCTAGCGCTGGGGACGCTACTGCTAAATGCTGCCACTGCCGCTACTGCCACTGCTGTGGTGGTGGCGGCGGCGGCTGCTGCTGCTGCTGATGCTACTGGTTTTCCTTCCCGGGTTCTCCCCCCACTGCCTCTGCCCCCTCCTCCCCCTTTCTCCTCCTCCTCTTCCTCCTCCTCCTCCTCCCCCTTCTCCTCCCTGAGCTGCTTGGCTCAGAGCCTCTGCGGGCTCTGCCTGCTCTCCTCAGCTTCCAGAGCTGCCTCTGCCCATTCAGAAAGGTGCCCAGAGTGAAGCTGCCTCGGCTGCCACCATCGCTATTGCCCCTGCCATTGTTTCCTCCAACACGGCAGTTCTTGTTGGACTGGTTCCCTTCCCTATCCTCCTTCCCCACCACAACCCTCCCTTTCTTGCTAGCTCTCTCCTTACCCTCTTTGCGGTCCCTTCCTCGTGTGTGCCCCCCTCCCACCTTGTCTGTCTGTCTGTCCCTCCCTGCGGTCCCCTCAGACGTCCGGGAGCGCGCACTGCGCGGCCACCTGTCATAAAGGGCGCGCACCCCCCTTCCCCACCCCCACCCCGCCCCCCACTCACATTCTTGCAGCCCGCCCAGTCCACAGCGCCACTGGCTTGTTCTTCCCTTAGCAGACACGCAGCCGGACACCACTCTCCCACGCCTTTGAGGGCAGTTATGTGTTCAGAGAGGGGCGCTCTGAAGTTTTAGGAAGAATATCTGAATGGCTCCATGTATTAAGCATCTATCCATCCAACCTACCCTTAACTTCAGAGCCTGAGCCCCGGGAAGGTGGATTGTGCTGGAAGGGTTGTAACAAGGCAGAGAATTGGAAAGGGATGAGTTTTTGGGGTTTTTTGTTTGTTTTTTTTGGGGGGGGTTAGGAAGTGAAGAAGAGAAAAGGGGATTCTGAATATGGCTGGGAAAGAAATGGGATCTGACAGCTGTCAAAGGAAAATTCCTTAGGTGGTCATTTCCCTTTTGACATCCTGGGAATCCAACAGTACAGGAATGGAAAGCGACCCACCGGGAACACGTAGTATTCAGTAAAGCCCTCGGTGTAAGGTTGGGTCCTGAGAGCCACAGTCATTGCCACTAGAAACCAGGGTGAACGATTAAGTGTCGGCGCTAGAAGGAGAGAATAAAGCTAGCTACTTTGTGTGCACTTGCTCCAGCAAGTCCATGCCACAACCCAGCTTCCCCAATCACGGAGAGCTCAATTTCAGATTTCTCTGCTTCCACCCTACAGTCTCATTTTCTAAGGTCAGACTTCGAGATCTGCAGTGTGTAACTCCTATAACCCTTCACAGAGCCTCTAGCCTGTCACCTAACCCCTCCCCAGAAACAGCACAGACACAGATAATGTGTATGGGTCGGAAGGAAGCGGGGGGGGGGGGGGGAGAGAGGAAGGGGGGTCGATTTTTCCAGGCAAAGTAAAAGATACAGAGATGGGGCTCGAATTAAAGGAACACATCCATGGCTCTTTCATCCTTGAGGAATAGAGTGCCTGTATGGGGTGGGGACAGGCTTTTAAAACGTAGACTCGCTTAGGGGACACACTTCTGGGTGTATTTTCAGGGAGGTTTAGCTAAAGTCTACCATTCCACCTTCTTGGAATACTCCTTGTCAGTCCCCTTTTATATTACAGAAACTGATCCATAAATAACGGCCCATTTCTCAAAGAATCCAAACTTTGTGAGTGTTTACCTGTGTGACAACCACTGTGGTAAGCAACCTACAGCCATCCTTTTGTTTAACACACATAACAAACACAATTTTATTACTTCCATTTTACAGGTTAGACTAGTGAACCATGACAAAATATACACATCTTGAAAACAGAAATATTGCCTTATGTACCCTTGCTTATGGTGCAAGTACATTTGCCTCTTTTAGGCACTGAGATAAAAAATAAAATAAAATACAATTTGACATCCACCCTCAAATGCAGAAACAAATGTTAAGCATATGAAATGCCACCATCTATGGCTGGATTTCAATTGCCAGAATGAATTGCTCTTTGCCCATTTGATTTCACCTTGGCTAACCACATATGCTATTGTTCTTTTTTTTAAAGTTAGTTGCTAGCCAGTGAGATGGCTCACTGAGTAAAAAGCACATGCTTCAATTCTGTTGGTCTGAGTTCCACCTGAGGCCCCCACATGGTGGAAGAAGAAAAGCAACACCCAGAAGTTTTCTTGTGCTTCTACACATGTGCCATAGTATGTACAGGTGTGTGCGCACACACATGTACACACAAAATGAATGTACAAAGGTTGTTCATTGGTAATCAGTTATTATTTTGTCAGCGGCTACAAAGACAGCGAAGAACACACATTTGTAGTGAAATGGCTTCAGTTTGTTACTAGTTACAGTGAAGGAGAAGATACATCGTAAGTCTACCTACGACTGAATTGTGTCCCACACCAATACTGTGCTGAAGCTCTAACCCTTAGTATTTCAGGCTGTGCCGTTTTGAGAATAGAGTTGTTAAAGAAGTGATTAAGATAAAATAAGGCCAAAGTGTGGGCTGCAAGCCAGTCTTGCTAGTGTACTTAAGAAGAAGACATTTAGACACACACACAGAGATACCAGGAGCTCCCACACTGGGAAAAAGATCACGTGGAACACCATTAGAAGGCAGTCATCTGCTAGCCAAGGAGGCTTTAGGAGAAATCAAACCTGACAACAGCTTGCTCTCAGATTTTTAATCTTCAGAATTGTGAGAAAACAATTTTTTGTTTAAGCCACTCTGTCTTATAGTATTTTGTTATGGCTCCCCAAGCGAGCTAATATAATAAGTAACCATGGTGTAAAGAGATGGAGTAAAGGGTCTATTATACAATTTGGGATTTGGTCAAATAAACTGGACAGAGGTCTAAGGAAAGTAGAGATTTGTTGCATGTTGAATACTGTCACAAAGGAAGGGATATATATAAAATGACATTTTAATAAGTCTTATCTATATAGAGGCCAGACTAAAGTGGGAACAAGGCTTCTATGGGTGGCATTATGACCTTTTGTCTATGGCTAGCACTATGAAGCAGTCTTGTTTTGTCTCTCTTTATCATGCTCTCAGAGGAACTTTATCTAATGTTGGTATTTTTTTAAAGGTCATTTCATCCAACAGAAAATCATGGTTTGCCTATGAGTACCAGAGGCAAGTTGGGTCTTGTGGAAGAGGCCTATAACCTTAGATACTTGGAAGGTTATGATGGGAAGATCAGAAGTTGAAGACCTACTTCAGCTACATACAGTATGAGAAAATTATTGAGACCCTGTCTCAAATTTTAAAACAAAGAACCTAGAAAGAGGAAGATTTGGGATATAGATCATAGGTAGTATGTGCCTAACATACATGGAGTCCTAGGCTCAATCAATCCCTAGTACCAAGTAAATCAATAAAAAGATGTTAGGAGCTGCTTCTGCTTCTTTCTCACTTGTGACATCTTAATACCATTCATTAACTTTGTGGTTTTAAGCAAGTTTTTTTTAAATCTCTCTGTGCCTCAGTTCTTCACCTGTGATTGAGAAAAAGGAGAGTAAATATAGGTTGTTATGGGAGCTGAAATAATTAGTTGTATATCATCTATTATACATTTTTGTTATAAAATTATATATAAATATATTCTAAGGACTACATAGTCTTTAGAAAAAATGCTTGGCACATAGGCATCCTTCATCAAATGTGGATTTTCACCATGTTCTTTTCTTTGTCTAGGGTGGATCTCACATCAGGCAAGCCTTTGCACTATTCATTACTCTCCATGTTTTTTAAGACTAAAGAGGTGACAGAGAATCTTTCTTACAAAGCACATCCAAATGACAAAATCACTGTGAGACTACAAAGAAAGATATTTTCATTTGTGAGCCAATGAGCCCTGTTATTTAAGAGCCATCGGTAGTGTATCTAGTAGAGGTAGGTGGGATAAAAAAGAATTTGAGAGTAGGCCATAAGAGCTTGGATTTTGACCTTAATTCTGTTAAAACCAAGCTGAGTCATATTCAATTAGGCAGACTTCTTTGAGTCTGTGTTTTTCTATGAGGCATGTAGAGAGCACAACCTATGTATTTACTAAAAATTAGAGCTTGGTAACAAAAAGTAGAGTTTACTGTAAATATTACTTTTTAGAGAAAATATTTAACTCCTTTATTATGTTCATATTTCATACCTAAGTGATTTTAAGTCTGTGGACTCTGGAACTAGTATTGCAAAGTAACCAGAGACTTTCAGAATGCTAACCAAAAGCCAGAAATACGATGTTTTCCTGCTAACTTTATCACCACCCTAACAGTCCCACAATACCATCTACTCTTAGTAAAAGGAGGTACAGTGTGGAAATGTCTGAGGGCTCAAGAGGTGCTGCCATCCTGGAGTTCAGTCCAGAAGCATCTTTCTATCATGCTGAAGATAGAAACAGGGTGTTATTCAGTCCAATTTAATGTAATGCCAGAAGGGTAGAAGTTGAATGACATAAATAACATTATTTTGCTATCATATACATTTACAATAAAGGGAACCATCATTTTTCACATAATGTACTGCCATGGTACCCAGAGACTATATAGAAGTCATAGAAATGGCCTCTGGCTAAGGGTTTATTGGACCTTTCCCTGATTACTTTCAAAGAATGAAACAAAATAACTCAAAGACATCCAGATTCAGAAGGTTGAACAAATTGAAACCAATAACAGCTATTCCAGTAGCTTGAACTGATACACCTGACATGTTAAGAGAGTCATTTAAATGCAGCGGAACCAACAAGCTGCCCCCGATAACCCTCTCCTTTGTCTTTAACAGCACTAGAAATGTATAGACCCTGTCCTTCTTACAATGGACAAAAGTTTTCATTTTTCCTTTTCAGCAGACCTTGGAGGGGCCAAGATATCCCTACCCTATAGGTTATCCAACTACGATTGTTTGAGGCCTGTATTAGATCTCCAAAGTTGAAAGAAATAACTAAAAGTACCCCTTTTTTGCTTCAAAGAGGCCTATAGTCTAGTGGATGAAATGTAAACACTGGAAAGGTAAACTCTTAAGCTGTACAGAATGAGGTCTAAGTGAGAAGTAAAAGTATCCCAGAGCTTCATGGGAACAAAGAGGTTTCACGATCCCTGAGCATTCAGCAAGTATGATAGCCCCAGGGAAGTAGAAGCAGGCTACATAGTGAGAAGAGCAGATGGAGCATGTGAAAAAGCATGGGCTTAGGAAGTGCTGAGGCAGGATAGCGAGCAATGTGTTTGAGAATTAGTGACATTTCCAGCATGACTGAAACCAAGGACTTGCTCCAGGGAACAAGCAAATCTTGTTGAAGGGGATAAGTCAGACCCAGTAAGTAGGTGTTGAAACCCTAGAATACTTTACCTTTAAGTTCCCATTCTCTGCTTTCTAAATGTGTAAAAGAAAGATCATGGACACACACTAAATTGGTGGTCAAGTCAGTGAGTGACCTTTAGGATTCACATGATAGCAATGATGAGCTTCATGATTTATGATGTGTTTTTACCAACATCACGTTATCTATTCATGACCATCTATTCAAAGGCCCTGCTGCAGAGAATCTAGTTTCCACCCTCCTACTTCCTTGAAATGAACATCCATAATTATCAAGCTGAGCTCACTATCCTAAGCTGCTAAGTCTGCTAAGTCTTAATTGCTGGAGGAAGAGACAATGATGGGGCCCACAAATCAAGCCACATAAGGAAAGCAATGGTACTTATCAAGTATCTGGAATATTTTATCCCCATCCCCACTTCCTTAAATGATTTGAATACTGTGTTTGAAATCAGTCTGAGAAAGGACAGCTACTGCTACTTGAAACATTTTCTTTACAGCAGTAGTTTTCAACCTTCCTAATGCTGCAACTCTTTAATACAGTTTCTCATGTTGTGGTGACCCCCAACCATAAAAGTATTTTTGTTGCTGCTTCATAACTGTCATTTTGCCACTGTTATGAATCAGAATGTAAATATCTGTGTTTTCTGATGGTCTTGGGAAACAATTGTGAAAGAGTCATTCAGCCCTCAAAAGGGTGTCGACTCACAGGTTAAAAACTGCCTTACAGGATGAGACCTTGAAACATACTAGAACAGGCTGAGTCACTTAAAGTTAGAAAACTGAGATCTGGGGAAAACTATTTCCATCTTCAAGGGCAAATAGCCACTGGGAGAATCCCCAGATGAAGCCAACACAAGCAGTTCAGTATGCCCTCCTTTCACAGTTCCAGACTCTGTCCAAAGATGATTGTGGACTGGCAGCCCTGGAAAATTTAGTAGTAAGGGTGGGGTGAAAGACTATCAAGACCCAGGGCAGGACCATGGACAGAGATCAGCAGGCCTTATTAGCAAGATCTCATGGTGAAGTGCAATTCTCCACCCACCATGAAGCTTTGTGCCTCTGTGGCACTGCAGTTTGGAGGATGATGTGTAGAATGTGTGGTGTCAGTTTGCAGCTACCCTGGGTTGTGCACCTCCATAGCACCATGCACAACGTAAGCTCCTTATTCCTCTCTCAGGCATGATATGGACTTTATTTGGCATAGGAGATTGTCATTCATAGTGCTAGATGTGTACTCACGGGAATTACAATGTTGTATCATGAATTGAAGAGTAGTCCTAAAGTGAAGAAACAAACAGACTAAGCTTAGTTAGCTCGATTTCTGGCCCAGGGCTTCTATTCCATTAATAGAATAATAGATTTATTATTTAATAATAATAGAATAATTAATAGAAAAACTCTTTTATTCATGTAAAAACCAACACCTCAAAATACCCCACCTTTCTTTACAACAACAACCCACATGAAGAAAAGGAGAATGAGCTGTGTTTTTGTCGTTTGGAATCAAATAACCTGACATTCTGCCCCTTATTAATATAATCTTGGAAATAGTTACTGAGTTTTTTCAAAGCTGTGTTATTCCCTCCATTAGTAAAAAACATACTGACAGAAATAATTTCTATATCACAGAGAACTTGTAAGAGAAGCTCATGAGTTAAGGTATATAAAAAATATCTCACAAGGAGCTGGAGTGATGCCCAGTCAATAAAGTGCTTAGCATATGAGGATGAGGACCTAAGTTTGGATTCCAAGTACCCACAGAAAAATCAGGGTAGGAGAGTACACATCTGTAACCCCACTGTTGGGAAGGCAGAAATAGGATTCCTGATACTTTCTGACAAGCCATTTTAGACAAATTGATGGTTTAGTGAGATTCCCTGTCTCAAAAGACAAAGTGGTAATGGGGCTGAAAAGATGACTCAAAGATTGAGAGTTTATACTTCTCTAACAGAAGGCCCAAGTTTGGTTCCCAGCACCTATGTCAAGTGGCTCACAACTACTTGTAACTCCAGCTCCAGAAGTTACCCCCTCTTCTGGATTTTCTATGTGCACCCCATACACAAGAGTACACATAACTAAAACTAAAATTAATCTTAATAAAATGGCGAGTGATTGAGGAAGATATCTAATGCTGACTTCTGAACGTCACATGTGCGCGCGTACATGCATGCACTCACATACACCTATGTACAAACACACACATGGTGAAAGACTTGCATAGAATAAATGTCTATTTCCAGAAAAATTCCCAAAGCTCTTGAAGTTTCCATTTCTACAAGGGGCCGCCTCAATATTTTTTGTGCAGAAGGTGTGAATTTGTTTCTGTCTGTACTTGTAATTCTTAATCTGTTTTCTTTTTACTCTGTTAGTAGCTGTTGATGTTGATAATAGGGATAATAATGATGGTATACTCTGGAGAATAATGACTGTCTAATACTATGGACTAAATGACACCAAATAAAAGACAGTAAAAGATTAATTTAGAAAGGAAGCAGAATCTCTGTCCAGTTTTAAGATCTTACTTTTCCTGAGCTAGCCTCCCAGATCCATTCACATAAGCATTCAAGCTAAAGTCCCAAGAATATTACACTAGGGATTCCAAAGCAAAATGTGTCTTAAGAAACCCCTACCAGAGGGAAGGATGACATTGTCAGGCATAGGTGGGAGAGGAGATCCTTGGTCCCCTGAAGGCTGAATGCCCCAGTGTGGGGGGATTCGAGGGTGGGAAGGTGGGAGTCTGTGGGTGGATGAGAGCATATCCTCATAGAAGCAGGAGAAAGGGGGATGGGATAGGGGGTTTCTGGGTGAGGGGAAATGGGGAAAGGGGATAACATCTAAAATGTAAATAAAATATCCAAAAAAAGAAAAAAGAAAAAAAAAACCCTACCAGGGATGAAGGGTGTGATTCAAAAGAGTAAGTGCAGGACACGGTAAGAAAAAGGATGTTTTTATTCATGTCTAAAATAATACAAATTTTTTGTCCATACACAAGCTAACCTACTGGCACCTATGACATGTGAAGTCAACACATACCCTATGTGACTGTCTGCTCAGAAAAGACAATACTTGTCTATAACTTGGTTAAGTTACAGAAAATTCTCTTTTCTATTTTTTATTGGATATTTACAAACAGAGAGGCAGAAATTCTCTTTCCTTATTTCATGCCCCCCAAATCTTCAGTGGCTCTTTAAAAATTCAAAAACAAATGTCAAAATCCCTAAGCTAATAATCATGAAACAGCCCCAACCTGTTTTTCCAGCTCCACACAGCTGGTGTTACAAATCCAGGGACATTCTCCATTTTCTATCTCCATGTCTTTGTTTTGGTTATTCCCTCAGTCTAAAATGCCCTTTCTGTCTCTTCCCACATCAAAATGTTTTCCTTCCTTTAAGATTTAGCTGAAATATCATATCCTTTTTATGGCCTTTCCTTGATTTTTCCAGGGATGCTACCACAAATTACTGCACTCTTGGTGACTTTAAACAACAAAAATTTGTTATTTCATAGTTCTAAAGGTCAGAAGTTGCCAGAAGAGCCACACTTCCTCCCATGTGTCTAGGGAAGAATCCTTACACACACCATCCAGATTCGGGTAGTTCCTTCTAGTCTGTGACTTTAGGCAACATAACTACAATCTTACCCTCCATCTTCCTGACCTTCTTCCTTGTGTTTTGTATTTCTTATTTTATATTGGCATTTTTATTGAGTCTAGGCACCACTGTGTTAAGCTAGAATGCTCTTATCTCAAAAAAATGCCACTTAATTATATCTGTAAAATCTTTTTCCTAAATAAGTTTATTATACCTAAAGTGCCAGGGACTAGAACTTGGACACACTTTTAGATATCCACATTCAACTTACTACCGTTTCTAGAACAAATTCACATTCTTTTCTTTTGACCTAATGCAGCACATATTTTTGCTCGTAAGATTGTGACTTGGCTATACTTTCTTCATAACACGTATGTGAATACAAACCCCCATCTCTCTCATACACACACAAAGTCCTTTGGGCAGAAACTATCTTATTCATCTCCGTGAAACACATTGCTAATCCCAGTGCTTGACACACATGGGTGTTAATTATTGTTTAAATTTTAACGTGGCTGTCAATGATAAACGTGAAAGTCCATTGCTCCAATAGCACATACACAATAGACTTAGTCAGGAATACCTACCATTTTTTTTCTCAACACAACATCCATTTGGGGAGAGGGCTCCCCATGAATCAATACTAATTACTTAATGGTATATATTCTGAATCCACTGCATGGACCATAAAACATATTTGCTTACATAATTCTATCTAATCACCAACCTTTTAAACAGCAGAATAATCCGGTCATTCATTTTACACTGAAAGCATATGGGTTTACAGAAGACCACAAGAAGGTATATTTGTTATGTCTGCAAGGCCCATAAAACTCTGAAAGAACATTGTGAATAAATCTTTCAAACTTACCATAGGGGTTCCAGATGCTGGAGTTAAGAAAAAAAAAGTGGTAGGCTTGCTAGAATTCCCAGAGTGGAGGATTGTGGAATGAAGAGAAGTTAAAGTATTTATTCAAAAACATAAGAAAGAAATAAGAATATTTGGACAGGAGAAGGGAAACATTCTTGTCACATATTCTCCAAGATATACTGAAGAAAAGTACCCATGGGGGTGAGAGTATGGAGTGATGGGCCTCAACACTAAGCTAGGCGAGAAGAATTTGGAGCCAAAAAGCTGAAAACAGAATCCGTACACTTCCTTTGGCGTTTTGGTTGTGGCCCAGAAGATCTGTAGATTACCAGTGCACATGCATATAGTGCTTTCCAATTATAGCTATTTCACACCTACTTTCATGTAGCGTTTAAAAGATGGAAAGAATAGAGAAATCCACACCCTCACACAGTACCAAAATTCCATGTTAACTATTGCATTTGTTACTCATATAATCTTTATGAGATATATAATGTAGACAAAATTATTATTATTATCAGCATTATTACACTTACCAGTTAACAGAAAAAAAAAGAAAGACTGGCAAGTGATTTGTTCCCAGGCACACGGTTGATAAGTGACAGAGTTGAATCTTTACCAGAAGAAAGCAAGTTACTGCTTCCAGAAGCTGTGTGCTCTTTCATACTGTTGTACATTTGTGCAAGCACTTTGCTCTGCCTGGAAAGCCTTTCCCTCCTTCTCTGATTATCTTCTGCTCACTATCAAGGCTTAGTTTGAATGGCACAGCCTCAGTGAGGCTTTCTTTGGCCTCTTACATCATCAAGAAGAATAAATGGAAAAAAAACTAATATGTTCGGTTTTTAAAAATAGACTACTTACTAATGGCTATTTCCTCAGGGCTCTTATGCCACCTTGTATAGTATAAATATTTGTTAAAATATTTACCATATGCATTTGGTCATCTTTTCTAGACTAAGAATTTCTAGCTCCCTGAGGTTAGGGAACATGCTTCCTTCTTATTACTTCTCCATTATTTAGATGTTCCCAGAAACATTTCAAGAATTAGGAGTCTAAATAAGTGAACGAATTGAAGATTTCCTGCACAGTCTACTCTAGCAATAGCCCCACAGATGACTGCTCCCAAGAAATGTCACTAAAGAACACTAAGTTCTTTCTTGTACATGACTCAGTCAACAAATTAATAAAAAAAGAATTGACGAATCCGGGCCAATTGCCAGGTTCCTCATTCAATATGAGGTCACTTTGACCAGGGCCACTATCTCTATAAAAGGTTCATTAAGTTTCAGGGTTGATGTGACCCTGAAGGCAACTCGTCCCACAGAAGATGTCCTCATGTCTCTCTGCCTGAATTCAGATGGTCCTAGAAAAGGAGCGAGTTCAGGAGTGGAACCAAGAAGGGGAGATAGGAGAGTAGGAAAGAAAAGAAAAAGGAGACAACAATTGATATAAGGGTGAAAGACAAGAGCTAGAAGGAAAGGGATACCAGAAAGTGCCAGATGTGCCTCCTTAATTCATAAGGTGGACATCATGGGAGTTTGAAGGTGTCAGCTAATTGACATCACCTTCATGTAAAATAGTATTAACTGAACTTCCCAAAGCATACAGTTGCTGCATTTAGTCACACACTCCCACCCACACAGTGCTGGTGATGACCTCCTGTGCTCCTTACACTTCATATGATTGGTAGCAAGGTGCAGTAAACAGAGGCTATGGTGTGAAGCAGATGTGAATTTACATCCGGAGCTGCGTGATGTTGTCAAGTCAATGTCTGAGGCACATTTGCCTCATCTGTCACATGAGCATAATAATATTTACCATGTAAGGTTAACTAGATTATGAAGATTAGTGGTGCTGTACACAAAGTACTTAGTAAATATCCAGTCAACTGATGCTAGCTACCATTATGATGCTGTAGTCAGAAAGCTGCACAAGGGAAAAAAACAGTCTTTGGAATCAGGTTTTATTTGAATTCTGTTTCGGCTATGTATTAGCTGGATTTCATATCCTCTCAGAGCAATTAACTCCTTCCTCCATGTCCACTGCTACCTGTGCAGAGTTGTATGCATGTTACACATACAGCTCCTGGAGTTCTAATCTTAGCTCTGCCAGTTAGTGTGGACCATTAAGTAAACGAGCTAATCAGCCTCTCTCTTCTTTCTGTCTTGGCGCTAGGATTTAAACCTGGAGCTGGTTGATATTGTCAAGTAATACTCTCTCATGTTCATTTTCCTCATCTGTCACATGAGGAGAATATTTACTGTGCAAGGTTATCTACATTATGAAGATTAGTGGTGCTGTACATGAAGTACTCAGTAAATATGCAGTCAATTGATGATAGCTTCTATTACGATGCTGTCAGAAGGCCACATATCCTGAGTGCTGGGATTACAGACAAGCATCATCATATCTGGTGCCCTGTCCTCCACTCTAAGCCCTGATGCCTACTCTATTTCTCAGTGCTTTTCTTGGAATGCCATATAACATGTCAGGAACTCATTCTGGATATGCAGTGTAGGTTCATTCTTAATAAACACGTTAATGGCATCTGACTTGTTAAAAGAGATGTGGCTTCTGAACACTGAGCTACATATATCCCTTTCTATAAAAGCCAGGTATACTGCTCCTTGTCTAGCAGAAGTCATAGAATAGTGTGTATCCAAAGATATGAAAATTCTCTTCCTCTGCACATTTGGTCATTACATCAACATGCTTGAAACTTTGTCTGACCTAATAAACTAGAATTTAAAGTTCTAAAATATTAATGTCCACAAACACATTTGCAAAACAGCAAAGTTTACTAAAAGTACATTTCTGTACAGAGAATTTCGGATTCTTTATTGACTCCTGCTATAAAGTTGAAGGCGTGTTCCCATGGAAACTGTCCTCAAAACACACTGAGTCAAAGCTTTTGGTGAAGAAGGGTCAACTCTTCTGTGTTGGCAAGGACTGGGCAAGATTGGGCAGTGTGAGAAATGATGTACATAAAAGCAAAGTGATACATAAATAGAAAACAGTCTGAGGTGTCAGCAGCAAGACAAGGATCCACCTTTGGTTGCATAGCTATGCTTGCCTCCTTCCAACCTATAGGAAGGATTAGGAGCTTCTACTTTTGGCTTTCATAGACTGCATTCTAACCCCTCTCTTCTAATGGTACCTTCTCGCATCCTTTATTCCTTTTATTACAATCTCCAAAGCACTTACTACTTAACATACCAGTTATTTTACACATTTATTTATTCTCTCTTCCTTTTCCATAAAAATGTAAGTGACACAAAAAAATTTAAGGTTTTTTTTCCTCCACCTCTGTATCCTTATCATTTGGAACAATGCATAGTAGATACTCAATAAACAGTCGTTGAAGGAGTGAACAAATCAAAGAATATTGTTCACTCTACTCAAGAAGTACCTTTCTTTCTCTCACACTCCTTTACCTGGCTAACTTCTTCATTGCTGATGCATCAGATCTTCAGAGCTATCCTGAATCTTACATTGTAGCCTGAAATAATTCTCTGCCACAGAAGTCTATACCTTCCTGTGAAATATAACTAAAGAGTAAATATATTTTCTTGTTTGTTTTCTATGCCACTTGAAACACAAGTTCCATAAAGGCAAGAATTGCATTCATTTACTAATGCCTACAACAGACCCTGTCTTGTGTAATTTAGTCAGTTACTCACTGGAACAGGACATTTAAGCTCAAACATTTACGGCTCATTATTGAATTTGGACATAAATTGACATAATTTGGACATAAAATGAAAGACCCTGAGTGCTCTTTCAATGGATGGTTTTTAGAAGAGGGACTGAGAAGCCTTCTGATTAAGAATGCCATAAAAAAAACTCCCAGGTAAACAGTGAGGGTAAAACTTACTAGAGCACTAGTTGTAGGGTCCTACCATTCTGCTCGTTCTTTGATACAGATCTTGGGACACTCAAGCCTGAATTGGAAAGGGAATGTGACATGAACAATGAAAACAGGCCAAATACAAAAACACCAGGCAGTCTTGTTTGCAGATCTTTCTTTTGAAATGCAGCCTGAAAATGGAGGCATGGCCTGGCTCAAAAGACAAGCCACTGCACAGACAACATGGCCACCTACATTCACTCTTCATGGCAGTCCCATCTTTTACATATGTATTGACAGAGGTGGTTGTAACAACAGCTGTGCTGGAATACTAGAGACCTACAGATAAGTTCCATAGGAAAGAAGAAGATGGTAGATAACATGCTGTGCTTAAGATTTAATTTCCTAACAGTGCTCTGAAAAACTTAAGGAAAGTAAGATGAATCAGAGGGTAAGATCACTTGGCACACAAGCCTAACAACCTGGATTCAAAACTCTAGATTTTACAATGAAAAGAGAGAACCAACTTCCAAAAATAGTCCTCTGGCCACACATAATCTAAACAACCATGAATCTGTAGTCTGAATCTGAAGATTTGACTATTCTGGAATTTTTATATGAATATATGATACTATATTTTGACTTTCATCTTTCATTTAACATGGATTCCAGATTCATGCATCTTATGCCATGTACCCCAAAACAAAGCAAAAGGAAACATAAAGTCTATAAACATACCATGGAGTATATTTTGTGTCGGCCAGGTAGTCCTAAGCATAATGCCTACCCTGAAGTATGGTTGTTACATATCCAGTGACATTTCATTGGGGAAAATTGATTTTTCCTTTCCAAGCAGTTATCAAATATAAATCGTTTCTTGGTTAGGGGTGGAGCTTTGTGTTCACTTCCTCTTCTCAGTGCAGGGTTTGATTGGGTTTGAACTTATGTAGGCTTTAGTTCATACCTTCACTGTCTCTATGAGCTCACATATGCATCATCCCTGTGGTGAATGAAAGACATATTTTTCTTGGAGTCACCTATCACCTCTGACTCTTAGAATCTTTCCACCTTCTTTTCTGCATATATCCCAGAGCATTGGTGAGAAGTGGTTCGATAAAGACATCTAATTTAGCCGGGCAGTGGTGGCGCACGCCTTTGATCCCAGCACTTGGGAGGCAGAGGCAGGTGGATTTCTGAGTTCTAGGCCAGCCTGGTCTACAGAGTGAGTTCCAGGACAGCCAGGGCTACACAGAGAAACCCTGTCTCAAAACAAAACAAAACAAAACAAAACAAAACAAAACAAAACAAAACAAAACAAAACAAAAAGACATCTAATTTAGGGCTGAGTGATCCATAGTCTGTCAGTCTCTGCACATTGTCCAGTTGTGAATCACTTTCATAATTCCAATTTGCTGCAAGAAGCTTCTCTGATGAGGACTGATTGATGCTCTGCTTTATGGGTATACCTATATGTCATCAAGAGTCATTTTATTGCTATGTTCCTTTGGCAGAACAATAGTAGTAAGTTTTCCCCTAAGCACATGAATTATATAGTCTCAGGTTCTTGGCCACATCAGCAATGTAAAGTGGGTTACATGTAATCTGGGTTCTGGTGTGGGGCTTAATTCAAACAAAAAATGATTGGTTGCTCCCATAAAATTTGTGCCACTATTGCACCAGCGTATACTGCAGTCAGGTCTCAGTGTAGGTCATAGGGTTTGTATGCAACTCAGTAAAGTTGTTGATTACTTTTCTCTTCCAGTAGAGTTCTAAGTTCCTTATAGCACTATGAATGTTAATCTGTAGGAGTGAAGCTTCCAGTTGAGCAACAGCTAGATTTCTCAGTGTTTGACTAAATAAGCAAATTTAGTTGTCAGTGATATGGCCTTGTCATCAGGTTAAGAAGAGTAACCAATAGCCATGGCAATATCCTGTGATATTTGAGGGGGGCATCTGTGAAAGTCCTTTGGCCAACAACTTGAGATTCCTAGCAATGGAGATTTTACTTTGTGGCATAAGATGTCTAGTTTTAGGCACTACCTTCCTCATTACATGGTTACTCCATTTAAACTCCTTTCATAAATGTTCATACTTTGGGAAGCTTGTCTGTTAGTGGGTTTCTATATGGCTCTTCAAAGGGCCCTTAGTATTTAATTGTCCCTCCATTGTTCGTTTCATTACCCTAGAATTCTATTTTCCTTCCCATTTAATACCTCCAATTTTAGTTTCTTCTTTATCTTTTTATAAAACTACACCTTATTTCCCCTTCCTTTGGAAGGTCCCCATTCTCCCCCTCCCCATCCCTTGCTAGATATCTAACTTTGGTGGTTATTTAGATAGAAGTACACATATATAAAGCTTAAAGTGAACTTTCACATATATGGGGAAACATGCAATATTTGTATTGGGGGAGAGGAGTTTGAATCACCTAGTTCACGGTGTTTTTCTTTTTACAACATCATCCATTTACTTGAAAGTTTCAGAATTTCATTTTTTTAGCAGCTGGATAGTATTCCATTGTGTAAATATGCTACATCTTCATTATCTAGTCATCAGGTGATAGACATCTAATCTGTTTCCATCTCTTGCTATTACGAATACAGTAGCAACAAGCGCTGATGAGCAACTGTCTCCGTAGAGGTGCAGAGCCCAAAAGTGCTATAGCTGGATTTTGGGGTAGACATATTCCTAGATTTCTGAAGAATGGCTACATGATTTCCAGAGTGGCTGTGCCAGTTTGTACTCTCTCCCCTTTCCTGCATCCTCGTCAGCCTGTGCTGTCGTTTGTTTTTATTAATCTTGGCCATTCTGACTGGGATAAGATGAAATGTCAAAGTAGTTTCAATTTGTATTTCCCTGGTGACTAAAGATGTTGAATATTTTTAAGTGTTTCTCAACCATTTGCATTTCACCTTTTGAGAACTCTGTTTAGTGCTATGTTCCATTTTTTAAATTGTTTTTTTCTTAAAGTTCAGGAAGGATGTTAGTTTTTATAAATTCTAGGTATGAACATTTTATCAGTTCTATACTTAGTAAAGATTTTTTCCATTCTGTCGGCTGTCACTTTGCTTGAAAAAGTATCCTTTGTTATATAGAAAATTTTTAGTTGCATGGGGTCTCATTTGTTAGTTGTTGGTCTTAAGGACTGTGCTATCAGTGTTCTGTTCAGAAAGTCTTTTCTTTCACCAGTGAACTATTTCCTACTTTTTCTTCTCTTGGGTTCAGAGTAATTTGTATTAAAATGGGGTCTTTGATGCATTTGGAATTGAGTTTATGCAGTGTGGTAGATATGGATCTATTTTTATTCTTCTTCTTGTAGCTATGCAACTTAATCAGCACCATTTGTTGAAGATGGTGTCTTTTCTGCAGTGTGTATTTTTGGCTTCATTATAAAAAAAAAATCAGGTGTCCACAGGTGTGTGGAATTATGTATGTATCTTAATTTAATTTCTATCCCACTGATCAACTTAACTGGGTTTTATACCAGTATCATATTGTTTTGTTGTTGTAGCTCTGTGTGGTACAATGTGAAATCTGGGATGGTGATATCTCCAGATGTTCTTTTCTTATTCAGAATTGTCTTTGCTATTCTCTCTCTCTCTCTCTCTCTCTCTCTCTCTCTCTCTCTCTCTCTGTGTGTGTGTGTGTGTGTGTGTGTGTATGCATGTGTGTGTGTGTGTGTGTGTGTGTGTGTGTGTGTGTGTGTGTTTCCATATGAAGGTTTTTTTCCAAATTCTGTGAATCATGTTGGAATTTCTATGGGGATTGTATTGAATTTGTAGATTTCTTTCGGTAGGGTAGTCATTTTTCATATTATTCCTACATATCCATGAGCATGGGATATTGTTCCATCTTCTTTGTCTTCTTAAGTTTTTTCTTTGATATCTTACAAGTGTTTTACTATACAAGTTTTTCACTTGATTGGTTACTGTTATTCCAAGATATTTTTGAGGCAACTGTAAAAGGTATTGTTTCCCTAATTTCCCTTCTTGGTTTGCTTGTCATTATTTATAAGAAGGCTATACATTTTTGTGTATTAATTTTGTATCCTATTACTTTGCTGAGAGAATTTATTTACCTGGTAAAGTTTTTAGGATCACTAATGTGATCATTTGCAACTAAAGATATGTTAATTTCATCCCTTCCTATTTGTATCCCCTTGATCTCCTTCATTTGTCTTATTGCTCTAGCTAAGCCTGCAAGAACTATAGTGAATAGGTTTGTGATGGTGTTCTTTACTGTGCTGTGCTCCCATTTACTGTTAGTCTTAGCGCCTGTGCTATCAGTATCCAGTTCAGAAATTCCTTTCTTTTGCCAGTGAGCTCAAGCCTATTCCTTATTTTCTTTTCTTCTATGGCACTTGATCTCAACCTTCCTAATGCTATGACCCTTTGGTATCGTTCCTAATGTGATGAAGCCCAATCATAACATTATTTTCATTGCTACTTCATAACTGTAGCTTTGCTACTGTTTGAACCCCAAAAGAGGTCTTGACCTACAGGTTGAGAACTGCTGTCCTATGAGATTCAGAGTATCTGGTATTACCTTGGGGTCTTTAATCCATTTGGAGTTGAGGTATGAGGAGAGATTAGACATTCTTGTCTTGTTCATACTTTTAATGGAAATGCTTTGAGTTCCTATGTTTGTGATGATCCTGTCCATGAGCTTGCGGCAATTTATTGTGTTGAGGTATGTCCCTTGTGTTCCTATTCTCTCTAGGACTTTTGTCATGAAGGAATGCTGGGTTTTGTTAAAAGTGTTTTCTGCATCTAATGAGATGATCATATGGTTCTTGTCTTTGAGTGTGTCTATGTGGTAGACTATGTTTATTAACATAAGTATGTTGAACCACCTCTGTATATCTGGATGAAGCCAACTTGATAGTGATAATTTTACTGGTGTGTTCTTGGATTTGGTTTTCAGCTATTTTATTTAGAATTTTTACATCTATGTTTATAAGAGATATTAGTCTGTAATTCTATGATTTGGGGGCTTGGGGGAATTTGTGTGGTTTTAGTATCAGAGTAATAGTAATCTTTCAAAATGAATTAAGAAGTTTTTCTTCAGTCTTTGGTTTGCAGAACAATTTGAGGAACACTGGCATAAGTTCTTCTCTAAAGGTCTGGTAAAATTCTATAATGAATCCATAAGCGTCTGGGCTATTTAGGTGGGAAGTTTTAAATTATGACTTCTATTTCTCTAGGTGTTATAGGTCTATCTAAACTGTCTTTTAAGGTTGTATATATCAAAGAATTTGTCTGTTACTTTTACTCTTTCCAATTTGGTGAAGTACAGATTTTTAAAGTATGCCCTTATGATTCTCTGACTTTCCTTAGTGTCTATTATAGTGGCCATTTTCATCTTTAATTGTATTAACATGGATCTTCTCTCACCATTTTTTAGTTAATTTTGATAAGGGTTTGTCAATTCTGTTGATTTTCTCAAACAATCAACCATTTCATCAATTCTTCATATTGTTCTTTTGTTTTCCATTTCATTTACTTTTAGTACTGAATTTGATTATTTCTTCTTGTCTATTTTTTGGGGGTGGTATTTCTTTTTATTCTAGAGCTTGCAGGTGTGCTGTTAAGTTTCTCTCTAATATTTTATATGTAGGCACTCAGTGCCATCAGCTTGCCTCTTCAAACTGCCTTCATTGTGTTCCATAGGTTTGAGTATATGTTGTGTTTTTATTTTCATGTAATGACAAATGTTTTCTTTCTCTGTTGATTGTGAATGATAGTTTTGCTGGATATGGTAGTCTGGGCTGGCACCTGTGGTCTCTTAGAGGCTACAAAACATCTACCCTGGCTCTTATGACTTTCAGAGTCTCCATTAAAAAATAGTCAGGCATTACTCTAATGGACTGGCCTTCATATATGACTTCATCCTTTTCCCTTGCAACTTGTAATATCCTTTATTTGCTCTCTATATTTAGTGGTTTAATTTATTGTGTGTCATGGAAAGGTTGTTTTTCTGACTTTTATTTATTTAGTGTCCTGTATTCCTCTTATACCATGACAGGCATTTCTATCTTTAGATTGGGGCAAATTTCTTCTATAATTTTATTTAAAATATTTTCTGTGCCTTTGACCTGAATTTCTTCTTTTTCTTCTAGTCCTAGTTTTCATTTTTTTGTCTTTTCATACTGTCCCAGATTTCCTGATTGTTTTCTGCCTGTTTTTAATTTTCTTTAGCCTTTCTTTCTTTCTTTCTTTCTTTCTTTCTTTCTTTCTTTCTTTCTTTCTTTCTTTTGACTTAATATTTTCTTTGACTGAGCTATTCATTTCTTCTACTTTTTCTTCAAGACCTGAAATTTTCTCATTCATGCCTTTAATCTGTTAGTGAGGATTACTGTAAGGTTTTTGTTTGGTTTCCTGAGTTTTTCATTAGCAGTTTTATTTCAATTCAGGTTTACTTTAGTGGTTTCATTTCTTTGTTAATTTCTACTTTCATGCCTTGAATTATTTTCATTATTTCATTCAATGACTTGTGTTTTCACAGTCTTCACATTCTTTTTAAGGTCTTTGAATATACTCATGCTATTTAGAAGTTTGTGGCTTCTGCTTTGGCTAAATTGTTTTCCTCGAGGACTAACACAATTGCTAGCTTCTTGAGGAGGCAATATTGTCTTGGTTGTTCATGTTTGTGCTTTTGTACTGGCATCTAGGCATCTGGAATTATGATATTTGAGGTGCTTTGTGGTGTAGATATTTGGTCTTTCCTTTGGTGTGTGGGTGTTTCATTCTTTGTTGTTGTTGCCCAAACTGAGTCATAGCCAAGTGTTGTGGCTGTAGATCCCAGGACAGAGAAGTTTCTGTGAGTCAGTTGAGTAAAAAAGGACTGGAGATGGGCTAGAAAGAAAGAATGGAAGTCACCATCAGCAAGAATTAGTGGGACCCTTGGTCCTCACCAACAGGCCAAGTCTCAGGGATATGGATACACATTGTAGTGAGTTTTCAAAGTAATTGAATGAAACTAAAGATATTCTGTGTGAAAATTTCACCTTGGCATGACCTTAAGTTAGAAAGACAATGGTCTTTACTTTCAAAAAAACTAACCCAGCCTTTCTTAAAACCAGAGTAAAACTCCAGGAAAATAAAAAGATGACCTCAGTGTTTAAGAAAATATCAGGAAGATTTCTGCATACATCTCACTAGGTTCTGATCATCTGAAGGACTAGAACTTAATCCTGTCTCTATTGAACCCTTTCAAGTCCTAGCCTAAAGAGTAAGCACTTAACCTAATGATCATTGGTAACCAATGTATATGCACTGACTGTGTATGAAGACTCAGTAGAATATAAATGATAGTTTCCCATTATCTAAAGCAGAACAAATTAGAAAAATTTCTTTGCAAATCAGCAGTTCTTAAAGTTTTATAAAGTATTGGAACATTGGACTAGCTCTATTTATCTTTTGTTCTCTTTTAATAGTTTATTCTAGCAAAGGTGAAAACAGTCTGGAACCAATATGTGTGAGCATCTTGCCATAATACTATCTCACATATACTTCTTAACCAAGTAAACATACCACCATGATCTCTTTATCTGTTTCCTACAAGTGTACCAGACTACATTTATCTTCTTTGTGATAATTGTACCCTGTGTCCCCTGAACCCCAAGACTCATCCTTTCCTCTTTCATCTCCCTCATCTATATTTATTCTATCTCAGAATATCCTCACACTTTTTCACATTTTTTTCTCTTTGCTCAGATTGCCCTCTCCAATCTTTCTGTGTAGTTAATACACCTACTTATCCACCCTCTCAATTCATGTCAATTTCTTCATGACTTCCTAAGGAGAAAGAAGTAGGTAATTTGTCTTTTATGTTACATACATCTCAATGATAATATATTGTATTACTATAGTTTTCTTTTTAAATCTCTGATACTGTCATTAAACTCAAGGTTCTAGAGTAGATTTAGATTGAAGTCATCTTTATATTACCAGGTCCTAGTACAGAAGCCATTAAAGATTCAGACTCTTGGAAAAAATTGTTAATGATCATTGCAACAAAGTTACACTGGCAAATAGATAAACACTTTAAAAACACTTGTATTCAGGTTCCCATAGTGATGGATACAGGATTTAATAGAACAACACTTTATATACAAATAAAGGGAAATTTCTCTTTATTAGTTATGTTCTAATGTTATGATAAACACCATGACTAAGGCAAGTCATGAAAGAAGAAGTATGTTTGAGCTTATGGTCAGAGAGATAAGAGTTCATGATGGCAAAGTGAAGGAAATGGGATCAGGAAGCTGAGGACTCATAGGTTGGACCACAAGCAGGAAGCAGAGAGCGTACACTAGCAGTAAGTAAAAGCCTTAAGCTCTCAAAGGCAACCTACAGTGACATATATTTTCCAAGCAAGGTATACCTCCAAACAGCTCCCAATAGCTGAAGACCAAGGATTCAAACAGTCAAAACTATAGAGTACATTTCTCACTCAAACTACAATACCTCCCATAATGTTTTTAAAAGATACTGTTTCATGTAGCTAGTGTTGGATTCTTGATCTTTTTTCCTCTACCTCACAATGCTGAGGATTACAGGGCGTAGGCCACTGCATCATGCTCAGAGAAATCTATTTTTATCTGAGATTAAAAGTAAGAAAGAAAGAAAGAAAGAAAGAAAGAAAGAAAGAAAGAAAGAAAGAAAGAAAAGAAAAACAGTAGCCATGCCTTCAAGTATACAAAAAAGGAGGCTGTAGATGAACACTGGAATTTTTACATAAAATATTTTTAATTCAAAAAAATGAAAACTTTATTCAAAATTATGGTTAACACACACACCCCTCATTACATAAACAATTTGAGAGTTCATATTCACATCTTGTTAAAGCAATTATACATGTTTTAGCAAAGAAAAAAATCCCATAATAAGTTGGTTGTTTTGTTCACATGAAATATCTTAATTTTCTTTTTAAATATAGTCTGGCAAAAGAACTCTTCACCATTATTTGTTATTAACCTGCTGAATAGTAGATGATTCTCCTCTGGATGACCTCCCAAGTATGTGCTTCAATTAGCCTTGGAAAAATTTCATTATTTACTTTCCTTATGTAGATGTGAAAATAGTCTGAAAGGAATAAAAAAATGAGTCACTGCTTTAAGTTTTATTAGCGTGTACCTTCTAAAATGAAGCCTGCTTCTACCACTAAGTTGAAGAAAGTGCATTAAGGCTCTAGCAAACAACAAAAAAGCACTTTTCCAGGAAAAATGTCAGGACTGTTGTAGTTAATAATCTGATTCACGAGTCAGATAGAAGGCTGCTCTCAGTGACCTCTAATTTCCATTTCAATGCCAATATTTTATGGTCTATAAAATCAAATCTTCCTAACCTGAGACTTGAATACATTTAGTTTAAACAGAATCTACCTTACCACAAGCCACATTTGTGAATCAAATCATATTGTCAATGTCTTTCATTACAAATCCAAAACCAAAAGATGACTTTCATAATACAATGACCAGTTTAAAAGCACACACTAGGTCTTGGTGATAGGGAGAAGAACTCTATAGTATAACAGTTACAAGCATGCATGAAGCTGAGAGTTTCATATCTAGCACCATAAAAAAATAAACAGTACATACTCAATGATGTAGAACACTAAGATAAATATGATGGTACACCCCTACAATACCAGCACTTGGAAGGCTGAAGCAGGAGGATCCTTGTTAGTTTGTATCCAGCCTGGGCTACATATAATGAATGCTGAGCATGCCAGAGCTGTATGGAGATACCTTGTCTTAAAAAACACAAACAAAGTGTGATGGTTAATATCTGGGAGCCAGAGGAATGAGAATCACCTTGATTTTGAGGCCTATGAGGTCTACATAGTGAAAGCTAAGCCAACCTGGGCTATACAGTGAGACCTTATCGCAGGAAAAATAGCACTGTGAGGACAGCTATTGTTAAACTATCTGACATGCAAGCATTAGGACCTGAGTTTGGATCCCCAACACCCACATAAAAGCTAGCGTGGGACATGAGAGAAGACAAGAGGATCCCTGAAGCTCACTTGCCAGACAGTCTGGCTGAATAAGTGACCACCAAGTTTAGTGGGAGACCCTGAGTCAAAATATAAGGTAGAGAGAAACTAAGAAATACATTCAGCATTAACCTTCACATGTGTGGAGAGCAGAAGACAACTTTCAACAATCAGTTCTGTCCTTCCACCGTATTGAGGCAGTGTGTCTCTTATTTCTGCTCTACCTGGTCCACAACCTTCTGAGTTATTCTCCAATCTCAACCTCCAAAAGAGTTCTAGGATTGTGGATGTGTCAATTCTAGCATTTTCTGTGGGCTCTGACATCATGTCATCATGTTTTCAAGGCTTCTACTATTACTCACACAGTCACCACCCCACCTCAAGCACTGATCTTCGAAATGTTTATAATTTGAAGATACTTTCTAAAATTTCAGACTGTACCCAGGGCACTTTTTGAAAGGACCATCTCTTATCTCATGTTTTTCTTTTAGGACTAACTTCCCCCATGCCTTTGTCTTAGATATAGAAATGTCTTGAGCAAAGCTTTAAGAAGCACATATCTTTGGCAAATTCACCACTGGTTTTGATACTAATCAATTTTGTGGATTTAAAGTCCCCCATGTCCTAGGCAGACTCATTAATTTGACTGAAGATCAGATTCATTAGCTATAAATTGGATTGTAGTGCGGATTAAGTAAAATTATGTTTTTCAAATAATGTGATCATTATTTATTTTGCTGAAGTCCACAAATGATCATCAACATCTGGAACTCTTTGATATTTTTACCAATGCTCTTTTAATTTATAAACATTTCACTTTTAAGTTTTTCATATGGAAACTTTTTTTTTTTTCGGTTTTTTGAGACAGGGTTTTTCTGTGTAGTCCTGGCTGTCCTGGCACTCACTCTGTAGACCAGGCTGGCCTCGAACTCAGAAATCCGCCTGCCTCTGCCTCCCAAGTGCTGGGATTAAAGGCGTGCACCATCACCGCCCAGCCAAATGGAAACTTTGCCTACTGTTGTAGCACAAAGAGAAAACAAAATAGGGCAGAAATTTTAAAGACATTTTTTGTGTGAAAGACTTTCCTGGAGAAAATAACACACACACACACACACACACACACACACACACACACACAGAGAGAGAGAGAGAGAGAGAGAGAGAGAGAGAGAGAGAGAGAGAGAGATACTCACCCCAGATAGGAAGCCTACAACAGACCAAAGTACAGATACTACAAAAGTCCAACTTGATGAATCAATGACTTTTGTTGGGGTTACTTATAGAATTGTGGTTGAGGGGTTACTTATAGCAGCAGAAAAGGCTCTGAGATAGTTGCACTGCCAATGCCCACCCCAGCATGGATGAGACCTCACAAAAGTTGGGAACCTGGAACACTGCACAGCCTGCAGGCAGCTCAACAGGTTGCAGAATGTTCTTTCCAGGTGCCTCAGTTGGTTTAAACCTCTTCTGGGCAGCTCAGCAGGTTTCTGCCCCTTTTACAGGTTTCTGCTTCTTACAGGTAGCAGGTCTGGCCTGAGACTTCTTTGTAGCCTGGCTCATCTGACTGAATCTCAACTATCTTTGTTTACTCTTGGAAAAGGAGGTGTCTAGTGAATCTGATTATCTTCAGGGACCTCCTGAATATATTTTAAGTTGTTTACTTTCTGTTTTAGGGAGCTTCCAGGTAAGATGGAGTGTTTTGATCTGGAAGGAAAACACTACAGAACACTGAGCTAAGCTTTCCTACAGACCACAAGCTACACCCACTGATCTCTAGGCACAGGGATTTTTAAAAACCTCAAAAGATATTCAGTTAGAGCCTCTAGAGATATTAGTTGTCCACCTAAATTTACAAATCTAATCTCATTATGTGATTGCTTTTCACTATAGGAGGTGCCAGATATCCTCATTTTACATACCCCAAACAAGAAAATAGGAAGGAAAAATCACTAGCCTAATTATTTTTAATAAAAAAAAAAGAGGGTAGTGGGCTTGATTACTGCTGGTATAACAGCCTTAATTACATTAATTGCTAGCACCACTGCTTCTGCAATTGCTGTGACACAAGAAATTAAGACAGCTACTTTTGTTACTGATGTGCTGGAATATACAAGAGGATTTAGATAGGCATTTGGAAGAACAGATTGATGCTCTTTATCCTATTTAAATTATTGTTCAGAGTTTAAGGATAAGGAGCTATCTCAAGTGTCATGCCAAATACCATTGAATTCATGTTAGTTCTAAAATTTACAGTGCTAGTCATTATAATTAGGAAGAAGTTTAAAGATGCTTGCAGTGTATTTGGCATAATTCTAACACCTCTCTGGATGTTTTAATGATACATAGTGAGCTTATGAATTTCAAGAATGCTGCTCTGCTGAGTGTTGATGTGGTAGATACTGCAGATAAAATCACCCATGGCCTGAGGTCAGTATTTCTATTTTGATTAAGCTTCAAGAATGGCATATATAGCTTGATCATGCTAGCCCTTTTTGTCCTGGGAATATTTTTATTCCTGCCCATCCTATTAAAGCTTGTCTTTAACAACATCAACATGTTGGCAGCCAAAGTACATGACTTGAACCTGAAAATTTACCCCCAGACAGAGTTATTAAATTAACAGGCTGGCAAGACAAGGACATGTAAGATTCTGCACAGAGCCTTACCAACCTAAGACATAGTGCATTGCTTTTGATAATGCATATTCAATGATGGGTAAGGAAGGCATTCTTGTCAGAATGACCTAAGACAGGCTCAGTCTTGTTAATGAAATAAGAATCGGGGAGAGGTGGAGATCCTTTGGGGCTGCTTGGCAAGAATCTGACATGGGCCAAGGACAAGGAAAAGGGCTGTTTGGTGGAATATGACATTGGCCAAAGACAAGAAAGTAGGCTTCAGGCAGGAATCTGACATTAGGCTAGAACGAAGAAGTAATCTTAGGCAGGAATCTGACATTAGGCTAGAACAAAGAAGTAATCTCAGGCAGGAATCTGACATTAGACTAGAACAAAGAAGTAATTTCAGACAGAAATCTAAATTGTAGGCAAGAACAAGGAAGTAGGTTTCAGACATGAAAATGACTTTAGGCTAGGACAGGGAAATACACTCTGATATTTTGGTCATCCTGATAAGCCCTTAGAACAGTGATCACAGGAGTGTTCACGTAGTTGGGTTTAATGCCTTGCTTGTTCTTTGACTATTTGTGTTTATTGTCTTGCTTGTTTCTTGACTGTTTGCATCTATTGTATTGCTAGACCCTCAACCTAGAACTGACCTTAATACATGCATGTGATGAAAATAGTATAAAAGCAAAAAGGAGGAGGGGTGGGATAGGGGGTTCTAGGGAGAAGAAATGAGAAAAGGGGATGACATTTGAAATGTAAATAAATAAAATATCCAATAAAAAATTTTTAAAAAGAGCCAGCCAATTCACTGAGTATGTAGTTATTTAATTTGTGTCTGTGCTGTGTGGTTATTGTACTCATGGTTTTCTAAGTTCAAGGCAGATTACCATCATAGAAGACAAAAATTTTTAAAAAATTTAAAAGATACAAATTCTCAAAGAGACTCCAGTTCAATAAACACTACTTAACTTAACGGCAGGTCCTATGTGCTAAACAACAAATGGAGTAAACACAAAGTAAAGTCAATTTTTTCTAATGTCTGGAAATAGCTTTTTACATAGCAAAGGTTTTTTTTTTACTTATTTAAAATATTCATCCTAACTTAAGATTGAAATTTTCTCTCCCATCTACTTAAAAACAAAAATAGTTTAGTTATCCATGCCAACGAAGAAAGCAGAAAGTCCTCAAATAAACAAAGTGTCCCATTTTTTGTAGTGGTTTTAAATTCTCTCACAGAAAATTCTGTTAAATATTATTATTCAATAGAGAGCCAAACAGTCTTCCATTTCTCAGGAAGGTTCAGTATGCTTTTCTTTCTTATTAACTTGAGTATATTAACACATTTCTAGGTCTCTGAATGATCAAAAAGACGAATTGTCCTGGGAAACGCAAACACTGAACTGGAGACCTGAATTTAAGTGCCAGTTCCATCACTAACCAGCTGATATACATAGTAGGTAAAATCCCTTGCCTAGCAAGCCTTTCACCCCGTGTTTGAGCCTCAGAACCCACACAAAACCCTGATGCAGTGGTGTGAATCTATAATTCCAGAACTCCTACAGTGAGATGGGAAGCAGAAACAAGAGAGTCTGCTGAAAACTCATGGGTCAGATAGACAGTAACAGAATCAAGAGAAACCCTGCCTCAAAACAAGTATCAGTGAAAATCCACATGTGCAACACACACACACACACACACCATACACACACACACACACACACACACCATACACACACACACACCATACACACACACACACACACACACACACACACACACACACCATACACACTAAATAAGCAAATGAACAAAATAGGGATAGTACTACTAATTTTGTAAAATTAATTACAATTACTGTGAGATTCAATTATGAAAGTTCCTCATAAGAAGAAGGAGAGGAGAAACTCGGTGATGAGAGAGAGAAAGAGAGAGAAAGAGAGGGGGGACATGGAGGCAGATGTTCACGTGTCCCCACCAGTCAAAGATAGTTTACATATCTAGGTTGGGTATTGGGTTACACTTCTGATTGAGCATTACCAAACTTATAAAGCCTTTGATAAACATTAAAAAAAAAACAGTATAAAAGCAAAAAGGAAAAGGGGGCACGGGATAGGGGTTTTCTAGGGAGCGGAAATGGGGAAAGGGGATGGCATCTGAAATGTAAATAAAATATCCAATAAAAAAAAGAGAAAGTTCCTCATAGTCCTCTTGTTAAGGACTGAGCACTTTCATCATCTGTCACCTGTTGATGACCATTTAGATCAGTCTCATGTTGTGACTGCTCAAACAGTGTGGCAGTGAGTGAGGTAGCGTACACAACTGTTCATCACACCTGCTTTATTTGCTCGGATATAATCTGCAAGGGGACTGATGAATTACACTGTACCTATAACTTTCAGTTTTTTGAAGGATCTCCCTAATGCAGACTAGGTGCACCAAGTTACATTCCTGCCAACAATGTGCAAAGGCTCCATTTTCACCAACGCTTCCTAGCTTTCATCTTCTCACATGTGAGGCAGTATCTCATTGTGGTTTTGGTTTGTGTTTTCCTGATGAGGGTAAACATGGATCATTTTGTAAGTCTTCTGTTTGGATCCTTTACATATTTTTTTCTTTTACGTTTCATTGAGTTGTTTGTGTTCCTTATGTATTTCATATATTAATTATTATCAGATCTATGTTGTAAAACATCATTTGTGTTTCTTACCTGAGTTACTTCTATTCTCTCTTTTGAGACAGGGTCTCACTATGTAGCACTAAGTGGCCCAGCCCTCACGACATGTTATAAGGCTGGCCTCAAACTCACAGAGAGTCACATGGCTCTGTTTCTTAAGTGCTGGGGTTGCATTTACATCACTATGCCCAGCATAAATTACATCTATTCTTTATTAAATCAAGCTCATGATTATTCTAAAAGAAGCTGACAGATTTTTGGTGCATCTTGTTTACTCATCTGTGTGAAATACTTAAGAGACTGGAAATTACTTACAATCTTTATGTGATTAACCAGCTTAAAGGTAGGATTATGGCTAGTGAAATAAAGGAGACCACAAGGTGATGGTGGTGATAATGGTGATGATGATAGTGATGATGATAATGAATATTGAAGACATCCAAGTTTTAGAAATTAAATCAATGTAGTCCAACTATCTTGTTTTATGTTTAAGAAAACACTGCTAAATGACACAAATGAACTGTCATCATAACAGATAGCATTTGCTGACTGTATACTATATGCTAAGCACTGTTTTAAGGGCTTGATGTGCATTATCATATCTAGTCCTCATGATAACTCACTAATATAATTATGTTAGAACACAGTCCAAGTGAGTGGAGTTATGTGAGGAGTATTCTGAGTGCTTGTGAGAAAACTCCAAGAAAGCAAGTGTCTTGTGACCTCTATTTCTTCAAAAACCAGAGTTGTTCTTGAAATGTGATTTCATGCCCCTCAGGTGTATCAGATAGGAGTAAGTTTACTTCAGATTGTTCAGTATAATTGGTTTTTGTTTTTGTTGTTGTTTTATTTTATTTTCTTCTCATTTTTAAATTCTTAGTTGATTATTTTGGAATCTCACATTATGCATTCCAATCATGCTCTGGTCCAATCCCTAGTGGCCAGCCCCACCAACCCCACCCACTGGGGAGGATGAATCTTTCTCCACCTGCATATGCACCATAAGTCATCAACTCAGAGCAATGTGGCTGTCAGCTCTCCCTCAAGGGGCGGGGGCCAGCTCTGCTGTGAAGGGTGAGGCAGGTTCTCCCATGCTGGAAAACATTAGTGTGGCTTCAAGCAGCAGCCCAGACCACAGACATCCACATGGACTTCAGTGGTAATAAAGACTGCATACATCTACACAGCCCTTGGGCATATCAAGACTACTGACCAGTCACTCAAGGCCCTCAGTAGCTACTCTGGCCTTGCATCTTAACATGGACTTAGGTGTCTATACATGCAACTCACATCAGAATGCCTCCCTCTCTGCCCCCAAAGACAGTAAAGCCAGAGGACATCATCAACTGCATACATCCACATGGATCTCAGGCTTCATTAAGCCCTGGGGCAGCAGCATGGGTCACAGTCATCACGATGGCCTCTGGTGGCCACCATGGTCCTTTGAGGAGGTCAGATCGAGGAACTGAACCTTTTTTCATCTCAGACTTTCATCTTAGCTCTGAACCAGGAGGATCCTGCTCCATCTGCATAAGCTCCAGGCCGTTGGACACCATCCAGTTGACCCTACTGGGCAGCATGTCACCCTCAGTCTGTCACTGCCATCATGTCCCCAGTTCCTCCTCACCTCATAGAGGTATAACAGTCCATTTTTCTATCTGTATTATGTCTCCATCACATATTCATTTATGGTAGTGGTGCCTTTCTGCCCTGGGTTTCAGGGTTGGGGCCAGGGTTTTTTTATTATTTTTTGGGGGGGGTTGTTTTTTGTTTTGGTTTAGTTTGGTTTTGGGTTTTTGTTTTTTTTAAGACAGGGTTTCTCTCTGTAGCCCTGGCAATCCTAGAATTCATTCTGTAGACAAGGCTGGCCTCAAACTCACAGAGATCTGCTTGCTTCTTCTTCCTGAGTGTTGAGATTAAAGGTATGCATTGCCACTTTGCAGACTTGTTATTGTTTTTTCATGCTTCTATGGAAATACATGTTTTCTCCACATGCACCTTATCCTTGTGACTGTATAATTTACTCCCATGACTTCTTAACCTTCACAGTAAAAATCATCTAATGCTCTGATAAAATTGGCTATTGCATTAGACTTTAGTCTGCCTCATTTATCGGCTCCATTCTCCCTGGTCCCACTAATTTTAGAGTAGTAAACACTAGCGTATGCATTTTAGGGATGAAGAAGTTGAAGCATATGAAGGTTGACCTGCTTAAAGTCATATCATCAGTGGGGAACAGAACAAATGTTGAGAGAAATTTCCCTGGTATGGTATATTCTTCATATATACATATATCACTCAAGACCCTCCATGATCTGGTTCGAGCCTATTTCCACAGCCTTGATTCTTGGGCCTTATCTTCATAAAGCTTATGTTCCAGCCAACAGTGTATTGCTGTCTTGGTGGTGATTGATGTCTTCTATTCTCTTTCCTGCTACTTCAACAGGTCCAAAGGTACCTCCAATCAAATGTCATCCAGTTCACTTACAAGTGACTTCAACCTACTCTGTTTATCTAAGGGTCTTCACAGTGCACTTTGGCACAGGGAAGGCTTTTGTGATGGTTTTGCCAGGGACAGGGCAAAACAATAGAGCCTGTACTTTATTGAGTCAGTTTCCTGAAGCCCTATCAGCTGGCTGGTTTATCAGAAAATATGAGACAATGGATTGAAATGGGCCTCTTGAACCATGTCATCACTGTTTGGCAAAGAAGACCCCTTTGGATATAGGATTATTTTCAGATGAGCAAATTTCCATTTTTCATCTACATTAGAGAAAACTGGAAATGTCAACATTGAACAAAGAGGCAGGTAGTAGAAAGCAGACTTTTAATTGATGCATAAGCAGTCATGATCTTGAATTTATATTGTTTGTATGACAGAGAAACATGGAATGACTAGAAAAGTGAGACTAGTTTCTTAGAATTAAGTATGTAAACTTATAGCTTGTGTTTAATTTCAAAATCTGTGTTCATTTAAAAACTCTAAGGAGAGGGCTTATGCTCTTTGCTGTTAGAGTGATAAGGCCATAATGCTATGAAATGAAGGGTGGCTACAAGCCCAGGTTTTATTTATGTCTATGTATGCATGTATAAAAACTACCTCCTTGTTAAAGGATGGCACTCAAAACCCTTTAGAGAGACAGTGACATCTGCTATGGGGGAGTCACACTTGGGACAACTTGATTGACCATTTTTGGCATATGCTGGTCTAAATTGGCTCATCTATTGGCTAACAATCTTTTCTGAATTAGTTCCAACTCTCCAGCAGGCACATTTCCATCTGGTTAAGTTTAGAACTCAAGCTGTGTTTTTTTTTAAGGGGAAAATACATACCTTACACTGATACTAGTCTAGGCAAAAGGTTCTTACTGCTATCACCGCTGTCCTCCTTTAAAATACATTTTTTTCATTTCCCTTTGTTTAGATCTTGAGGTGAATGGTGTGCTTATTGTGATTTTTAGAACCCAGGTTTTGAAGAGGACTAAAGATGGTGGACTTTTGAGTTTGTCTTATTTTGAAAATAAAGACACAAAAGGAGATAGGGAAGAAAAATGGATACATCTGCAAATCCTGTTATACTTGCAGGTATGTCAGGTGTCTGCATTCTATCAGGGGAGGGAGTTAGACCTGATAAACAGATGCTTAGTGGAGACAGAGCCTTCTGCTGTGCGGTTCTCCCATTGTTTCTACCTCACATGCTAGTCTGTGAGACAGTATATCATAGTGTAAAGTCACACAGATGATAAGAAGAGAGACGACAATAAGAAAAGTCATGCGGTGCCTGGCATGTGCCAGCAGGATAGTAAATCAGAACCCTGAAGGCCTTGTCTTACTCTCAGCTCAACAATGAACCTGTTGACCTTTTCTTAACAGTCTGTTCTAAACTTCAGGGTATAAATTCCCATAGCACAGTTGACTGGGTTAGCAATGGAAGGGAAGGATGACTTAGAAGACTTAGAGTATGTTCACAGCCATGATCTTGACAAAATAGTCAAAGGTGCATCTAAGTACTCTGTGGCTCTGTCATAGAGTTGGGGTTTAGCAGGTATCTCACAGTTGTTAGTGCATCAAGCTAACAATTTTGGGTATGGAGCCAGAAATCTAAGAGTGTTCAGATTTTTTTCAATCAAATATTTTAAATTGTAAAATAAATCAAGGTTCACAGTGTTTCAAAAATAATGATATAACTATAAGCATAACTATTTAAACCAGAAAACTCAGAGTGCCACAGGACTATCTAACTGAACTCAGATTTCATTCAAGATTCATTGGTGGGGGTGGTATTTCTTTTTACAGTTTTGGGAATATAACACAGAGTCTCACACATAGTAGGCAAGTCTTCCACCAGCTAGCCCTTGGAATTATAGCTTTTAAATTATCATCACCTGGATTCAGAAACTATTTTAGCACCAGAAAGAAACCCCCTTTCCTTTTATAATCAGGTCCAACAGGAGTTCTCAATCTGAGCTAAGTTTTACCTCTCTAATGTGGTGACCTCTGTCAGGAAATACTCCCTTGAAACTGTGTTCCCAGGTCAAACAGCCAGCCATACCTGATCTCTAGAAGAGAATGATTTTTCTATTGTATCCCTGGCACAAATAGGAATAGTTTTTACATTGCTCGGTTTCCCTTCGAAAAGTGGCAAAGTGAAGGGTTAACATTTTTTAAATTAATTTGTTATTTTATTTGTTTACATTTAAATGTTGACCCTCTTCCCAGTTGCCCCTCCACAAACCCCCATCTCATCCGTCTTCCCCTTTGCCTCTAAGAAGGTGCTCCCCTACCCACCCATGCACTCCCACTTCCCTCCTCTAGCACCCGCCCCCTACGCTGGGGTAACAGTTTTAAGAGTTGGAAAAATATATGAAGAAAGAATACAAAAACGTAAAATACAGCATGCATGCACACATGTACATCAATCATCTGAATTACTTATTTCTCACTTCTCATTAATTAACTTGCATACAAGTGTCTCAAGCCATGTTTGACAGTTTATTCTGTTTTCTTAGATGTTTCTCCTTCAGTCCTTGTGTTTTGCCATTATAACTTCTTAAACCCCTGGACAACTGATTTGCTTTCCAAATTTCCACATGGCAGGTGCCAATCTATATCCTGTTATTTGTGAAATGGCTATTCCTTCCTTTCCCTTCTTTAATCCTATGAAAGTCGTCCACTAGGTATGGTTTCCCATTTGACTTTTTAATCTAAGTAATAGGTGGCTAACATAACCTATATTCTTGTCTTGTAGATGAGGCCTCTGGTAGTAATTAATATGGTAGTGACATAAAGCCATGTTAAACTATCCTAGTATAGACTTCCATAAAATAATAATGGCTCAAAGTTACACTAAGAGGCTCTTCTCTATACATATAGACTGACCAGGAGAAGAGGCTATATTAATTTTTACTTGCAACGTAACAACAAAACCCTACAAACTTAACTGCTGAAAACTACACTTATTTATCACTTTCCAGTTTGAGAGCAGCCCAGGAATGATGGAGCTCTAGTTCTCTGCTCACAGTCTCATGAGACTGAAATAAGAAAGTTGGCCAGCTGCATGCCTTTCCAGAGACTCTGGGGAATAATTTGCTTCTTAGCTCATTCAGCTTATTGAAGAATTCACTTCCTTGCAGCTATATGACAGAAGTCCATATTTTCTTGCTAACTGTTAGCTAGGAGTGTTCTCAAGTCCTTCAGGGTGTCTGTCTCCATAAGAAAATCACAATAGAGATGGTTGTTTTAGTCCAGGCTAGATGAAACACATCTTTTTTTTTTAACACCACCACCCCAATCTCTGCACCCTGAGATTAGATGTGCCACATGACACAATCACAAAAGGAATATGTGTCATTTCCATGTTCATTTCATATGAAATGTACTCGAGGTAAACAGCAACTTTATGGGAAACTTTAAAATCCTGGTTTACATAGGATTTGCTTTTTTAAAATGCAAGGTCTCTGTATGCAACACTGGTTGATCCAAAACTTGCTGTGTAGACTGAGCTGGCCTGAAAGTCACAGAGGTCTGACTGCCTCTGCCTTTGGAGTGCTAGTATTAAAAGGTATGCACCATGATCCCAGGACATTTTCTTTCTTTTTAAAGTTCTTTCCTCCCTCTCTCACTTTTATTAGTTCTTTGAGATTTTTGTACAATTATTTTTACAACATTGCCCTACCACACCTCCTCCTTCTCCCAGATCCATCCTCCCCATCCACACCCAACTGTGTACTTTTTTATTTTTTTAGACCCATCAAGTCCAATTTATACTGTCTGTATACTCTTGGATGAGTGGTCCTCACCAAAGAAATCTGACTCTCCCTTTCCCAGCAGCTATCAATTGCTAATAGTTCCTTTGGGCCCACCTCCCCTTTGCATACTGGAATTTTGTTTGTATGTGCCATCTCGACTGTCATGAATTCATATATGCAATTGCCTTTTGTTGCCAAAAAATACCTAAATTGTTTCTTTGCCATCCACCTTCTCTCACTCTTAAAATCTTCCCTCATCCTATTCCACAATGATCTCTGAGGCTTGGGATGAAGGGTGTGATAGTAATGTTTGATTTAGAGCTGAGCATTCCAAAGTCTCTTATTTTCAGTACCTTGACCACTTGTGTATCTCTGTGTAAATCACCATCCACTGCAAAAAAGAAAACTCTTTGTTGAAGGTTAATTAATGCATTAATCTACAGGTATAATGATAAGTCATTAGACGTCTGTTTAATATTATGTCCATTTAGCAAAATAATAGTAGTAGATTCTTCTCTAGGAACTATAACCTGTCTAGCCACAGGTTTCTGGCCTCAATGATGCTAAAGAAAGATATGTCCATCTGGGTTAAATAGGCCTACAGAAGATCAAATAGACAGGACCAGGAAAGAAACTCGCCGTGACACATTGTAGTCAAAACATTAAAACCACAGAATAAGGAAATGTTACTGAAATCTGTGAGGAAAAAGGTCAAGTCACTTAAAAAGGCAGACCTATTAGAATAACACCCGATTATTCAGCAGAAACCTTTAAAGTCAAAAGGGCCTGGAAAGATGTACTCCAAGTCCTAAAAGACCACAACTGTCAATCCAGGCTATTAATACCCAAATTAAAGCAAATGGAAAGAGAAAAATTCCCATGATAAAAACAGATTAAAGGAATTTATTACTACAAAGCTAGCTTTTAAAAACTCCTTTGAGCAGCCAATTCTCCATCAATAGGTAACAAAATCGATCCCACAACAATTATTTCAGCCCTTGGGAACATGGATCAGAGCTTGCAAGGACATAAACTCCTAAGCCAGAAACAAACTGTAGAATCTGCCTTACACACTTCAGGAAGCTGCAAAACTCCCAAAATTTCCTATGTGTGCATGCCATGAAAAGTGTCATGTTTCTGCACTTATTCCAGGTTATGTACTCACATATGAAGGTTTAAAGCTAAGAACCTCAGATGATACAGAACATGCACCATTTGGCCTTCTGGGTCCAGGTTACCTGATGTGTGCATAACATGAAAAATGTCAAAAGAAACTATTCAACCAATATGAAATATGCTAAGAACTTAGATCTGATGTCTCTCTATTGGAGGTTTATTATGATATTCAATATGCCTTCAACTTGCAGGGTACTATTTAGAATATAGTAGTCATATGCCTAAGATTTGGGTGTGTTGCTGGAGGATGTAGGGAAAGAGAACCCTCATTTGCTGTTGCTGGAATTTTAAACTAGTGCAGCCACTCTGAAAATCAATGTAGATAATCCCCCCAAAAGCTAAAAATAGGTCTGTCATATGAGCAAGCTCTACCACTCCTTGGCATATGCCCAGAAGACGCATGAAATGTTGTTTTCTTGTGTTTTTTTTATTCATTGATGCCTCTTTTGATTTAAATTTACCATTTCTTGTCGATCAGCTCTTGATTATCATTATCTTTCATTTATAAAGTTAGTTTTGTTTGAATATAACTCTCATGATTCTTTCCATTCTTATCCTAAAAGGAAAGAAATCTCTGCTATATTTAGTTTACAATTTTGTAAAGGGAGAAGGAAAAGGGGATAGGAGCCTCATCAGGATTTTTCCATTTGAAAAGTTGTGAATATAGTTCAGGATGTCAGTTAACAAGAGCTTAAATAACAGAAGCACAATGAGAATATAGAGGAAAGGAAAAAACTGGAGATTTCACAGGAGCAAATGTTTAAATGAATAAGCAAGGTTAACTTAATGGGCTACTTCGACAAAATACTGTATTTAAAGTGATTGTGAAGCTGTCAGAAAGACATTAGGACAATGGAGCTGATTTTAACCAAGTTAAAGCATTAAAAGAAGGATTTGCTTGTGACTAATCCACAAATCTAATAAAACAAAAACCATTGTTTTGGTGGTTTTAAATATGTCCTGTTCTGAACATGTCTTTGGACACTCAATGGAGTACCAACAGGCACTAGAGTTTAAAATAAGAAAAACTTCATACTAGTGTTAGTTGGGCACATCTTGTTTTTTCTTAAATCTTTCATTTTTGCAGTTAATCCACAGGATATTTTTCTGCAACATTCAGATATTTTAAAATAGCTCTCCATACAATTTATGATAGTAAAAGTCTGAGCATCTCTTACACTTGAATATAATAGTAAGGAGAACAAGCTGGGAAAAGAACAGGAATTAAAATAGAGCCTTATTTGTTCATTGGAGGTAGGGAAGACACTTGACAAGCTATTACAGGAATTAAAAGGTAAGAAACTCTACAGTCAGTGTTACACTGGAAATCAATTGTACATAACATACATTTACTGATTGCCATAGCAAGGGCCTTACAATATGATATGGGAGTTACAGCAGTGAACAAAACAGTATGTAAAGAAAACACAGCATGCAAGTTGGAAAAACTGGAAGGGCAGCTGATGTTTAATAGAGGGAAGAAAAAGAGCTACATTTGTTTTCTTTTTCATAATGAATTACTTGATTCTCTTGGTTTAGATCCATAGTTGTTGCCTGCCTTAAACTTTACACTTAATAGCTCTCAAGTTATGTAAAAAAAATAAATTATCCATCAGAATATAGGAGAACTTTATTCTTCAGTCTAGTTGTATCACTGAACTTTTTATCTTAAGGAGTTCAATATGTATGCTTTTGCATACATTCTCACTCTCTTCTGATATTTCTTTAAGACTCAGGAAACAGACATGATTTAGAATATACAATGAAGTCATCTCTCTAGGGATCCTCAGGAATAATCCACAGCAGAGCCAGGCCTGGATGCATCTTTCTTCACTCCCGCTCTAAACTTTACTTGCACTCTTTCTGTAGACTATACTTTTTAAAAGTTAAGTCACACTGTTGCCATTTTGGAAACGACTATAATTTGTTTAGGATAGTTTATTTGTTCCAAACATTAATCTCCAGAAACATTTTTAAAAGATACTACAATCAGAATTTACTGGAGGCAGATTCCTGAGCCTCCACAGCCCTGACAAAGTTTAGAGTCAAAATGTTCAACAAGTTTCACTATTAATGGGGACTTTTAAAAGTGTGAGGTGTGTGATATTCCCTGTGAATTTCCTGAAGGGTAGGGCAAAACCTGACCTTAACAGCTGCTTTCCCTTAAAACTTGGATCCAATTTTAATGCAGGGAATTATTGTCCAGATGCTTTTGTTAGTCATGTTCCTTTGAGACTACTCACTCAGTCAACAAATTGAGTTTCTATTACCTGCTGGGTGTGATATAAATTATAACCTGGCAAGGATACATGTAATCAAAGAGGAATAGAAAGCCTACCTTGGGGTTAGTAAACATCTGACCCTTTCTTGGGATGCCAGTTCTTGAACATGATACATACATGGTTATAATTTCTGTGTGCTTGTGGGTATATATATATACTATATACAAGTGTATACATAAATGTGGATATAGTATACCTGAATATGCATATACAAACATATTTGAAATATTGTTTCTGACTACTACATTGATACAACACAGACAAAATAAGACTGAACTCAAAATGGTAATTCCAAGTAAAATGGAGAAGAATAAGGTATGTTTTTGTGTGTTTTTTTTTCTTCTTTTGAAGAAAGATACACTATAATCTGATATAGAGAAAAGAATAGAGTGGGCTTTAAGTTACCCAAATTTTTTTATTGTAAACAATCTGTCTTTCCTGATATAAGTTTATTTACTCTTGTTTTGCCATAATATCATGAAGCCATGTAAGAGTAGGAAAATACATTTATTTTCAAGCGTGAACTTGCTTAACTTGCACAGCATTCATGCATGTCATTCAAAGTCACAGTTAAGACCATGGCTGTCTCTGCCCACATTTGACAAGAGGCTTCATTTCTGACAAGGCTTGGAGCTTCAAATCACAAATCCGCATCTTATATTCCCCAAATGTTTTGTTCCCAGGACACTTTTTATTGTCTTCAGACTACTTGGAGATGCCAAACCACAGATGACTGTTTAGGTAGATAAAGATTTTCTATACTAGATATTAAATTTTAGAAAATTTAATGAATCTGTTTATTACTTTACTTAAAATAGGAGATCTACAACCCAACAAAGTTATATTTTTAAACATAAAAATGTGGCATTTAATGGAGAAAACAATAATTTACAACATGCTACTGAGAATAGTGTTATTGTTTAAATGCTTTTCAAATCTCTTTTAATGTGTAGCTTGATTTCATGTCTACTTGTGAGTTCAACCTTCTGTTTGAAAAAAATCAGACTTAAATGATTTTATGGTTAGAAAAGAAAGAAATATTTTAATAGCTTTGTCTGATAAATTTGGATATTCCCTTTTGATTCTGTAACAAAATTGGAAGTTAGTAGTGCTTTCTAGATGAAAGATGACAGCATGAACTCTGAGATGCTATCAATGCTTTGTTCAGATTCTGTTACAATGTAATACATTGGTGTATCTTGTGCCTTGGGTGGAACTTTCACCATGTGTGATTTCAGAACAATATACATTAATTATATAGAAAACATTTTGAAACTTTGGACAGGTCTTCCAAATACTGCATTTCATTATAAGATATCCAGAACACCACACATGTGACCATCACTGATCTCTTTAGAAAAGTCACTGATTGGGAAGGTGTAAGGCTCATAGTGGTAGATTTGGGTTTTTCCCAAAAGCTTAAATGTCACCTTTAGTGACAACTATTGTCCATTGTTTTCCTTGCAGTAACATGGCTACTCCATTCAAGTTTGAGGCAATGCCTGCTAATTAGCCATGGTTCTTTTGCCAGTTCCCAGAGGACTAAGCAAATCTTTGTGGCCCATCCTTCTTTCCTCCCTCCTTTGGACCTTCCTCAGCCTTAACTCCTAGACCATCCCCATTCCCAAGTGTCAGGCCCCAATGATAACACCTTGTATATAAGAACCCCAGTATCGTCACCTAGCAAGATTTGAGAAGAATTACCTACCAGGCGACACACAGTGACTTTTTTATTCACAGATGATGTGAAAGTATACATAAGGAATCCTAAAAATCCCACCAGGGTACACCTACAGCTGATAAACACTTTCATCCAAGTGTCTGGGTACACAATAGCTCTCTTATGTGGAAAAAAAAAAGACTGAGGAGGAAATCATGGAAACCACACCTTTCATAATAGCCTCAAATAATGTAAAATGTCTCGGGGTAACTCTAACAAAGCAAGTAAAACACTTGTATGAAAAAAGTCAAGTTTTTGAAGAAAGAAATTGAAGAAGATATGAGAAGATGGAAAGATCTCTTATGCTCATGGATCAGTAGCATTAACATAGTAAAAAAAAAATGACCATCCTACCAAAAGCAATCTACTGATTCAATGCAATTTTTTCATCAAAATTCCAACACAATTCTTCTCAGACCTTGAAAGAGCAATTCTCAGTTACATATAGAAATAAATACATACACACACACACACACACACACACACACACACACACACACACAAAGAAAATAGAATAGCGCCGGGCGGTAGTGGCGCACGCCTTTAATTCCAGCACTTGAGAGGCAGAGGCAGGCGGATTTCTGAGTTCGAGGCCAGCCTGGTCTACAGAGTGAGTTCCAGGACAACCAGGGCTATACAGAGAAACTCTGTCTTGAAAAACCAAAAAAAAAAAAAAAAAGAAAAAAAGAAAAGAAAAGAAAAGAAAATAGAATAGCTAAAACAATCCTGAATGATATAAGGACTACTAGAGGTATCACTGTCTCTGATTTCAAGCTGCACTGCAGTAATAAAAACAGCATGATACTAGCATTAAAATCATCATGGTGACCAATCGAATAGAACTCAAGACACATATATAATTCCACAGACCTATGAACACTTGATTTTTTTATAAACAAGCTAGAAATGCACACTGAAAAAAAATAGGATCTTCAACAAATGGTGCTGGTCAAATTGGGTATCTGCATATAGAAGAATCCAAATACAAGCATACTTACTAAAAACTCAATTCTAAATGGATTACAGACCTCAAAATAAGGCCAGATACACTGAACATGAAAGAAACAAAAGTAGGGGAATAACCTTTAACACACTGACACAGGAAAAGATTTTCTGACCAGAACACCAATGGCTCAGGCTCTAAGATCAACAATTAATAAGTGGGACCTCATGAAACTGAAAAGCTTCTGCACAACAAATATACCATTATTCAGACAAAGTAGCAGCCTACAGAACTGGGAAAAATTATCGACTTCATATCCAATAATATTCCAAATATATAAAGAATTCAAAATATCAAGAAAACAACTCAATCTTTAAAATGAGATACAGATCTAAGCAGAGAATTCTCAATAGAAGAAACTCAAATGGCTAAGAAGCATTTAAATGTTAAACATCCTTAGTAATCAGGGAAATACAAATCAAAAGTACTTTGAGATTTCACCTTGCAGCTGTCAGAATGGCTAAGACCAATCAAATAAGTGACAGAAGATGCTGGTGAGGATGTGAAATAAGGAGAACACTCCTCCATTGCTGGTGGGAGTGCCAACTTGTACATCCACTTTGGAAATCAGTATGGCAGTACTTCAGGAAGATAGGAATTGAACTACCTCAAGATGCAGCTGTACTTCTTTTGGACATATACCCAAAGGATCATACTACAGAGACACTTAGTCATACTACAGAGACACTTCGTCATACTACAGAGACACTTTGTCATACCACAGAGACACTTGCTTAACCAGGGTTCAGAAATGGAAAACAGCCTAGACGTTTGTCAACAGATGAATGGATAAAGAAAACACAATGGAACGCTACTCCAACAAGTAGGAAGGGGGAGGGAAGAGGGGGTTGAGGGAGGAAATATGGAGAGGGACATCTAAAATTTAGGGGCATTTGAAGGATTGTATGGAAACCTCTTACAGAAGAAGCTTCCTAAAATATATATCTATATGAAAGTGATCTAAATGAAATCATCAAATGACAGGGAGACAGAGCCCCAGCTGGATATCTTTCATCTTCATATGAAGTTTCAGTACTAGAAATGGGTTGCATCAAATTGAGTTGTTGGCCAAAGGGATCCCATGTGAATTCCCAAACAAACCAGGCTATAAGTTGTACTCCACAAACTGATGCTGAAAATAATGCCTACACAACTCACTGAATATTGAGCTGGTGCCTGCTTGCAGCCTTTACCACTACTGGTTAGTGTTCTTGTTCTCATAAGGTCCTTTGCATGCTACCAAAAGGGAAAAGTAAACACCAACCCAGTTCCAAACTCTGGGGTTTACTCTGGTATCCTGCTTGGAAGATACACGATTGCAATGGTAGCACAAAGCTTGTGGGAATAATCAACAAATATCTGATTTGATTTAAGACCCATGCCATGAAACGGAACACATACCTATTGCAGTTTGAGTAACCAAGAACCTGAGTCTAGATAGCCCATTGACCCAGGAGAATACCAAAGACATCTGTTCTATAAAAGGAATATGGCAATAAGATGATTCCTAATACCATTCTTCCATACTCATAGATCAGTGACTTGCTGAGTCATCCTCAGAGAAACTTTCCTCTGCAGTAAATGGGAACAAATATAGAAACCCATAGCCAGAAAATATACTGAGTATGAGAGACCTTGGATCACTCAGCCCTAAATGGGATGTCTCCATTAAATCCATTACGTCATGGCTCAGGGAACCCTGCAGAAGAGGAGATGAAAGATTATAAAATCCAGAGGGGATAGAAGACACCAAGAAAATGACCTTCTAAACAGAGCAGACTGATGCATACATATTAGCTCACAGAGAGGGGGGCAGTGTACACAGGAACTGCACCAGTATGCACCAGATGGAGCCTTAGAACTGATAGGAGATCATATGCTCACGTTCCTACCTCCAATTGATAACCACTTGCAAGTGAAAATTTAATTTTCTTCAAGGGAGTCTCACTGGGGAAACAAAGTGCTCTTAAGGCTGCAGAGACTTGATAAGCCAGGGTAGGGTGATATTCAGGGGGGTCCTCCTCTTATCAGAGGAGAAAGAGGAAAAGGGGGGCAAGCTATGTGAGGGGGTTACTGGGAGGAGAAGAAGATCTGATATTGGGATGTAAAGTGAATGAACAAATTATTGGAAAAAAAGGGTAGGCCGAATGCCCAGAAGTAGATGGCCAATAAAAAATGAACTCAATGAATAGCATCTTTGCAGGTTCCTTGTCTCATAATGTCATGTCAGAGCCAGCAATATTCTGTTTTCCTTCCTTCCTTCCTTCCTTCCTTCCTTCCTTCCTTCCTTCCTTCCTTCCTTCCTTTCTCTTTCCTTCTTTCTTTTCTTTCTTTCTGTCTGTCTTCATTTTACTGTTTTTTCTTTCTGTCTTTATTTGATTTATTTTTACCATATAGGTTTTGTATATATATTAGGGCTTCTAGCTTTGTGACTTTATGGAATTCCAGAATGTGATAACAAGTATGTTTCTGTGTCTCTGTTTTCTGTGCCTTATTTTGGGATCTTTTCCTTCAGTTTGTTTGTTTTGTCCCATTCCAATTTGTTCATTTTATTTTATTTTATTATTTTATTTTATTTTATTTTATTTTACTTTTTGTCTCTTAGATTCTTGTTTGTTTTCTGATGAAAGACAGAAAGGGGGTGGATCTGGACGGGAGAGGATGTGAGGAGGAATTAGGAGGAGTAGCGGGAGGGGAAACCATAACTTAGGGAGGGAAGGATTGATTTTGACTCACAGTTTGAAGGTATAGTCCTCTGTGGCAGGATGGCATGGCAGCAGGAGTGTGAGACAGCTGGTTACACAGCGGTCATAGTCATGAGCCAGAAAAGGATGCATGCTAGCATTCAGATCAGTTTCTCTTCTTTACTCAATCCAGGACATGGAATGATTGTCTAGAGTTAAGGTGGGTCTTTTCATCTCAATTAACCCATTTTAGAAACTTCCTCACAGATATGCACAGAGGCTTGTTTCCTAGGTGATTCTAAATCATGTCAAGTTGACAATATCAAGCATCACATTCTACTCTTTATCAGTTTGATATCCAAAGACATTGGTTTTAAGCCATAGACTTCCACACTTTGTCCTCATAGGTTCATGGTCATCTTATAAAGCAAATACATCATCTAACTTCTAACGTTCCCCTAGTCTTTAACAGTTTCAACATTGCTCAAAAGTAATTAAGCTCTTCTAAGACTTAAGAAATCTATCAACTGTGTGCCCTTTTTATAATCAAAAACAAGTCACAGAGTAAAGATTCCTGTTCAATGAGACAGGAGTGGAGGAATGACCAGATGTCTGTCTTCGTTAAGCCAATTAAAGACACAATTAATAGTGAAAAACAGGAAAAATGTACTCAACGTGGCCACATTAAGAACAAAGAGATCCAGTAATTGACACCTAAGCCTATCTTCAGGGTGTGAACATGAGGTTCAGATACAGATATCCAGAGGTATTCTTAACTCAGTGGTTAGGGCAAGGTGTGATTCTACCTGTCACCAATGTCTCTGCTCTAGTCTCTCCTAAAAGGTCATCTGACAAACTATAAATCTTTTTTTTCCAGGACACAATTTCTGCCTCGAGCTGACCCAGGGTCTCAGACTTCTCAAACATTTTTTCTCCCAACATGAAATTCTTAGAAGAATTTAAGTTTCTTAGGGTCCATTGCTTCAATAATTGGATAATCAAAGGTAGGGGCACACAGGTCTGTTTTAAAATATTTTTATTCCTGTCAGGACAGTTAAAGCCCGATAGCCTATCTGCAGGATCATGAGGCTGCTGGCCTCATGCATCTATATTCAGTAAGGAGAGAGAAAGACAGTGAGAGACAGAAAGAAACAGAAAGAGACAGAGAGAAAAAGAGGCAGAGAGAGAGAGACAGAGAGACAGAGAGAGAGAGAGAGGACAGAGACACACAGACACACAAAGACATCCAGAGACACACAAAGAGGCAGAGAGAGGAAAATACTGGTGTTCAGCTTGGTTTCTCCTTTCTGTTCAGAAGGGGACCTTAACCCGTGGTGCAACCCACATTTATGGTAGATCTTCCTACCTCAATTAACTCAATCTATTAACTCCCTCATGACCCTATAATGTTGGACATGGAAGCACAACTGTAACCTCAGCACTTTGGTGGATGAGGCAGGAGGACTGTGAGCTTGAGGGTAGTCTACCTAGCAGGTCTCAAGTCACCCTGAGTCACATACTGATACAGTGTTTCAAAAAAAAAAAACAATAACAAATCAAAAATATAATAGAAGAAAGACCTCATGTTCCCAGATATGGAAGAGTAGTTCCCACACAGTCTCAGTAAGAGAAGTAACGGAGCATATGGAAAGTTGGGGGTATTGTTAGGCTTGTTTTAGTGGCTTTATTGTCACAATACAGCTAAATTGTATAAGCTAGTGATTGGGCCAAAATCATCAATGAAATAAAGCCCAAGCCCAAGAGAATATATTAGATCACTCATTGCAACTGATGGTCTCCTATCCTAGTAATTATGAAACCTAATTAGCTCTGTGGTTTGACACCATCAGACCAGAATGAATTCTCACATGGCCTTTTCTCATCCTCATCACATCTTTAGAAATTATGACACATTAGGCCAAGGTTTCTCACTCTTCCTGGATCCTTTAACTATGTAGTCTGAATTAAGGAGCTAAAGAGCATTCTCTGACTCCTACAAAACTCGAAGTACTTTGGGCATTTGAGATTCAAAACAGATCCTGCATCTGCTTAGTGTTAGTTGGCAGGCTCTGGGCTTCTTACTTAGTTACTCTGGACCTCTAGTCTGTCAAAATCCCAGAGGCTAGAGATCCAAAGCCAAGGTATATATCGGGCCAAAACATTGTGTCTTCAGCTTCTTGGCAGCCGTGGCATTTCTTGTGTTTATCTTTACAATTTTTCCTCTATGATATTTACTCAGTGAGTGATATTACTGAGAAGTCCTTCGTACAAGTCCCAATTACTAGAATCTGAAAACAGTTCATAATCAGGTTAAATTTTATTGGAAATCTCTACCATATTTATGTTCTATCTAGTCAATAAAATAAAATCAGCATGACACTTAATTTGCACAAATATTTTTTTCCTTTTTTTTCTTTTTTTTTTACTGGATATTATATTTACATTTCAGATTTTATCCCCTTACCCCATTCCCCCCACCACCCAGGAACCCCTTATCCCATCCCTCTTCCTCCTGCTTCTATGAGGGTGTGCTTCCACCCACCCCCCACTCCCACCTCCCCACCCTCGAATTCCCCCCCATTCAGTGTTCAGCCTTCATGGGACCAAAGATTTTTAACAGTCAAATGTTAACCACCACTTCTTAGGGCTACTAATTATAATTTCAAACATTAAATTGGGATGGCTATAAAGAGAGATGCAGAGACCACACACAAATAAGTTGTGTTCTGAGCTATAGGTTAAGTATTTCATGTCATCATAAAATATGAAGAGCAGTATCAGACTTCTGAGATTTTGTATATGACCATTTGAAATTAAGACGAAGGCTTCACTTGAACATATTATATTTTCCACCTTTTCTTTTTCCTAAATTCAGACCACAAGAAATGACAGGACTTTAGGTAAACCAAAATTCTGTACTGAAATACAAGTCCTGAAAAGGACACTTGCCAATAAATCCAGAAAGCTATATCCATTTTCCTTTGGGTGCTCACCCCAACAATTCTGCATTTGGAACCAAGTGTTTGTATCTTCATCAGAAAGCCTGACCAGCAGAGATTTATCAAGTGACATGTCTGCTGGGGAACCAACTTGTTTACTTGGGCAATTCTATTTCTTGCATAGCAAAAATTCCTTCTCAGGCTGCTACTGCCTCAAAATTTTCCCTCTGTTTTGTAGACCTTTGGTCATTTTGTTGGCCCATTCTGAGTAGTTTTTTATGTTAATTATTTTAATTGGGCTTAATAATTATTTATGTATTTCATGTATTTCTCAGACTTCTTGACTCCCATGAATTCATCTGATAACTGCTTCTGTAATCACTATTATTGTATAAAAGTTTGTGATACCCCCTTAAGAGGAAATAACATGTACGACTAGAACATATACAAGCTATATTAAGGAAAATAAACAAGGTATTGTGTGTTTGAATGGGTTTTCTACAGACAGTAGGTCAGATTATGTTCTGAGAAAAAAGCATTAGATAAAGACAAGAAAATTACCTTTTGATATTAAGTATAATTAGAGAAAAAGTGGGAGGCAATTGGGTTTCTTATATATTCACAACACAATGATATTCAGTATTACACACTAATAACATTTAATGACAATAGATTCATTTATAATAGGTAAACAGCACCAAGACTTTATTACCTTGATGCCAATTAAGCCGTATCTGGAAATAACTTACATAGCCTTATCTTTTAAAAGGTCAAAAATTGATCACAGTAGCAGTACTTACTTATATTTAGTATGACATCTGAAAGCTTTGACAAGATGAAACATGTAATAGGACAGCAGGGTCATTATTTTTATTATTGAAAACACAATATGTTTTCTTATTAAAAGTTTGGAGTTAGTCCGTTTTCCATTACTAGAATAAAATGAGATAGCCATCTCTATGAAAATATGAGGTTTATGTAGCTCAAGGTTTGGGAGGTTCAAGGGCATAGTGATTGCAACATCTCAATACTGAGAAGGGGGCTTCTGTGTGACACGTCTTGGTGGATGGTAGTGCTGGCAACCTTTGTTGGAGTAAGCAAATGTTAGGAGGCTTGCTCCATGTATAACAGCTCTCTCCTAAGAACTTACACTCTCAATTTCCAAGGTGAACTGGGCTAATGTACATCTCTTCTATTTGCCTTTGCTTTCTAAAAGGGGAAGTAGGGGAATGGCGGGTACTTGAAGGTGTATTTTGTAAATAAAGTCTTACTGGAATCCAGTAACCTTCATTCATTTCCATACTGTTTACATAGCTGCATTTGCACTACAAATTAGTTGTGAAACAGATAAGCTGGTCAGTAAAGTTTCAACATGATCTGTTCCTATCTAGGAAAAGTTTTTTGACTAAACTCTTAGATTTCTTTCTACTGAGATATTCTATGCAATTATGAAAATATTAGTTACATACTTTACAATTGGATTCTGTGCATAAAATTTCAGTTTCTAATTTATGCAATAGCTCTCCTTTATGAATAACTTGGCTTTGTTCTTCATTTTTCATGACTACATTCAAAGAGGCTACCATCCCTGAAGATTTTCTATTGCTTCTTTTATAGAGAGATTATAACAATAATTACATAATTTCCCTCTTCCATTTTCTCCATCCAAACCCACCCATATAGCCCACATTATCTTACACTGATTTTTTTTTTTTGCTTGTTGTTTTGAGACAGGGTCTTGCTATGTGACTCAGGTTAGTCACAAACTGTATTCAGACTGGCTTTGAATTTACAATCCTCTTGTGTTACCTTCCAAAGTTCTATGAAGACAAGTGTGTGATATTATACTCTGATCCAATGTAGCCCAAGATATCCTCACACTAGCTGTCATTCTGTCTCACCTTCCTGAATGCTGGGATCACAGGTATAAAGGATTATGAGGATCTCACCATGAATGACAACTCAGGCACAGAGTATAGCCATCTGAAAGTCTATTCCAGCCAGCTAGGACTATGCCCAAGTGTTCAGGAACCTAGGTATGGCCCCATGAGTCCAGAACAAGAGATTTTGAGGGCAGAGACCACCGAGCATCTTGCTTGGCAGCTTCAGGGGGAAGCTTTGCAAAGCAAGCAGTTTGAAACTTTAACAGAGGCTAAGATAAGTGGTTAGCCAGAGGGAAGGGGTTTCTTCATAAACAAGCAGCTAAGCTGAACAGTTAGCTGTAGGGGGTTCCGCATCAACCGGCAGTTTTAACAAAGGCTAAGATAAGATAGCTAGGACATCCTGACCTTTGGTTCCTAGAATAGAGCTGGGTAATTTTCCATGAGATTCTTTATCAAGGAGATCAAAGTCTAGTTAAACCTAGAAATGGCCTCAGCAAGACTACAAGATGGAGGAAGCTCTGCACTGTCTTTGCCTTGTCAATAATCCACCATACCTAGTCATATGATGATTTTAGGTATTGTGAATAAACCTTATAATGGAACATCTGGAGACTACTATGATTAAAATATGAAGAAAAACCTATTTGGGGACTTCGGTTTGTTATTTCAATGGCTTGACTTTTAAAAAGAAATTCTCCAAACATATAGTATCAGTATACGTACAAAACACATTTTGTATAATGAACAACATACAACATAGTCCATTGCCAGTAAGCCATCATATGTGTTAGCTGTAATCTCCCCATTCTCCGACAACACACTCTTAACTCAAAGCCCAACCAGAGGCAAACTCTAAGATATCTTCCAAATCCACAGATCTGTATATTGTAGAATTTCAGAAGAATACAGCATGTGGGCTTTTGTGACAAGTTTCTCCTTCCTTCTTTCCTTTCGTTTTCCAGGACCAGCATTTCGGCAGGAGTACACAGTGGACTACTGCTGAGAGCAGCTGTGGGTAGGGGATAAGGAAGTTTCTCCATTCCAAGAGGATGGGAATAGTCATGGTGACGAGCCAGGAGGCTACCAGACCTTACATTCTTTATGAACTATACAAGATGAGTTTGTATGAGTCAATTTTTAAAAAAAGTATTTATAAAAACTTGCACTTACATTAGAAAAGACCACAGAACCGTCATCTATGTACTATATATAGTTGCTAGACCAAAGTATTGAGGAACAAAATTACCCATTTCTAATTTTTTTCCAAACAATCAATGTCTTTAAAGTGCACTTAGGTTGCTTTCCATTAGGAAAATCCATAAAGAAGCATAACAGCCTAAGCTTCTCTCGGCTCCAGAGACCTTGAGCCACAAGTGGCCCTGCCAGATGACAGTGGCCATGATTTGAGCTTGGCACAAAATGCTGAAACACAACAAAAGAGGGAAATGTCTTTGATTTCAACTGTGGCATTAACTAAAAGAATCAAAAACGATGGAAGCATGCAGCTCTGCCAGCTAGGCTGGGCAAAACAGGGGACATAGGTAACCGTGGAAGCTGACTCCAAGACTGCTGGAAAGTGGACCTGTTTGGGAATCTGCGTTTCAATGATGATTAATTCCTTTGAGTTTTACAAGGTTAATCAGTGCTATGTTATGTAGTCGCAACCCACTCTTTTTCTATTATCAAATAATTATATGTAGGGCTGTATCATAACTGAATTTAATTTTTTTTGAGATTGTTTAACAAAGCGTTTGCACTTCAGTGTGCCCACCAGCAGTGTATAAAGGTTCCAATTTGTCTACATTCCTACCAGTATTCTCATTATCTGCTTTTTGATGATCATCCTAGTGAGCCTGAAGTGGCGATTCACCATTTTTGATTTGCATTTCCATAATGGTTAATAATGCTGGACATCTTTTCATGGGCTTATTGGCTATTTACATATCTTCTTTGAAAATTTTCTATTCATTTCTTCCTCCAATTTTTATTGGGTGGGATCCTGGTTTGTTTTCTATTGCTTGTAGTGAACACCATAACCAAAAGCAACTTGAAGAGGGAAAGGTTTATTTCACTTCCATTTCCCCATCATTCCATCACAGCGGGAACTAGAGGCAGAAACCTGGCCAACCTGGACCCTCCCACATCAATTAACCAAGGAAAAGCCCTCCAGACTTCCTCCTGGCAACATTTTCTCAGTGGAGGTTCCTCTACCCAAATAGCTACTTCTTCCTGTGTAAAGCTGTCAAAACAACTAAACAGGATGTGTGACTTTTTAGAATTCTAATGTAATTTACAATCATTTTTATGTTTCTAACGCTGTCATTTTACATTCTTAACAGTGTCTTTTAAAGCACAAAAGGTAATTTGGAAGGCTGGAGAGGTAATCCATCAGTAAGATACTAGTTTTAATAAGCATGCTGACCTGAGTTGAATCCCCGGAATCCATGGTTTTTTTTTTTTGGTTTTGTTTTTCGAGACAGGGTTTCTCTGTGTAGTCCTGGCTGTCCTGGAACTCACTCTGTAGACCAGGCTGGCCTAGAACTCAGAAATCCGCCTGCCTCCCAAGTGCTGGGCTTAAAGGCCTGCGCCACCACCGCCCGGCCAGAATCCATGTTTTAAAAAAAGTCACAGTTGGTGGTACCCTCTTGCAACGCCAAGTCTTGGAGGTGGAGACACAAAGGTCCATGGGGTTCACTGGCTAGCCAGACGAGCCTACTTAATAAGTTCCAGGCCACCAAGAGACTTTGTTCCAAATTAAAAATGTGGACAGTATCTTAGGAACAGCATCTGAAGTTATCTGTGACTACTGTAGAGTGAAAAATTATAAAGACCATTTTATGAAATATATATAGGCTTTTCCTTTACCCTGAGCAAAAGAATGCAGGCTCCAGAAGGCGGAACTGAATGTAAGATTTCAGGCCTTCATTGCCCCGAGATATTCCGGGTGGAGGGCATTATCCTTGAGTCAGAGGACACTTGCTGGATTACATTCCTCAAGCCTCAGGGAAAAGAACCCACCTGTGGGTGTGTAAAGCCCAAAGCAGGAAGACACATTCCTGACCACAAAAAAAGAATGCAAGTCATCTAGTTTAACCTGAAATGGTAATGACAGGGTGAGGTACAGTGACTTGGTAAAAACTACATTCTTGAGAAGAATAAGTGTGCAGAGTGATTTTCACATGACTAAATCATTTAGGGGTGGGTTCCTCTGAAATATTCCACTATTTTTATGATCATGTATCCTTGACAACCCCTCACCTCCCTTCCCACTCCCCTGGTTTGTGGTTTACCCCTTTAAAAACCCTCCCCAGACTGACTGGCTTTGTCAAACTGTACTCCTGCGAGAGTGTGCAGTTTGAACGTTGGCTGCCAGCATCTCTTCCCTAATAAACCTCTGCTGATTGCATCCAGGTACGGTGTCTTGGAGTTTGTGGGTGTTCGAGACTTCCCGAGACTTGAGTAAGGGTCTCCCAAATTTGGGGGTCTTCAACCACCACATGCGCTTGTACACACATGTACACTCCTTCATCCCAACACACACATCAATTTTTCTTTTGTGTAAATCTCACTGCTTGTATCATATCTACAAAACCGTTGCTTAACCCAAGGTCACAAATATCTACTCAAGTATTTTCTCCTAGGAGTTTTGTGGTTTGGGCATTTACATTTCAATTTCTTATCTATCCCAATACTGACATCTTCATACATTGTGTGGACTCCACCTTCCTTAATTTGCATGTAGATATGCGGTTGTCTTGGCACTCTTTGTTGAAAAGCCATTTTTCCCCTTATTGAATGATCATGACAATGTTATCAGAAATCAATTCACAATTGATATGAGGGGTTATTTGGGCTGTACATTCTATCGTAGCAATGTATATTTCTAGCTGCACGCTGATGCCATATTTTGGCAAGTTAGGAAGTGAGGGTTCTCCAACTTGGTTTTCATTCCCTAAATGGTGTAACTAGAACATTCAAGGAAAATATTTAATTGAAACAGTTAAATAGAAATAAACATCCTTGTCCCACTTCTGACTTAGGAGCTCAGAATTTAGCTTTTCTCCATAAAGAAGTACTACCTGAGTTGGCTCAGCAGGTAAAGGCACTTGTCATGCAAGCCTGACAACCTGAGTTCAATCTGAGTTGATTTGTAAGGCTGGAGAGGTAACTAGAGCTTATGTAAAAGTGGAAGGCAACAAGTGACCACACAGAGTTGTCCTCTGACATGCTCATGCATGGCATCTGTCCTCACCATGAACATACACTCAATACTAATACATAAATAGATAAATACCCAGGGGCTGGAGAGATAGCTCCACAGTTAAAAGCACTTGCTCTTCTAGAGGACCAGAGTTCAGTTTTCAGCACTCAAATCTGACAGCTCACAACTGGCTGCCACTCTAGCTCCAGAGGATCCAAAACCATCTTCTAGTCACTGTAAGCACCCACACAAGTGGCACAGACATACTCCTAGGTAATGAAAATAAATCTTAAAATGTCTATGTTTTTTTATGACCTTTAACAGGTTAAAACATTTTTCTTCAATGCCTAGTTTATTAAGCATTGTTTTCATGTAAAGGTATTATATTTATTAAATTTTTTTCTGAATATTGAAGTGACCATATTAATTTAGTCATTTATTTTGTTAGAATAATTTTTACAATGATTTTTTAGATGCTAGATTATTTGGCAGATCTGAGATAAACCCCTCTCGGCATATTGTACAATCTTTTTGAAACATTATAGGATTCTGCTATGGTTTGAATTTGCAATGTTCCCCAAAGGCTTCTGTTTTAAAATGCTTGTTACCTAGCTGGTGGCGCTATTTTAGCAAACTGTGTAACCTTTAGGAAGTAGGGACTAGCTAGCAAACAAGTCACTAGAAGGCAGCCTTTGAAGGGTAGCCTGGTCTGTGTTCCAGGCCTGGAGGTCTGTTCTTCTATGAGCAGCTTTACACTTTTTCCTGCTGGCACATTTGCTAGCACTTTAAAAAAAATCTGCACTTACTAATGTTAGAGATACTATTCTCTGTGCTGTTGTCTTTACTTGTATATCAGAATAACAATGAACTGTTAGGAGTTCCATTGTTTGCAGTTTTGGGCAAGTTTTTGATGTACTGGTATTACTTAATTGCTTCTTTAACTGTTGGAATTCAATGATGAAGCTGCCTAGGCCTTGTTTGTTTTAGTGGATAGTTTCCATTACTTAAGGTATTTGTTACAGATCTATTCACAGTGGGTATTTCTTCTTGCATCAGTTTTGATGGGTTGAGTCTTTCTTCATTTATTATTTCTATTTTTATCTTCTGATCTACATCATCTTATTTCTTCTCCTCAATCCTGACTCTGGCAAGCAGTTTTATTCATTGCTATTCATTTAAGTTCCACATGTGAGAACGTACAATATTTTTCTTTTTCTCTAGTATATTTAAGTAAACATACTGTTGTCCTCTAAGTTTACTCATGTTATGGAAAATGGCAGAACCTAAATATATATAATGAAGTTTAGAATAACTCGTGCTTTTTGCTGTTTACTCAGTTTCTGCTGTTTCCTTAACTTTTGCTGTAATATTTGTTAATTTATGATCACTTATTTTGTTATAGTTTCTTAAGATGAAAATTTAAATTATGCTCTTTTTTTTTTTTTTGTTTTTCGAGACAGGGTTTTTTTGTGTAGCCCTGGCTGTCCTGGAACTCACTCTGTAGACCAGGCTGGCCTCGAACTCAGAAATCCACCTGCCTCTGCCTCCCAAGTGCTGGGATTAAAGGCATGTGTCACCACTTCCCGGCAAATTATGCTCTTAAAACTGAAAAAAATACAGACATGTAAAAGATGAACATCCCTGGACCAAAACCTCTCACTGTGTTTGATCATTTTCACTACTCTTGGAGTATTTTCTAAGTTCTCTCTCTCTCTCTCTCTCTTGCACACACACACACACACACACACACACACACACACACACACAATTTCTTCTTTGGCCTATAAAATACATTGTTTAATTTCACTATATTTCAGAAATCTCCAAGTTTCTTTGTAATGATGGTTTCTAATTTTATTCTTATTGTATTTTTTCAATTATTTTAAATGTACTGAGGTTTGTTTTATGTCCACCACATGTGCTATGCAGAAGGATGTTCCATGTGCACGAGAAGATATAATAGATTGGTCTGGGGTAGAGTGTTCTGTAGGATCAGTTAGCTGATGCAGTGTTCGCATTATAAAACCACTACTTCTGGTTGTTGTTATAAAGTATATTGCCTGATATTACGGTAACACTCCAATTTTATGGTTGATATTTTCATGGAACGCTTTCCCTACCCTTTTACTTTTAACCCATTTAGGTAGCATCTCTTACAGATAACATACAGTAAGACCTTGATATTTCAAACCAATTGACACTCTCTACCTTTTGTTTTTATACTGTTGAATAGCTACTGATAGTTATCTGATATCAACAGTTGTTGAGTAAACATTTATACTTTTGACTTTTTTCTATATGCTTTCTCCTTTGAAAACTAGACTCATCTTCCTCTTATATAGAATTCTTTAGTAATTCATAACCATTGTCTAGTATATCACTTTATACTTTTACCGGTGCTTTAAGTATATGCTTAGAGTTATTTTATTGTTTTTTTTTCTGGGACTTCCAATATATAGTGTATCTTAAAAGAATGTATTTCATAATTACACTATGTAGTCCAAATGAAATAAAGCACATTCCTCTATTGCTTCTTTATACACTCCCATTTTTATATTATTGTTCTTGTCAAAAATCGATACAATATAACCACTACTATAAAAGAGCAGTGAAGAAGGTATAGATGGGCTTGTGATATTAACTTGTTATGTAAGATGGATGGCTCTCTTCGCTTGTTCCTATGGATCTGAGATACCATTAATAACCCATTACTCTAAGACAGCTTTATTTTCACTCCAACGAAATAATGGTATAGATTGTTCTATGTAGTTCCTCGTAAGTTAAGGAAAGAAAAAGAAGTGTTATATTTTTATGCTATACATATAAATGCTATAGAAAGTATAAATGTTATACTTGTTACACTGTCTTAAGAACCCACTAGACTGTCTCTACAGGTACTGTTTTTCTCCTGTAGATTTGAATTACTTCCTGGGTTGTTTGTTTTGGACCTGCAAATGTTCATTTGTATTTCTTGCAGGTTTACTGACAATAATATTTTAATGCATGGTGTCTGGAACCCCCTTGATTTTATCTTTAATTTAAAATGATAGCTTGAGATAAAATTACAAGTAAGATTTTGTCTTCTTTGAAAATTCCACGCGTATATGCAATGCATTTACTCTCCTCCTCCAATTCCCACCCAACCCTTCTAATCAACACATCCCCCTCCCAACTTCATATCTTTTTTCCTTATAACCCACTGAGTCCAATTAACACTCCCCATATATACATGGATATAGTCATTTGCAGAAGCATGAATAACCTACCAGTAGTCTCACTCCCCAATAAAAATTACTCTTCCCCCACCCAGTAGCCATTCATTACCAATAGTTCCCTGATTAGAGTGGGGCCATAGGATTCCCTCCAGTATCCATGTGAGGATTTGAACTGGCTTGATCTTGTGAAGGTAACCACAGTTGCTATGAGTTTGAGAGCAATGGTCCAGCCATCTAGAATTACACAGCACTCCTCATCTTCTAGCTTACTTTCTTTCCACGCTCCTTTTCCACAATGTTTTTTGAGCCTTTTGTGTGTGTGTGTGTGTGTGTGTGTGTGTGTGTGTATGCATTCATACATGCATGCATGTGTGTGCATATGTAGAGGTGGTGGTAGTGAAGTTTTTTATTTATACACACACACACACACACACACACACACACACACACACACACACACACA
>JANHMN010000005.1:66242862-66262667 GCA_030674055.1 Rhabdomys pumilio | reverse complement strand
ACACACACACACACACACACACACACACACACACACACACACACACAATTTAAAGCTGAGCACTCAGTCACAAATTCTCAGCATTTTGGCTAGTTATGAGTCTTTTTTTTTTTTTTTTTTTATCAATAACTGACTACTGCCAAAAGATGTTCTTCTAACCAAGGTGAAAACACAAATATCTAGAAGGCAGCTTGACAGAATATTCATTTAGCAAAGCAGTAATAGTAGGCTTCCCCTAGGGCCTATGACCTCAACTAGACATGGGCATTTGACATGAATTCCTTCTTATGGAATGGGCCTTAAGTCTAATTAGAAGGTAATGGAAGTCATGCCACCACTATACCAGTGGGCACATCTGGCTGGAATAGAATATTTTTGAATGGAATACTATTTCAGCAATTTGAATGTCACTAGTTTGTTTTCTGGATTTTTTTTGCACCTGATGAACTGTTGTTAGAAATCTGGGATTTCTTTGTATGTGATGAAGACTGCCCCACTATGGCAGTACCTAGTATTATGTTCTCCATGTTTGGATTAAATTCTCTTGTTTTCTTTTGTGCCTTACAACATTCTTCTTGTGACCTGGATATTTTAGATGGACTCCTCTGGCAATTATAGAAACAAATTTTCTCCTTGATGATTTGTAATGGTCTCAACCTCTAAGTTGACTGCTCCCAGGAAGGCTTTCCCTCTTTCATTTTTTTTCTTTTTTTCGGTTTTTCGAGACAGGATTTCTCTGTGTAGCCCTGGCTGTCCTGATACTCACTCTGTAGATCAGGCTGGCCTCGAACTCAGAAATCCACCTGCCTCTGCCTCCAATTAAAGGCGTGCGCCACCACCGCCCGGCCCCTTTTTCATTTCTGCTCCTAACATCCTGGCTACTCTTTTTTTTTCCTGCCAGTTCCTCCTAACTCAGCAGGTCTCAACTTGCATGTTGAGATCCTTTACAGGGGTCTCCTAAGATCATGGGAGAATAGATATTTACATTATGATTCATAGCAGTAGCAAAATTACAGTTATGAAGTAGCTATGAAATAGTTTAATAGTTGGGGGTCACACCATGAGGAACTGTATTTGAGGGTCACAGTATTAGAAAGGTTGAGAGCCACTGACCTAATTCATCTATTCCAAGACCTCTGCTGCTTTTGACAATGTCTTTCCTAAAGGAGTTCTCCATGCTTTCAAATGAAGTCAGTTACCCAACAAATGGACCTATGAGGTTCTTTGCCCTAATCACATACATTTCCCCTTGATCAGAAATTCTGCAATATTGAACTGTGCTGGAGTAGGACCAATTTTGAGTGAAATTTCCACCCTATGAGTAAGTTGGAGAAGAAAAATTAGCATCTTGTCCTCATACATGGAATATAGCTTCTACTCAACCATGGGTTTAAATATATATTTCCAAGTTTCACGTGTTGAAAAAAGTTCATGTTAATTGTATTTGGTGATGGGATCCCAGGAAGGTAAAATGAGATCATGACAGTGTGATGTCCATGATGGTACCATTGTCTTTGTAAGAAACATGACCAGCATGCTTCCTCTCTCCCCCGCCTTGTGTCGCTTCTACCACGCTATGACACAGCAAAAAGGCTTTCATTAGATGACAATCAGATGTTGGCATCATATGATTAGCATCACGGCCAAATAAAATTCAAATCTTTATAGCTCACTTGTTCATGTTTTGCCATGGCAGCAGAAAATGGGCTAAGACACACAATAGGGAGGAAAAGACAGGATGTAGATTAAAGAACACAGGTAGCTCTGATGACAAAAGAAAACTTCAGTCTCAAGTAGGGAACTAGGAGATGAGGTCCTAGGTACCCCCACTATCTTCATGTCTTTCCCACACCTGCTCAGAGCAGAATGCCCAAGGTAGAGCTTCCAGCACAGAGCATATGGAACATAGCATTTCTTAAAGGCCACAGTCTCTTGCTGTTCCTAAGATGAGACTGTCTTAAATGTCTCTCCATTTCCTATATGTCCTTAGGGCATTTTCAGAAGCTTTCAATAGACTATTTTTTTCAAGCAATTATAAATAGATTTATTCATATTTTTAAATATGTGCATGCAAAGTGTGTTTGTGTGGATATGTGCACATGAGTATAGGTAGGTGCCTTCAGAGGCCAGAAGAGGGTGTTGGATTCTTGGAAGTGGAGTTACAAGCAGTTGAACTGCCTGATGTAGGTGCTACGAACTGAACTTGGGTCCTCTGCAAGAGCAGGTACGTGTTCTTAACCACATACCGGAGCAATCTCTCCAGCCCCTAAAACAAGTTTTAAAAGCAGTTGTATTTTGAGATGGGTGCGTGGCTCCATTCCGCAACCATGTCTATCCACTGGACATGGTCTCTACAGGTTCTTTCTCCCCTTTGTTGGGTATTTCGGCTAATGTCATCCCTGTTAAGTCCTGGGAACCTTTTGGGTCCCTGGCATCTGAGACTTTCTAGTGGCTACCCCCAGTTCCCCCATCCCATTCTCCCATCTCAAAAATATTAATCCAGAATTGCTCCTGTCAAAAGGAAACGCAGGGATAGTGAAGCAGAGACTGAAGGAAAGGCCACCCAGAGACTGCCCCACCTAGGGATCCATCCCATCTGCAGACACCAAACCCAGACAGTATTGGTGATGCCAAGAAGTGCATGCTGACAGGAGCCTGATATAATTGTCTACTGAAAGGCTCTGTCAGAGCCTGACCAATACAGATGGGGATACTCACAGCCAACCATCAGATTGAGCACTGGGACCCCAATTAAAGGAGTTAGGGGAAGGACTGAAGGAGTCTGCAACCCCATAGGAAGAACAACATTATCAACTAACCAGACCTCCCAAAGCTCCCAGGGACTAAACCACCAACCAAAGAATATACATGAAGGGACCCATGGCTCCAGCTGCATATGTAGCAGAGGACTGCCTTATCTGGCATCAGTGGGAGGAGAGGCCTTTGGTCCTGTGAAGGCAGAATGCCACAGCGCAGGAGAATGCTAGGGCAGTGAAGTAGGAGTGAATGGGTGAGTGGGTAAGCACCCTCATAGCTGGGGGATGGGGCAGGGGATAGGGGCTTTGTGGAGGGAAAACTAGGAAGGGGGATAACATTTGAAATGTAAATAAAATAGCCAATACAATTTTTTAAAGCAGATATATGGTTGCTTTGTTGACTAGCAGGCCTGTGGAGTTGCTACTTCTCCATTCTCAATGCTGAGCCCAACTTATTTTCAAATGTGATTTCTGGGTGGAACTGTGGTATAGCACAAGAACTGACTCTCAGGAACTGGGGTTTTCATCCAGTGTAGCAGTTTCTCTTGAAGTTCAGCTTCCTCATTTATAGAATGAGAAAAAATGTACTAAATGACCTTTCAACCCTATGGTTTTATGAAATAGAATCAGAAAGGCCCAGTGAACATTTTACTGTAGTTATATGAGAACATGAAATATGGAAACAATCTGTATTTTTTAAAAGTTCCAATCTGTTTTTAATTAGAACACAGTTTGTCTCCAATTCTATCTAGGTAATCAAAATGCAGGCAAGACATTTCTGCACCCCAAGTTTTACCTTCTAATCATTACAACTGAGAAACTCAGGTCAAGTAAGAAACTAGGGACCTTTCACTGGTTGGCTATCAAAAAATATGGCAGCTTAAGGCTAAATAAAGCCACTATAATTTGCCACCATTTTACCTACATAATGTACTCTGCAAATGTTTACTTTGCTTCTGAAAAAATGGCATGTTTTCACCTTCTGTTTAAGCTGAAAGGCCATATTCCCAGAGTGCTTAGTAATTACTTGTATTTATTCCAAGTATATAAGGGACAAAACATCAGTTTCCCTGAACATTGCAGAAAAGTGCTTTCCATCAGATACTCATTTCTAGGCACAAAGACATCATGTTTATTCAGTAATGATTATCTGCATAGATTGCTATAAACATGAGAACTGTGGTAAGGTAAATGCTTGGCTGAAATGTTTTGTCTTAATCATCTTTATCCAGTGTGTTTCACTCAATGTTATGATTTACCATACAGTTTACATTCCAAATCAATACACTCAAAGAGGAGAAAAGAAGGAATTTTTCTATAATTAAAAAGAAACTATAATTACAAACATATTTAAACACTTTAAACTGCTAATTCACAACAGAATACCCTGTAATAAGTTACAAGATGAGGAAATTAGGAATATATACTGGCAGATTGCTAGTTGGTGATGTATTCAGTAAGTAGGAAGAATAGGAACAAGATGGCAGTAGGGTCTAGAAACAAGGAATCACAGGGTTTTTAAATACCTGGCCTTTAGACCAAAACAAATTAAAAAAAAAACAACCATCTATGGAAACTGAGATCTGTCAACATAGAAGGGAAAGACAGAATGTTTCTCTTAAGGTATATAAAAGACACAAAGCCCCGTAGAGGAAAAGTCAATGCATATCTTGAGCTTGTTTGTGCCCAGATGTAAAGATCTCAATGATTACAAAGAAGCCCACCTGCACACCAAGAGAGTTCTGCCTTAAGGATGATCAGCAGGGCATCTGGCCACCGTTTTTATGATCTTAAATTACCTTGGTTTCAAGTTAATTTTTGTAAACTGAAATTCCCATAGGAAGAAAGTAACATTTTTAATATTTAAAATAGACTGTGAGAAATGAACCTCATCATTTTCCTCTATTTTCAGAGCTCAAATTTGAAAACTATAGCTTATTCCTCCTAATACATTTAAAAACCATTGCTGCAACACTAATTTTTAAAAAATTTATACACATCATCCTTTTGTGTAATTATGTAATGTTGTGATGTAAAATTAGAATATTATAATTAAATGCCCTTTTCTTGGCATTTCCTATAACTGAATCATCCTAGGAAGCTTTTCTTTCATCTCTATATTTCAATCTATTATTTCCCTCTATAGAACTACCTAAGGATGATGTAGTTTTTAAAAAGATGTCTTTAAGATTTAGTTATAGCCTCTGCACTAATTGTCTTTTTCAGATAATTTAAGTTTTGTGAGCTGATAATAGGTTAATGACTACAGTGGCTTAGGGACCATCTACAATCATATGAAAAAGTATTTTTAAAATCTTAGTGGGGAAATTTTCCCTACCCTGAAAATATTCCTACTTCCCTGGAGTAAAATGTTCCCCATATCACAAAATAACTTGCTTTGAACACCACTGTGTACTGTCAAGAACAATTCTTCCTAATGATTATCACACACTGCTAGTCTGTGGAACTGAGTTCCATCATGTCCATCAGCATCAGTGTAAGTGTAGGAATTAACACAGAAGTAAGATTTGTATAGAAGTTTAACCACCTCTCCAGTAATGGAACCGATTTATTCAAAGGATGTGCTCCCTCTCCCCTTGAGAACAGCACTGATATCTATGTCTTGAAAGTAAGAAATACCAACAAACCAAACCAAAGCTAGTTCCTAGTCCAGGACACACTGAAGTATTACCTCCACTTTTAAAGGCAAGATCCCACATAACTTACTTTGCTATCAAAGACTAACTGAAATACTGGCCTCAGATTATCAAACTAATGTAATATAATCGAAGATATTTATTAGCTAATACTAATTTACAAATCAAAAATATTAATTTCTCCCACTCTAAATTGTCACTTTAAATACATTAAAACCACAATGTAATAAGCAGTTTAAGACCTTTCCTGAGAAATAAAACCACATTACAAATGATTATGTGGCAACTCATGAGATACACGTGTTTTGAACAGAATGGGTACTATCAAACAAATTTAATTCATACTGAATCAAGAGAAGAACTTTTTTTTTCTTTTTCAGCTTTAAGAGACAGGGTCTTCCTATATTGCCCAGATTCCTAGCCTTAAATTCCTGACTTCAACCTCCTGATGCTGAGGCTTCAGGTGCATACTACCATGCCTAGCTTAACAACTTCTAAGTGAAATGTGTATCTCGTTTTAATAATTCTTTCTAATAGGTAAAATGATTTTCTATTTTTTTTCAGTAAAACGTCAATATATCACTTAGTCTCTTTTTTACATTAGACTTAACAGAATTCATTAAATTATGAATAAAAAGCCTTATAATAAACATAGCAATTCTGAAGTATCAATATAGGTTAAGATACCTGGTCATCTAGAATATATATATATATGGAAACCCTTCCTATGTACTGAACGTTTTAAATAGTTTTAAGTGGACACTGATTTATATAAATGTATGAGTTGTGTACACAGACACATGTGGTGGAAACACAACATCCTTTTTTCTTATGTCTCTGTATAACTTCAGATAGCAAAAGCAGTGCACTTAAGTTGGAAATAGGAAAGGCTATTAAGCTTTAGGGATCATTCGCAGTATAATAACTCTCAAATGACATCAAGGTTTGTGAGACTTTAAAGAAAACTTAATTTTCATCCAAAACAAAAATTTTGGGGTAAAAATAAAATACTAATCACTAGATAAGAGCAGCAGTGGTAATTAAAGATAATATTCTATCCATCAATATGAGTTTTTCCTCCAAAAAGGACACAATAAAACTATAATTATAGGTATCTAAAAGTAGAATGCCCAAAGTAAAAATATAGTTCATTTTTCTGTAAATTCTAACTTATGTGTTTCCAAACAAAATTTCAGATTGACAAGGAAATATAACTGGAAGGAGAAAAGAGGAGAAAAACTACACTTCTCTTTTTATTCCTGTTTAATTTTAAGAGAAAAAAAAATGGTCTCCCTACAACTTGTCAGCTTAAAGGAGTTTTTAAAAGACTACTTAAATTCAGAAACCACTATAATTCATCTGGTTATTGATATCAAATGGATGTCAGACTTCAAACATAGTTGTAGGGTAAAATCAAATGGTAACAAAAACTATGTACTGAGCACACTTGGGGCAGTAACAAGAAAATAATTTGGGGATAATTATAGATGTCACATTCAAAAGATGGTGAAAGACATAAAAATCAAACCCTCCTTTAAATAAATCATATTTAATAGTATTAAAGGAATGGGAATGTATGATTTGTGGTTTTGTGAACTGGCTTTACTTCAGTGCAAATGCATACTTCAAAACCAAACAAGCCAACAAAAAGAAAGCTGAGAAAATGTCTGTGCCCCTCAGCAGGAGCAGTTCCCACAGCCTTTCACACTGTTGACAATTTCTTCTTGAAGCTTCTTTCTTTCCTCCTCTTTGGAGAGACTCTCTTTCTTTGCATCCCATCCGAGGCTATCCTGGTTCTGTACACGGCTGCTTTGTGTATGCCACATCTCTGAATAGATACTGCTAGAGTTAGCAAGCAGACCATAGTGGGTACCACGTTCAGCTACCTTCCCCTACAAAGGAAACACAAGGCAAATGTGGACAAATGTCAGTTAACTAGCATAATATCTAAAACTATATAGTAATTTATGAGGAAATATTTGAAGGACCTTTATTCATTAAAATACTCCTAATTCCTCATCCATAGCCCCAGTGAGGAAAAACTGAGGTAGGATGCTTCTTCGCTGATACATTACCCAGCCCCTGTAAACAGAAATGATGAGATTCCCAATAGCATAAACACCACTTTATGTAAAGAAAATGAACCTTTATTATATTATTTTCATTTTGGAAGGCATAAAAAGAAGATTAAAATTCTAAAAAGGTGATATTTTCTGTAATCAGCAAATGTTCAAATCAAAAAGCACTGTTATTTATACAGGGATTTAAAGGATTTAAAAACAATATTGTGAAATCCATGATAATTTTGAAATAAAATTTCATGAAATAAAGAAAACTTGAAAATGAAGTCCATCTAGTATCTCTCTTTGCTAACAATACCTATTAAAGATAGCATTTCATTAATTTGATATGGGTTCTACACACTGACCCACAACTAATTTGTTAAACACAATGAGAGACAAAAGGAATTTGTCACTTTCATAGGCATTCCAGTGACAGGATTTTTCCAAATATTTTTGTAATATTAATAAAGTTTGTGGCAACGCCCAAGTGCTGGATTTGCACACATATGGCTGTACACATATATGTTTCCATTTGTTTCTGGATTTATTGACTTCTGGCATTCTTTATCAATTGTTAAGGAAGTTGGAGAGTTGGCACTCTAATGACCCCACATCCCCTCTGCTACATTTTTCACACATTCTGGTTTTCTTTATTTTGTTATGACTATTCAAGTGCTTTGTGTTGTTTACTTTATGGACTACAAAGTTTCTGTTGAATCATGTAGGTGCTGGGATTTTATATACATTTTCTCATAGTTTTTTTTTTTTTACGCAGACTTAGTAGTTACTTCATTTACTACTATCGTGTGTGTGTGTGTGTGTGTGTGTGTGTGTGTGTGTGTGTGCACGATGTTACTTTACCTATATACACATACTATTTTTTGTCAAACAATAATGAGAATGGGTTGTAGATATCAATTATATTATAATCCTAAATATTTCATTAATATGTATCTCTTAAAAATAAGGAATAATTTTCCATGCCTGGTATAATAGAAATTTAACAATGACACATGACTCATATCTAGCATATACTTCATTCTTAAACTATTACTGTTAATCCCCTTTATTGCTTTTTTCCATCTAGGATCTGAAGAAAACCAACATACTGAACTTAAATGTTTTTAATTTTTAAAGAAATGAGTGTAAATCATGGGACGTAGATAGAGGGAGCAACCTGGGAGGGAGATAGGAGGGGGAGGGAAAAGAAAGGGGGCAGGATCAGATATGGGAAGAGATAGGAGAGAAGTTGAACAGAAATATGTAGCAGTGGGGAATGGGGAACTGAGGTAGCCACTAGAAAGTCCCAGATGCCAGGGAAGCAAGAGGCTCCCAGGACCTAATGGGGATAACATTAGCCGAAATATTCAACACAGGGGAGATAGAACCTGTATAGACCATATCCAGTGGATAGTCACAGCCCCCAGTTGAGGGATGGGGCCACTCACCCATTTAAAAAATTTTAACCCGTTATTGTTCCTGTTTAAAGGAAATGTTGGGACAAAAAAATGGAATGGAGACTGAAGGAAAGGCCATCCAGAGAGTTCCCCACCTGGGGACTCCATCCCATCTGCAGACAACAAACACAGACACTATTGTGGATGCCAAGAAGAGCTTGCTGACAGGAGCCTAGCATGGCTGTCCTCTAAGGAGCCTGATATAGTTGCCTCTCCGTCTCCTGAGAGGCTCTGCCAGCACCTGACTGAGACAGATGCCGATACAGTCAACCATCGGACTGAGCACAGAGATCCCAATGGGAGAGCTAGGGAAAGGACTGAAGGAGCTGAAAGGGATTGCAACCTACCTATAGGAAGAGCAGTATCAACTAACCAGAACCGACCCCTACCCCCAGCTCCCAGGGACTAAACCACCAACCAAAGAGTACACATGTAGGGACCCATGGCTCCAGCCCTGCATATGTAGTAGAGGATGGCCTTGTCTGGCATCAATGGGAGGTGACGCCCTTGGTCCTGTGAAGGCTCGATGCCCCAGTGTAGAGAAATGCTAAGGCGGTGAGGCAGGAGTGGGTGAGTGGGTGGAGGAGCACCCTCATAGAGGCAAAGGGGAGGGGGGAGAAGTAGATGGGATAGGGGGGCTTGTGGATGGGTAACCAGGAAGGGGGGCATTTGAAATGTAAATAAATAAAATACCCCACCCCAAAGAACTGACTGCGATGCAAAATTCACATACCAAGTTGATAACTATTACTAACTTCTTTCTAACTGCTAGTCTTTTCTCTTGTGGCCCTGACGTTTCTCAAATGTCTAGGTCTAAATGGTTTATAATTTTTTATAAGGACTGCCCTTCACTTTGGATTCATCTAGTTGCTCCTGATTATTAGATCCAGGCAAAACCTTTTTTATAAAATTAGAAATAGGTCATGTGGGTCCAGACATAGCTCTACTGTTCCTCATCTTTTGGAGGATCTGAGCCTACCTTGGGCAGCTCATAATGGCCGGCAATTCCTGCTTCAGGAAATCCAAGGTCTACTTTGGGCCTCTTCTGACTCTGCACTCACACTTACAATCCCCATACCCCACAGATACACACACACACACACACACACACACACACACACTTAGAAATAGTCAATTTTAAAAAGGGTAAAAATATCCTCAATGCATCATCACATCAGAAGGTACAGAAACCAGTTTGTTCCATTACTGATAGGAAATTTGATCACATGCTTAAGGATATCTACACAATTTCTCAAATTAACCGTCAAAATTTATCTTTGCAATAATAAGTAATCTATGGGATTTACTTTTAAACTGACTGAATAATCTCTTCCTCAATAGTTTCATCAGCCTGTGATGACTGTTTTCTAACACAATTACTACAATGGTAGTCGCAAAATCTGATTCCCTGAATTTATCATTCCTTCTCCAGGCTGGCTGGTGGTATTCTTAAAGGACTTTCCTTTTCCTCTTGGTAGTTCTTGTTTTAAAAGAATCATCATGAATAGAGAAATTAGTTTTTTATTCATTGTGTTACAACTCATTAGTGCCATTATTCTTTTTACTGCTCTAATTATCCCACATTTGGCCAGTGGGAGGTCATTCAAAGTGGTTCCTGTGTTCCTGTGACATGTGTTCATTAGTTTCCCAGCCCCAGAGCAGCTTTTATCGAAGGAGGTTTGGTTCCTTTTAGTGAGAAACAATAATTTAGTCCCCAAGATCTGTGCGCCAGGAATGCTCATTCCTTACAGACTTTCATTGCTCCCAGGCTTTTCAGTGGACAGAAATTTATATAGATAATTATATTAAAACATAACCTTGTGAGAGTCTTCCTTTCCTTTGATGATTTTTTTACTTGTATCTTTCTTCTCCCAAGTAAGATCTCTGATCTAAGAGCAGTGCATTTACTCAGCATATGCTGCACAGTCTTCTATAGAAAATAATTTCAAAATGGGTACCTCCACACAATCACCAACCATTTCTTTTGGATTATTTATCCTTATAATACATTTCTGCTAGATCCAAAAATATCCTGGGGTTTTGGTTGTTGTTTTGTTTTTGTCAACTTGACACAAGCTTGAGCATCTTGGAAGAAGAAACCTCAGCTGAGAGAATTCTTTCCTATGATTGGCTTGTAGGCAAGACTGGAGGGCATTTACTTGATTGATTATTGTGGTAGACCCCAGCATACTGTGGGTGGTGCCATCACTATGCAGGTAGTTCTGGGGTGAATAAATAAGCAGGCTGAACAAGCCAGGGAGAGCAAGGGAGTAAGCAGCATTACTCTATGATCTCTGCATCACTTCCTGCCTTAGCTTCCCTCAATGGCAGACTGTAACTTGTAAACCAAGTATTAATCCTTTTTGGTCAGTGTTTTATCACAATAACAAAGAAGCAAATTAGGACATTTAATAATAAGAGTATATAACTGGAGTACTGTGTTAAAAATTACATGGGTTGGTTCTATTATTAATGTAACAGTTCTGCTTCCTGTTAGTATTCAATATTTATATTTTTGTATCTTTGATTTTATTTTCATGATTTTAGTTAGCAAACAATGAGCTTCATAGATGCTATCATTAAGCTATACACCAGGGCCTCTTTTATATTTTTACTTTTAGAGTCTTACTAAGTTGCCCAGACTTTCCCTCCCTAATAGCTGGGATTACAGACTTGTGTTAACAAGCCTGGCTTCTATTTCTTATATAAACACGAATTCTGCTATTTTAGCCTCATATTCATCTTTACTTTCCATAATATCCTGATGCCTCCAGTTTCTGAGCCATTTCAGGTTTTTACAGTATGAACCAAGTCATTTTTAAAGATTGCTTTCTCTCTATTTTGGCAAATCATACTATTCAAATTCCTTAGTCCTTTTAATCTACCTACTTAACATCTTCTCCATATTTGCTGATATCCTTTGTTCACTGTTAATTCCTTCTCTAGTACATTTGTTGATTTATAATTATATTCATTTTATTCCTCCAGTTTTTGTTTTATTTTGGATAGAGGAGGGGAAACAAATGTGTCTAATCTTCCATGTTCAATCAGATCTCTTGTAGATATGCCTTTTTATAGAAGTGTCATAAACAAATTTTGATAGAGTGCCTGAGGTGACAGATAGACCATCAGTTGAAACTAAGGTCATATAACTAAGCAATTTTAGAGACCCAACAAACAAAAATACTAAGATTGTGTGTGTGTGTGTGTGTGTGTGTGTGTGTGTATATATATGTATATATATACTATTACTGTATTAATACACTAATTCTAACTCAAAACCCAAGGGTTTTGAATGATGTGAAATAGCTGGGATTAAAGGTGTGCACCACCACTGCCCGGCTAACATTTTCTATTACTAAGTAAAAGCTTGGAGAGCACAATTGCATACAATTGGTTAAGCTTAGTTAAAGAGATTCAAACTATCAGATTTTAAATATCAAAGATACAGTAAGGTTTAAGTTACCATTTAAGATATTCTGGTATAATCATATTGGGGACAAACACCTTGTCTAAAGAATGTAAACACTTATGAACTAATATGTTTAAAGTCACAAGCATACAAACCCCTTATAGAGCAGAGTATAGCCATCACAATACCGAATACTGTCTAAGCTTTAGTAGAATGAAAAACCTACACTCTCAGGCTGGGAATACAGTTCAATGGTAGAATGCTTGCTCACATGTATAAGGCTCTGAGTTCAATCTGCAGCATCATTAAAACACCCCTCTTGATTACTCAGAATTATAGAAAGCATATAATTGCTTCCTATCTCTTAACTCTCAGTACACAGGCTTCCAAAAACAATACAGAATTGAAGTATTGAATAGAAGAGAAAATAATAATGGAAAAGGCCCTGAATGTTATATGAAAAACTGAACAGTGTTAGAAATAATCAAACACTAACAGGTAGGGAAAGAGACCCTTACAGAAAGGAATAAAGGGCAATAATGAAACATTTTCAACTCTTCCAATCACAACAATGATATTCTGATTTGCTGAGAACATGTAGATAGCAGTAGGCTTGTATAGCAAACCCCTAAGATATAAAATAGGATATCATCTTACTTTGTGTCTAAGAAAAACAAAAATGTAAGCGGTCATGTTTAGATGATCATTTTTATTTTACTGTAATGTTTAGAACATGAAAGTTATGTACAACACTAGAACAATGAAAACACATCAAAGACACCATGCAAAGATTTATTCAAGACTAAAATAAATGCAGAAAAATTATTTTACATAGACAACCCTTGAAAATATGCTTCTATCATGAAAAATTCTTTCCTGATCAAAACTTTTAGTTTACTTTTAGTACTTTAATGAAGAGTGAGTTACTATAGTTTATTCTTCTTCAAAATTTCATGCATTACTTCCTACAAAAGGGACTAATCCCAGTATACTATTAGGATCCAATGTCATCCAAAGAACACAAATTCTGTAATATTATTTTAGACACAATAATGAAATTTCAGGTATCTATCACTAGTTTCAATTTTGAATACTATCATTTTTCCTTTTTATAGCTTCTATTAAGTTTGTTCTTTGGTAAGTTTACACGTATATTTAAAATGTATTGATTCCAGCCACCAACCCTCTTGTATCCTTTCACCCCTCCTACCTCCCTACAAGTGCACTGCCTTCATTCATGTCTTTTGGTTTTGTGACCCACTGATTTTTACCAGGTCAGTCAATGTGACAATTGGTTTTGAAATACACACTGGAGCCTGGTAGGTTCATCTTTGGGTATGAAAGTGAAGACAATGACTGCCCTTCCCTCCCACAGAATCTATAAATAGTCAATAGTTCCTTGGGGAAGAGTGTGGCCCTGTGAGTCCTTCCTGTACTCATGATTTGACTGCTGACTGGCCTAGTCTTGTGCAGACCTAGTTCAGGTAGCTGGAGCTGCTGTAGGATCATGATTACAAAATGGCTAACACCATTTCATAGCTGTTCTCACTATCTTTTGGTTCTTTATCCTCCCAACCCCCTGCCTCATTCCTCCATGTTCCCTGAGCATTAGAGCAAGTGGTATACATGTGCTGTTTAGGGCTGAGCACTCAATTGTCAGTTACTTTCTGCACCTTGAGCAGCCACAAGTCCCCAAATTCAACTATCATTGCAGAGAGAAACTTCTCTAATTAATGCTGAATAGCAATGATAGTTTTAACGTTCATCTCTTACCTGGCTCAGGACGATAATTTCATCTGCATCAACCACTGTTGACAATCTATGTGCAATGAAAATAGAAGTTCTGTGCTTGACCACATCCCTCATGGCACCAAGAATAGTCTACAAGTTTGACAAAAGTAGGAGAAAACCAAACCAGAGCTCTAATTAGGTTAGTGTAAATGAAAACAATCATATTTTCCCTAAAGAAATTTAGGATTTTATAGCACCACTAAATACTTCTACCTCTAATACTTACTAAAGGAAATAAAACAAAGACAAAAATCAAAGATATTGGGAAGTAAACATAAGTACACCATCATAAAATGATCATTTAGACAGGCAGCATGTCACTAAAATTTGTGGAAGAAGGTGATATTTTCTGTTTTAAAAACCTTTGGTGATACGAGGAACATAGCCATATATAATCTTATCAATAAGAACACAACTAAAGTGAGAAACTATCCAAGAAAATAAGTTCAAAGAAAGAGAGCAGTCTAATAACTTAGAAGAACCTCTGTTCTTCCTTAGTTTAAAGGCAAAACACATCTATGTACTTTTTTAACTCGAGGAACCCCCCCTTTTAAAAAGCATTTTGAGTTCTTGTTTGGTTTTTGAGACAGAGTCTTAGTATGCAGCCCTGGCTGGCATAAGACTCACTACATACATCTGGCTGGCCCTAAACTGCTAGGTCCATGTCACTGTACCCGGCCACATTTTAAGTTTTTAATACCTTCTAGAAAATAGATTTTGTTTACTGCCTATGAAGCGTGAGACAATTATATACATATTCAATTATCCTTGGAAATTTAGGCCTAACCAAAGCCAGTTGGGTAGAGAAGACAGTGTAGGTGATGAAGACATATTCACTAACTTCCTTCCCACGTGTATCTCTAGACATTTACTTTTTAAAAGCATGTAATTACTGGGAGCAGACAGTTTTCTTTACTAGGATAGACTAATGATCAAGTATAGAGCCGATATTAAACAAAACAAAACAAAACAAAAACCTAATATTTATAGGTAATCCCTTTCCTATATAAAAACTTAAATTCTGAATCCCTTGTACCTACTAAAAGCTCTCACTGAAGCCCATCAAAACATCTTCCTCTGAGGAATTCTTTATAAATGCTTACTGGGTTATATTCTCTGACATAATAATGCTATGTGACTTAAAAAAATGCTGTTATAAATTCTATCTTGTTTGCTTGAAACATATTGTACAACATATATTTAGGTCTAAAGTTCTCACAAATAGGCTGCTATTCTCTTTTGAATGGAATCTAGTCCTGTTAAATGCTCACTCAAAATATAATACATTCTCAAATGAATCTATTTTGAACAGTTTAAGTATGCTGCTGATAAAATAATGTTTCCTAAAAAAACTTAATTCCAAATGAAAATATTATATTATATTATATTATATTATATTATATTATATTATATTATATAGCTGGTAAAGCTGAAAGGAGATCTCTACCTTAACACAGTTCTATCACATATTAAGTGAAAAGTAGACACTTGCATATCTTTGGTTGTAGATTAAGCTACTTGAAATTAGCATTGTTGTTGAAACTTTTGTGCATATTGTAAAGATGTTGTTATAAGGTACAATGTACTTGCTGGGTAGTATCATGACATCATTGTCACAAATATTTTGCTGTTATACAACTCTTTTGTGAAATGAATACAAATTGATACTAGTTCTAAGGGTTGTATGTGCTTGGCTTGCACGTCAATAGTAAATGAAAAGCATTCTGGTATGTACTGTGTCACAATCACTTACATGACTTCTATTAAGGGTTGATAAATGACAAGACAGTGACTAAAAGTCTCTGTGATGTGTACAGCTTTGCAAGACGCAAGTCTATAATAATAGCATAGAGCATTACAATCTCCCAAGTAAAGAGGTTATGACCTCTTTGCGGGGGTTGGATGATTACACAGGGTTGCATATCAACTATCTTGCATACTGTATCTCTATAATTCATAACAGTAGCAAATTTATAGTTATGAAGTAGAAACAAAAAATAATTCTATGGTTGGGGTCACCACAACATGAGGAAGTATATATTAAAGGGTTGCAGCATTAGTAAGGCAGATATTGTACTGAAACTTCCAAGGAAAAGGTTGTTTTGTTATTTTCATTGTCATTTACCTCTTCAGTAATTGAATCTAATGATGAAGTTGCCTCATCATAGAGAATAACTGGGGGATCCTTCAAAATGGCTCTTGCAATTGCTACCCTCTGCTTTTCGCCTCCTAGAAAAGAAAAGGGTTAATTTAAGGACATATAATGCAAGAATATTCTGTTTCTAGCATTTCTGTTGATTAAAACCATCAAGTTATATTTGCAACATTTATATCAACTCTTTATCACTCATTATTTTACGGAATTTTGTTGTTCAGTCTAATTCTATATATAATATCCTTTGACAAACTATATTCCTTGGAATACATATGCAATCTTAATTAATCTAATTCATGTCGGTGAAATAAATAACGAGAAGTAACAACTTTGATTCTGAAATTATTCTTACCAGAAACATGTTTATCATGTTATTTTATATTACAAATATTTCAATATGCGACAACCTTAGATAAAAATTCTAATAGCAAAGAATCAACAAAGCAAAAGGCAAATCCAATATCTGAAACTGGAAAACTTAAGAACATGAAACCATGAGTATCTAAATTTATGAATTATAAGTGGGAGGTTTAAACAACTGAGCCTAATCTAGGAAATGAGATGAGAGCTACACGATTCAGCAGTAAACTACTTAAGTCTATTTTTGCTCTTTTCCAGGTGAGTAACAATCTTCACTTTCCTTAAATATAAGGGTTATGGATTATATATTAACACGATTATACCTGAACTACTGTCAATAATATAAGTGTTCCCAATAAATAAGTTTGAATAGAATATACAAGTAAAAGATTTAAAATCTTTGGTCACCTGATAGCTTGAGTCCTCGTTCTCCTACTTGCGTGTCATATCCATGTGGCATTCGAAGAATTGCATCATGAAGACCAGCTAATTTTGCTACTGCATATACTTCCTCTGGTGAAGCGTTGATGTTTCCATATAAGAGGTTGTAGTAAATAGTATTATGGAAGAGGACGGCATCCTGAAGCACATTTATACAGACACACATGTATGTGTATGTACATATATATTTAAAGACATAAAGTAATAGTAAATATCAAACCATGGCAACCTTTTTTTATTTGAGGAGGGTCCTGAAGTCTCAGGTCCCTTCGTGGACCTAATTACCACATATGATTTGTTGTGTTCATTCCATACTTATTTCTAGACATTTATATTTAACCATATACTTTTTCAATACAAGGGAACCCTACACAAACTATTTTAAAAAATTGCTTTTTTAGTTTAACACTTGGTAGAGATTGTCCATTCTGAATAACAGAAACATGCTTCATTGTTTTAACAGTAATATACTTTATACTACAGATACAATTTACTTATTCCCCTATTAATATACATTAATGTGATTAACATGTTAGAATAAAATAGCATTTTATAAATGGCTTTACACAACTGAGTAGTTATATAAGGAGTCCTACATTTCAACTGATAGGTCAAAGGTTAAGTTCATGTTTACCCGACAATATTACTGCTTAGCTATCTTGCAAACGTAGCTAGTAATGTATGTGCATGCTCTACTCAGTGCCATGTAAGGCTGCTACATCTCCACAGGTTTAGCAACTCCAGTTATTACACATTTTCACTTGTTGTTACTTTTAGAGTGAAATGTGTTTTTGTTTACATTTGCATTTCCTTAATTACTGATGAGGTAAAATATAGTTCCATGCATTTGTAAGAAGCTTTTACTTTGGACTTGAAACTCAGCAAACAAATAATTTGTTCATCATGTATGTATGTTATTAGAGGAAGTCCACTGCAAGCTTTCATTGGATAATTTAACTTGTTCTGATATAACATAGTAAAGATAATTTATTTCAAGTGAGCATTCATCTCCTATTTTTTATCAGTATCTGAATGGCTCTAATTATTTATATTCACCAGGGAACCCAATAAAGTCTTTTACATAGTTTTCAGGCTCAGAACTTCAGATATTATTTCAAAAAATATTCTAGTCATTTATATATCTACTATTAATGTAAATTTGTCATACTGAGTTGGTATCAAATAAATTCAAAGTTCTATACATAGAACTATTTTATAATATTTCATATTCTGAAAAAATTAACAAATGCTAACTGAAAAAAGAAAAACCCAACAGAATTTGATAAAGTGAACACACACTAAACAGGCATGGTAGCCCACTCTTGTAATCCCAGAACCTGGAACTGGATGTAGAACCATGAGCTTGATACTAGCCTGCACTAAAGAGTGAGACCCTAACCAAAAACCCTAGCACAAATGAAGGATTTTCATAATGTTTTGCTAAATATTCTTAGCACACAGTAAATATGGGTAACTATGGGATATAGTGAAATTGGTTAGTTTATTTAGGTAATCATTTTATTAAGTAACCACATTACTATCTATAGGTTATAACATGGTATGCAACTCAGAAATTTTACAAATTTAAGAAACTAAATAATGTATTACTTTATCATCTAGAAAAAACATTAATGCTTTGACATTTATTCCATCTTTTTCTCTATTTGCAAGTATTAATTTATATTGTATAGTTGGAATATTTTGTTTGATATCTTTCAGCAAACTTTGTAATGACACACTGTTCACAATACTCAATATTCTCTAAACCTTTAATGCTAGGCTCAAGAAATAACTTACTAGTTAAGAGCACTGGAGTTCAGTGCACTGATTGCTCTTTCAGAGGATTTTCTGGGTTCAATTCCCAGCACACAGTCAAGTCATATATAACCCCAGATTCAAAGGATCCAAAATTCTCTTCTGATCTCAATACCAGACATGCATGAGGTACAAAGACTTACATGCAGGCAAAATACCCATATATACTAAGTAAACAACAACAACAATGCAATCTGGAAAAACTTAATGATTAAAAATGGCTACATGTCACTTGATCCTGTAAGACCTCAAGCATTCAATTGGGTACAAATTGGGTATTTATATTGTATCCACTTTTCACTATTATAAATAACAGTGTCATGAACATTGTATGTAAAGACACATGTTGTACCTTTTAATTTTTTTACTAAAATTTCCTAGAGGCAGAACTATTAGAACATTTTCCCAGAAATTGATATGTATTGTTGATTTTCTTATGAAAGCTATATATTTCCCTCAGAAGAGCAAGACTCCCATTTAACAGAGTTGTGTCTGAACTTGATATCCTACATTTCAAAATCTATATCACGGTGATTGAAGTAAAAGTGTTATTCATTTTCACTTAATCTTATATTACTAATGTCTCCAATAAGGATGGACAGCTTTTCTTCCTTTGTGAATTTAATGTTTTAATTTTCAAAAGGATGAGTGAAACTATTATATAGCTTAATAGAATGACAGAATTAGAATTATATGAATTAGAACACAGAACCCAATGAGGTTACAGTCCAGAATGCAGTTCATTTGGCAAATAGTATTGGTCAATGTTTCCTAACACATGGTCGGTCTGTCTATCTATCTATCTATCTATCTATCTATCTATCAGAATCATCCAAGATGAATATCTATCAATCTATCTATCTATCTATCTATCTATCTATCTATCTATCTATCTATC
>JANHMN010000005.1:66225099-66242852 GCA_030674055.1 Rhabdomys pumilio | reverse complement strand
ATCTATCTATCTATCTATCTATCTATCTATCTATCTATCTATCTATCTATCTATCACAATCATCCAAGATGAATATTAAAAAACAGAGGTTCCTGGACTCACAAGCACTCTACCATTAAAAGCAGAGCACATGAAAAAGGAGTGGAATTTCAACAATTTCCCTGGGGTTCTACCCACTAAAATTTGGAATTGTCAGGAAAACACAGGATAGAAAGGAACGCATATGCTGGAGCACTTGGGGACCTTTGGGGTGTGTGTGTGTAAAGACAGAATCTCACTCTGCAGTTCAGACCTTCCTGGAATGCACTGTAGCCCAGGCTGCCTCAAACTGAAGTCAATTATCCTATCATAACCTTCTGAGTGCTAGAATTTCATGTGTGATCACCACTTCCTTCCTGATGACTTTCTTACAGTTTTCTCCTCTCCTTTCCCGATATAATCTGTTCTCCCAGAGAGCTGATACTGGTTTCATGAATCAGATAAGTACTCTACCATTTAGGCAGAACTTCTGATTCCTTTATAGATTTTCAAGATAAAACCATACACCCTATGAGACTATTTACTTCTTGTCTTTTCGGGCTTTGCTTTAAATTTCCATTCCTGGTCCAACATCACTCACTAGACACTTAAAAATTATTACAATGAGTCACATACTATATGCCTCATAGCGAAGAGGGCACACAATAGCAAATAAGGCATAAAACTTAAGTTTGGTAGATACACTACTTTGTAATTATAAACTTAATATGTTGAAAGCTATTCAAAATTACTTTTAATTTTCTGAACATTTATATTGTGAGTATTGTGTTTGGTGAGTGTGTATTCTCTAGAATATAATAATAAATAATATCTATTTATAATGAGGAAACTGAGATGAGTACCACAGAAGTGATTAGTCTTAGACCTAGGGTTAGACTCCATGTCTGCTTGATTGAGGGAGGTGGACTACTGTGAGGACAGTTTGATTCATATACTGAGCTACATGCCAGCTAGGACTACATGGTGAGCCTGTCTCAGAAAATCGGTAGCAGAATTTCACTTGAGAGGTCTAACATTATCTACTTCACTAGCATATGTTGACTCTTTAGATTCAAATTATTATAGTAGTATATCCTACAACCCTCTAAAAATTACATTCTGTTTTTAAATACCTGAGGTACTACTCCCACTGCCCGCCGAAGACTTTCCAGGCTCACATCTTGTATATTTTGACCAGCAAGGTAAATGCTACCCTTTTGAGGCTCATAGAAGCGAAACAGCAGCCTCACTATCGTGCTTTTCCTGAAATTGGAGATGAAGAAAGGTTAACCAGCATCTGTTGTCATTAGGGAAGCTCCATTTAACTACAGTAATTATTTCCCTATGATAAAAAGTCACATCCAGAATTATAAAGTAAATAATGTAGAATTTTATAAATAACGAAATTACCCACCCTGACCCACTACCTCCTACAATGGCCACTTTTTTTCCTGCAGGGACTTCAAAAGATACTCCATTAAGGACTTTCTGTCCTTCAATGTATTCAAAATGCACATTATCAAAGGCCACCGTGGCTGTCTGTGGTGTTATTTGAAGGGGAGATGCCATCACTTTGTCCTAGCAGGGAAGAAAAAACAAAAAACAACTTAATATACTTTGAGTAAGCTCTGCATACAATGTTTTAATTAACAGACAGACAAGGAAAGCTATGGGAAAGGAGGTTAATGTAAATGAATAAGGCCATGTCCACATTCTTTTTCATTCCTCACTGCATACAAGTATGTGGGTAAGAAATTCCTATATATTTTGATTACTAGGGACATGTTCTTGGTGAGGAGTTGTGGAAGAAACGATGGTAAAGAACCTGTTTGTCTACCATAGTGATATAAGAATAGTCTCCTAGAACAGTAGTTCTCAACATTCTTAATGCTGCAACCATTTAATACAGTTCCTCGTGTTGTGGTGACTCCAACCATAACATTATTTTGTTATACCTTGACAACTGTAATTTTGCTACTGTTGTGAATCTGATATGGTATGTGACCCCCTAAAGGGGTCATGGCCACAGGTTGAGAACAGCTGTTCTAGAACAACCCAATATTCATGAGAGAGTGTTCGTGTTCTTTTGAAAAGGCTACTATATGCATTACTTACTTTAATCCGCGTGTCTACCTTGAGCAGAGTGAACAAGGTGTTCATATCTATGAGTGCTTGCCTGGTCTCTCTATATACAGTTCCCAGGAAGTTAAGGGGTAATGAAAGTTGAAAAAGCAGTCCATTCACCATCACTAGATCTCCAACAGTAAGGGCACCTTATTATACAATCAGAAAAAGGAAATGGTATAATCTTTCCTAGCTTAGGACAGAGTTTTATAGCCAATTTCTATGACAAATAATTCTATGTCTATATAATGAGCAGCATTTAAACTGACACAAATTACACAGCATATGAATGCATAAAGTAGGTAACACAGGAACTTGGTGTACATTGTATGGAAAGGAAAAAGCATACTTATACGCTATGTTTAATATACAAAAAGGATGATTTAAGTAATGATATAAGTGGAAGGTTAAAAATACTTCTGTTTTTTCCTCTAAGGTGTAAATAAATATTTGTACAGTATAAAAAAATTTGTAAAAGAACATATATTAAAATTTGGAGTAAATGGCTATCATGACCAAGAATAATGATATATCTCATATTAATGTCATACCAAATGAATGAGGAGCAGGCACAGCTATTACTTGTAAATGAAAAAACTACAAGAAAGATACTGGTAATTATAAAACAAGTCCTTTGAACTAAACAGTAAATTAATGTCATTACTTTCCAAGTCTATAAGAAAAATTAAACATGTTAGATACTAGAAAGGTCTCAAATTAATTTGATATCTCAAATTAATAAAAACATTTTTAAAAGGGTATCATAAAAGTAAAAATTTTACATGGTTAATTTTTTTAAAAAATGTTTCTCCTAAAGAATCAGGTTACAGACCCATAAAATGCATAAATAGTAGAATTCTTATCTTCAGTGACTAAGTCAGTGTTAACCAAAAGGAAATAAAAGAATTATCAATAAAATACATTCTGATAGGAAAAGAAAAACACTCTAAAATGTCTAAATATTTTGTTGAACACACTTTACAATTAACACAAAACATTTATTCTTTTCATTAACCCATTTATAATAGTCTCTAAATGTGATACCCATAGACCCATTACCTGCCATAATTCCCTGACTGGCAAGCACCATTATAGCTGTTAATCCGACACTGAAAATAGCATTTTGGCCAAAATTCAGCATAGCCAGAGTAGAGGTACTTTTTAATGAAGCAGTCTCATATGTCTTCAAGAATCCATCATATCTTTGTGCTTCATATTTTTCATTATTAAAATACTACAAATATATAAAAATAGTAACTATGGATTAATCAGAATATATACAATTGGTATATATTTTATTACACTTGATATATGAATATACTTTACTACAGATTCTTTATAAAACTGAATTTTGAATTTTGATGAGGGGGGACATGGAGGCGGATGTTCACATGTCTCTGGCAGTCAAAGATAGTTGATATATCTTGGTTGGGTATTAGGTTACACTTCTGATTGATATTGAGCATTACCAAACTTATAAAGTCTTTGGTTAACATTAAAAAAATTGTATAAAAGCAAAAAAGGAGAAGGGAGCATGGGATAGGGGTTTTCTAGGGAGGGAAAATGGGGAAAGGGGATGGCATCTGAAATGTAAATAAAATATCCAATAAAAAGTAAATTAAAAACAATGGGTCAGCAGGAGTGGAAAGGGGGTGAGAAGGGATAGTGGGGGGAAGGTGAATAAAATCAGAATATTATATACTGTATGAAATTGTCAAAAATAAAAATAGAAATATATATACATATGTATATATATATATATATACACACACACATACATATATATATATACTTTCAATATTAGATAGATTATGGTATTTCTGAAAGCTTTCAAATGATGGATTATGTTAAAAATTCATCCAATAAACACTTAGTAACTAGCTAATCCATTGGAACCGAAAGCTTATTATTTAAGCATGCTTTCTATTTGTAACACTTCCTTCACAAAGCCTTGCCCTGATGCTTTGAATTCCCAGTTCCCACCGTCCTCACCATATCATGCCTTTTTGATAAGTCATCTGTATACTTATTTTACTTTTCTAGCATATTATAAAATTACGGGAAGTCAGGGATAACATTGTGATGTACTTTTATCACCTTCTCCCATTATAGCACGTAGCATAGTGTGTTTTGCATGAGAAGAATTCAGTAATTATTCAATGAATTAATGCAAAAATGAATGAAATAATTAAGGAAAAGCACTATACTAGGCACTCTGAAACATAAAATGAACATGCACATCAGCTTAATTAACTAATATTCATTTGTAATCAGGATGCTAATCATATTTATGATCATTTATAAACTAATTCAGAAGGTAAAATTCTGATATTTTCAAATAAAAACTGAAGAGGAACAACAAAGAACATTTCTAAACAAAAGAAAAATGAAGTGGTATTATTTCATCATACCTAGAGATCCTATTCTAATCTGATATTCTTATGGTGACCATTAAATTACATAACAGAAAAAATCTTGGTGTGAAAGGCAGACGACAAGATACTTAAACAGCTTACCTTCACAGTTTCATAATTCAGCAGTGAGTCAATAGCAGCATTACCTGCATCATTATCTGCTTTGTTCATTTCTATTCTAAATCTAGTTCTGTAAGACAAAAATTTACATAGCATCAAACATATGCCATACCATAACTAATTTCTGCACTCTTGACTAGCCTCTGGGGAATATCATACCTCCACCGTGTAACTGCAACTGTGAATGCTGTATATGCACCAAGTGTTCCTAGGGTTACCAGTGCGAACTGGGCACCACATTTGTAATACTGAAAAAGAAGTCAAGAGAAGAAATGAGAAGTGGTTAAATTGTCTCTGACTTTCATCATTTACCAATAAATAAGTGAGAGATTTATCACTTCAATTTATGGACCCTAACATGTTAAACCTGTGTAATCTTTTAATTAATTCCTCCTTAGGCTTAAACTGTTTCGGTGTTAGAATTTGATGGTATAATCTCTGGCAGCAGTCTCTGTCATGTTAAATAAAATGGAATAAAGTAGCATTGTAAAATTGTGAAAGGTTATTTTAGTAAATATGATTACGAATCATGCTTAATTATATTTTGAACCAAAATTATAACTGGATATAGCAGATTCATTTAAGTCTAAAACTTGGCAAAATAGAAAGACTGTAGAGAATATTATTGCTTTCCTTGAAAGTGTTATTTAAAATACTATGCAGTTTAGATAAATACAAAGCATTACTTTTCTTAAAATTATTGTCTTAAAAACAATAAAATGAAACAAAATTTTTTTTGGAAAAAAAAAGCAGTTGATGTTCTCAATTTAAATCATCACAGCAGCAAGTTTCTGTCAAAGGATATTTATAAAGACTACGATGCTGGTACGTTACCTTAATCAATAGTGGATTGATAATCAAATACCTTAGACAATCACTCAAGTTAACAAGAAAAGAAAGTCCAATTGTACCCGCCACAATTATACCATCAAATTCTAACACCGAAACAGTTTAAGCCTAAAGAAGAATTAATTAAAAGATTATGCAGGACCCTAACATGTTAGGGTTCATAAATTGAAATGTAAATACTCCGAGCACATCAATCCAATATGTGACATACAAAATTCTTGGAAAAAAATTTAGAAGCACTAATCAATGATCTGGGTGTTTAAAAGAAAAACAGAGAATTTAGACAGTCCTTTGATGCTTGTGGCAAAATAATGAAACAAACTGCATAATCTTTCTGGCATCATGGTGTGCAGAAGCATAACAGCTTCAAATATTCACTTGCTATTAATAAGACTGTAAGATAAAAGCTTACTATGAAAAACGTATTACTTACCAAAACACTACTGACAAGCGTCATCTCAAACACAATAGGGAGAAGATTAAATACTAATGCACTGAGGACAAAGCTAATGCCCCTTGTTCCTCTGTCAATAGCCTTAGATAAAGCTCCTGTCTGTCTGCTCAGATGGAAACCCAGATCCAAGTTGTGAAGATGGAGAAATACATTTTTGGCTATTCTTCGGATTGAATTTTGTGCTACTTTGCCAAATACTGCATTTCGAACTTCATTGAAAAAGGCAGCTCCAGCTCTTGATACACCATCTAACACAACAAAAGAAAAAAGTAAAGGGGGAGCATAGAAACGCTAGAATCATAGCAGTGTAAGTGGCAAGGCTGCAGGAAATCTTCGTACAATGAACAGTTCATCCAATAAACAAATATAACAGAATATTTACACTAAAAGAAGCTCAGAACTCATCTACTCTAATGAATACTAACCTTTTCATCATCACGAATCCTTTTCCATGTTATTTGACCCTAGATTTCAGATTCTGAAAGATTTTTTTTCCAATTAAAATACTTTTAATGTAGAATAGCCCAGATGGCCTCATTGTGGGTAAGTGCACAATATCTAATTCAATTCTCTCAAATAACAAATGTGAAAGGCTTAGATGCTGAAGAGTCAAGTGCTTTTAGCAAGCCCTTGCTTCTGCTCTGAAGTATTATAAAATGTCCTTTCAAATACACGGGGCTCCAGTGCATTTGAAAGAACATTCTATTATTTTCAAATTGCATTTGTTTGTCTTGGTCACTAAGTATATTTTAACAAAGCATGAATGTTCATATATCATTAATTAGCTACTTTCATTTAATATTAACAGTGAGAAAAGAACTGGGTTTCCTAGAAAGGTATCTTATAAAAAGTCTAGTGAAGGTGGTAGCAATGCATTTAATGTCTTGTTTTATATTATCCTTTTTTCAAACATGGAAAATACTGCTGTATCACTGAAGTTTTGTAAAGCATATCATGCAATAAATTTTTGAAAACAGATCAAAAAAATTTCACACAAAATAATAAAAATCCAAAATGCTAAGTTGTATTTGTAGTTAAAAGGTCATCTGCTCAAATATGATGAAACCTTCTTGAAGAAAGTCAACACCTGTAGACAGATTAAAGAATCACACATACAGCCAATCAGAACTGCTGTTGCCATGGTTGCAACTGTATTTGGTGCATCACTCAGGTTCAGCATGTTTCCCGACATCTGGTTGAGGCTGTCTACAGCATATTTAAACATGAAAGGAACCACAATATTCATGGCCTAAAAATATAAAAAACATCAATTACCAATCATACATAAAACATTTATTATAAAAGTACAAATATTTTCCTTAAATTATTATTTCTGGTAATGTTTACTGGAATATATTTGCTGGAATTGAAATGATTTTTCCAATTTATAAAGATAAAAATCTTTGGCACTGGAAGCTCTGCTATTTTAGGATTCCTATGACACACTGCCGTGTTAATATTAATTTACAAACTATGTTTTATATTATAGTTATCTTTGTATATATTTTTCTTTCCAATTATATCCTTGAGGGTTTATATCATATTACTCTTTTTTTTTGTCCTACCCCTATAGAGTATAATGTTTTGCATATAGGAGGGGATAAAAATTTCAACATGATTTTTTTTTTACCAGACAAGTTGAAGCTGAAATTATATACCAAAAAGGATCATAAAAGCTAAAATGTGATAAGTATCTGTGATTGATTCACTATTGGGGAAAAATACCACTGCCAGATCTGTTTAGCCCACAATAGTCTTTGTTCTACTATCATACAAAAGAAACCTATCAAGCATCAAATGGTTTCATTTGCCCTGTATCTCTTTTAAAATATACTAAAAAAATTCTAATACAGAAAGCAACACTTAGGTTCATCAAATTTATCAGACTATCAAAGTACTTTTGAAAAGATTAAATTACAGACTTAAAAAAACCACATTGAATATGGCCTATTAAACATACTGAAAAGGTACCACCTGCTTTATTGCTATGCTACTCTCTTGTTAAACATATGAATTAACTATTTCCTAATAGAACCTATGTAAATCTCCCTGATCAAGATTTCAATTAACTATGTACTACTTGTACTATGGAATGGTACCAGGCTTGACTTTTTAAGGTTTATAACTATCCACTCTTCCCCACAATTTTTTCATTTTCCAAAGCTCAATCTAAATCTCTTATCATTCATAACAGTTTCTTAGAACTTGCAGCACATTTTATAGTTTATACTTCAATATTATCACTCTTATGATATACTTATGAACTTTTAGGCATGTGCATGTTATACACAATATCTGAGGAAAGGCAGGTGCTATGGGGTTTAATGACATTAGTGTAAGCAGCAGAGGTGAGATCAAAATTGAAGCCTGGTACTTGAAGTCAGAAAAATTTCCAGTATGCTACAGCTTGTTACAAGGCAGGGCCTATATATTTTACTTCTTTTGTAACTTAAAATTAGTGTTTTCATAATACACTATTAAAGTCATTGTAAATTATATCATAAGTAATTTAAATAAATTTAAGATGATTCCAGATTTTCCATATAATGAAGTATAATTTCCTCATCTGCATTCCAATACATTTTTTTGAGTAGAAAGAAAAGTGATAGTTAAAACAACCATGCAATTCTCCTAATTCACAGCTTATTATACCTTTGCCCAGCTACAGTGACTAATGACAGAAATTAACATAATCAAGTTGTACTATTTTACTTTCTTGAAAATGTTTTTTAGGTTTGGTCAATTTGGGGAGCACATTCCCTTAAGTATGCAGAACATGTAAATGTCATTTGTCCTGTGTTGTTATTGGCAGAAAAAGCATAGCGCATAGCACAGAACAAGCACTAAAACTAAATATAACTGGGGAGTTATGATTATTTTCCCATGAAAATACTCTCAAAAAGCAAAGAAATCTGTGTACTTTAAATACTAAGAAAGTAGGAGAGGCTATCTTCCATGTAGATCTTTCATTTGGGTATGTTTGTGTTAGCTTCCTGGCCTTGCGATACAGTAGGGCAAGGTGTGGCAAATGGCTTTCCGTATTATTCCACCTTCAGCACAACTAGAAATAAACCATCCAGACAAATGTGAACCACTGATTGAAACCTTTTATTTCAAACAGTCATATCCTCAAAGGAAGAGAGTTGACCAAGATCTATCTACCCTTCAAACAGCAACCTGAATGATATCTAAAATACTTCCAGTTCTGTATCAAAACCAGGAATTTAACATTTCTGCATTACTATCAAAAGAAAATATAGAACTCATTCTGCTTTTCAACATATGTAACCTGCACTCACCAATATGTGAATATGATGTATGTGTTTCTATGCATCACATGTCTAGATTCAAATAAACATTATCACAAGAAGGTACAGAACCACAGCACCACAGAACCCTTTGTGCTTCTTTGTATGTACTCTCCTCTGATCCTGTTCTGAAAACTCGATTCAATCAAAAGAAATATAGAAGAGAACAGAAGTTAAAAATGAAATGAATTTTAAAAAAACTCAGTAACTAAGGTAAAAAACCTCAGCGGAGGGTGGGGGAATTAAGTTGTACAGTAGAAAGAATTAAGCAGAAGATAGAATATCAGGACTTAAAGGTAAAATAAAAAAAAACTAGCTCACAAATACAAAGTCTATTTAAAAAGTTAACAAATGAAAGGAATAGGCATGAAATTTGAGATCATACAAACATCAAATCTTTGAATTATAAGCATAGACGAGAGAGCAGAACCAGGTCAATGACACAGAGTAGATTCTCAGCACAATTAGGGAAGAAAAACCTCCTCAAACTAAGGAAAAACAAATGCATACAGATATAAGAAATACACAGAACACAAAACAGAAAAGATCAGAACAGAAACTTCCTATGGCATACCAGAGTTGAAGCATTACTAAATATAGTGAACAAAGAAAGAGTACATCATATATCAATAACTACAAAACTAAACACATACACACAAAAATCTAAACGACCAATCCATAAATAGGTTAATAAAGAGTTCTCAAAAGATACTTCTGACAGAATTTTAATAGCTAGGCTATATAAGCTACAAAATTAAATAACAACAAATACACCCAAATGTAATCAATAAATGTGTTAATGAAACGACCAGATAGTTCTCAAAATAAGGGATACAATAAACATATTGAAAAGAATATAACATCCTTAGTTATCTGGTAAATGCAAATTAAAACTATGCTGAGATTCCATCTTATTTCATTCAGAATGGGTATCAACAAGAAAATAAATGATGGCTTGGCCAATAAAATCACATAGCTCACTCAGCAGTAAACCAGGGTGACTGACTCAAGCAAGGAGGAAGAAGAGAACTGACAACTAGGATGGCCCTCTATGAAAACAAATGACAACATATGCTAGTGAAGATGTGGGCAAAAGAACCTTTAATCACAGCTGGGTGTGTCACCTGGTAAAACCATTCTGGAAATCAGTATGAAGTTCATATATATAACTGGACTACCATAATCTTTTCTTTCTGAAGTATCAACTTTGGGTATTTTGTTATATCAATAGAAAATAGACTATAAACTATGGTACACTAAAAATGGGGAAAAATATAATGAAAGGGCAAATCAATGTTTTCCAGTTGTTAGGGTTTCTAGAATAGGGTAATATAAGGGAGATTTTTGAGGGCAATGGCGCTTTTCTGCATCCTGACTGACAGTGTGTACATGTGTGAGTGCCTGTGTGTGTGTGTGTGTGTGTGTGTGTGTGTGTGTGTGTGTGTTAAAAACCAGAGATGTATAATAATAACTGTTCTGTAACAGGTCACAGCAGTCCTAGGTATAGAACATATATGAAAATAAGAATATATCATGTGCTTCTAAGTTTCATACCTCTATTTCCTTCTTCAAATAAATAAACATTATTTTTTTACTAGATTTAAACATGTGAAAATATTCATTTAATCTGTAACTACAATGTACAATAACTTAAATATTAGAAGAATAAAGGGACTTATCGTTATAAAACTGTTTCCTCTCTTAGACAAAAGTTTAAATCTGCTATTAGTCTTGAATTTCCAGAGACTGCTCTATCTGCAGGAAACTGAACTTATATGGGCAGGGTAGGTCTTATCTGTAATCTTAGTACTTGGAGAACTGCTCAGGAGGATCACAGGTTTGAGACCAGTCTGGGCTACATATTGATACCCCATCACAAACAAAATAAAATGAATTTACTTAATTTCTAACACAAAGGTATAAAATTGGGCATACTAATTACTTAAAGAACAAATTTAAGGAAAAGATTAAATTAACATAATATGGTATGGGTGAAAAATGGATCAGGATGTATCTCTCAGCTACTGCTCCCACACCATTGAGTGATGACATGTTCCCACCATGATAATGAACTAAATTTCTAAAATGGCAAGCAAACACCCAACTAAATGCTTATTAAAAATAAGAGTTGCCTTGGTCATAGTATCTCTTCACAGTAGTAAAATAGTGACTAAGAAGTTGGTACCAGGGAGCAAGGTATTGCTGTGATAGGTCTGGTCATTTTGTTTGTTGGAAGAATATGGAAGACTTTGGGATTTTGGATGAGAAAAGCAGCTGGACACTTTAAGTGGGGCTTAATGGGCCATCTTAGTAGGAACATGGAAGACAGTGCTAAGGGAGATTTGAATTGTATGGACCCAGACCAACAGGCTTCAGAGGGGAAGAATCCTGTTAAGTGCCTTAGAGATCATTCTTGTGATATCTTGGTGAAGAATTTGGTTGTTTTTTGCCCTTGTCTTAAAAATATGCCTGAAGCTAAATTGAAGACTTTTGGATTAGTGTGTGGGCAGAGGAGATTTCAAGACAGCCCAGTACGGATAGAGTGCCTTTGTTATTGGTAGTCACCTTTATGCAGATCTATAATGAAAAAGAGCAAGCTGAGTAGGGAAAAATGCAAAATGTACAGATTGAAGAGAAGGAGCACCAGGAAATATAATGTTGGAGCCAAGTCAAGTGCTCAACAAAACTGAAAGATGTTGGAGAACTGAAGAGTGTTTGATATCAGACATGGAGATGCAGAATTTGGGAGTTCCTGCTTTGGTCCAGTATTTCCTCACTATGCTTCATTCCTACCTTTTTAGGATGTTAATGCACATCCTGTGCCATTTTATTTTGGAAGTATGTGGTTTTCTTTTTGCTTCTGATTTTACAGGGGGTAACTGTTAAGACACTACCTGAGTCTCAGAAGAGACTTTGAACTTTTGACTTTTAAACAGTTCTAAGACTGAAAAACTAGAAGGACTTTTGAAGTTGGACTAAATGTATTTTGCATTATGATATGACTACAAGCCTATGGGGAATGTAGTAGTTTGAGTAGGAATGGCACCCACAGGTTCATTTGTTTGAATGCTTAATCCCCAGGATTAGGAGGTGTGGCCTTGTTGAAGAAAGTATGTCACGTGGGGAGTGGGCTTTAAAAGTTTCAAAATCCCATGCCAAATTCAAAATCTTTCTCTCTACCTACACAGATCATTATGTAGTTCTTCCATGTTGACATGATCCTTATCGTTATGGTAAAGGGTCAAACCTCTGAAATTGTAAGCAAGCCCCTAATTAAATTTTTTTATAAGAGCTGGCTTGGTTATGGTGTCTCTTCACAGAAGTAGACTAGTGACTAAGACAGAACATCTCCCTAACAAATCCATGTGGGAATTTGCTTGTTATTGTGGCATTGTTTGGAAACAGTACCTTTTTAAGAAGAGGAATCCTGAGAAGGATTTGTACAGGCCTTATGGAACTCTTTTAACTCTGGAGGCAGTTACTGTGGAACTCTAATAGGTTTCCTAAGACTGAGCTGCTATAAAACAAGGCAACTGCTAGGGACTGTTCTATACACATCCATTTGTCTTGCCTTTGTATCTACTAGAGTTGATGTAGCATGATGCCACTGCCAGAAGCTGACTAGATGCCAGCTCTATGCTTTTGAACCTCCAAGCCTTCAGAACCATGATCTCAAATAAAATGTTATTCTTCCCCTACCCCCTCTCTCTATAATCATAGCTGTCCTGGAACTCACAATGTAGACTACCAGGCTGGTCTCAAATTCACAGAGATTCACCTGTCTCTGCCTCTCTAGTGCTGGGATAAAGACAAGTGCCACAACATTGGGCATCAAACTGCCTCATCTCAGATACTCCACTGTAGCAACAGAAGCTGTTAATAAGACACCATAAAGAACAGCCAAATATATGCTATATGCTATATGTATATGATACCAAAGTTACTAGCTAATAAAGTCAGTTTGCTTAGTCCCTCAAGAGCCAGTTAATTACGACTTTCCTTTTTCTAATCATAACTATGTCATGTAAGGAACCTGATTCTTTCAGGCACTTCAATATCTGAAGTCTTCGATAATTAATTTTGTTCGCTGTGGCCTCTGTTAACTAAGGGCACTGAAAGTACTGCTGCCAAGAAAGAATGAATATCTGAAAAAGCAAAAGAGAATTTTGTTCCTTTGTTAACTGCCTCTCTAGTCACAAAAGGAGGGGAAAAAAGAAAAATAAAGACCTGCAACACTACAGGGATATTTGATGAGCAGGACAAAACAATGAAAAAAAGAGAGAGAAAGGTTGTTCCACACTTTGTAAGGACTATCAGGTAGTTGTAGGGCCTTAACACAACTGAAGTCTTTATTCGTATTAAAGGGAAAATCTGAGACAAACATAAAACAAAAACAAAATGATTTGAAAAGCTCACATGTAAAATCTTTTATGTTTTATAAAGTAAGTAATTAACTCACTAAAATTAGGTTTGAGAAATAAAGCAAATGTCTTAAAAGAATTCTATCTCTCAGATGAAGAGCTACAGGAAATTAATGGTTGCTTAAAAGAAGAAGAATCAGTCTTCTCTGGGGATGAGCCCTGATAGGTTATGCAATCTCAAGTGATTAGCCACAAACACATATCCATATGAGCAACATTAAATAAAAGCAGCATATTTTACTTAAATATACAGACCTGTGTGAGTATGCGTGTATATGTAACAACAATAATTAAAGAAGACATGAAGTTGAAAGGGACTAGGGAGCACTCAGAAAGAGTTGTAGAGGGGAAACTGGGTAGAAATGATATAAAGTACTCATATATAAAATCTCAGAAAAAATGTGAAAAAATAAAGATTTCTATCATACAAATATAATTCTCCTAACTTACTGTCTTAGCAAGGGTTACTATCGTTATGAGAAAACACAATGTGACCAAAAGCAACTTGGGGAGGAAAGGCTTTCATTCAAACTTCCATATCATAGTTCATCACTGAAAGCAGACAGGACAAGAACCTGGAGGTGAGAGCTGATGCAGAGACCACTGAGAAGTAATGCTTACTGGCTTGCTCACTCTGCTTTCTTATAGAGCCCAAGACCAGCAGTCCAGGGGCTAGCCATAATAGGCTGGATCCTCCTTCCCCATCAATTACTAACTTTAAAAAGGCCCTATAGGCGTGTCTATGGCCCATTCTTAAAGAGGCATTTTCTCAGTTGAGGTGCCCTCTTCTCAGATGACTCTTGCTTATATCAAATAGAATATAAAGCTAGTCAGCACACTTGCATTTAAAGTTTATATTGGGGGACTGACAAGATGACTTAGTGGGCAGGAATTTGTCACCTAGTTTGGCAACATTACTTCAATCCATGGGACCTACACAATAGAAGCAGAGTTGTACTCCAGCAGGTTGTATTCTGACCTCGCAGGTATGAACATATATGCACAAATATGTGTACACATAATCAAATAAGTAAATAAATAAAAATGTTTTTAAAAGTTTACTTTGCATATTAAAGAGTAACCAGAACAGTAAACAACCTATTAAACCATACTGCTGCAGCATATTTGAATATGGACTTTGAGAAAGTGATGTACAAATGATTTGCATGAATAACACATAACAAATCTCCATATGAAAGTGAAACATTATATTTGTAAGAAATTAGCTCAATGTTTTACTCAACATAATAGTTTAATCAGGGAAGTATTAAACATACAATGGTAAGAAAAATACAAAAAATATGCATTTTGTTGGCAAATAACAGATACCAAAAACATGCTACAGATAAGTCAAAAATCTATGGGTCAAAATAGCCACAAGAAAATCATTTATTTGATTTCATAGCTAGAACACAGAACCAAAAACAAATTAAAGGACATGGGAAAGCAATTAGCTCATATATCCTTACCTCTAATAATCAAATCTAGTAAGTACATTTTCTTATATAAGTTGTCTAAGAGACAAAAATTTAGTATATCAGACTGATATTTAACAAAAACTACAATATAAGCATCTTTAAAAAGTTACATGAAGATTTTACTTTATTCATTAATTTGTTTGAAGCAACGTTAGCATTTGAATTAACTGCTAATATAAGCCATCCTGTCATAGGTATTTTCCTGTTTGATATATAAAGAACATAGAAATCACTCTTATACTCACAGTTAGGAAAGTTATACTGAATAACCATAACTTTTCTTAGGTCTAACAGAGAACTGAGAACAAAGGGCACTCTATCACCCCAAAACAAAGAGACAGGTAGATGTATATAAAAAAATCATAACTTTGAGGGAGAAACTATATATATATATAACCCCCCCCCAAAAAAAAAGGAAATCACAGGTAAACTTCAAGTCTAATTGTTGGAGATAGGGAGGGCTAGACTAAGAGATGATACTCTTGGGGGCCCATATAGTCATGACTTGTAAGTCATATTTCTACAGAAATATACTGATTGACTCAATTAGAGAAAATGTTTATTTTGGCTCATAATCTTGGAGCTTTCCATTTATGGTTGTTGGGCACCAGTGGGTTTTAGCCTGTGCTAAGTACATCGTGGTAGGTATACACAGATGAACAACCTGTTCAACCCGTGAAGGCCAGGAAAAAAAGGGAGAGTGGAGGAGGAAAGGGGAGGGGCCAAGATCTTTAGCCCTCATATGACCATAAGATTTCCAAATAAACTCTACCTCTTAAAACCATCTTCTAGTGATGCTATGGGCTGGGGAACAAGCCTTCAATACAATACCCAAGCTTTACAAGAGGAAAAAATATCCTCATTACTTAAAGCAGGGTGAAGGGGAAAAGTAAAAGTTTTGAAATATGTGCAAAGTATTGGGTTCTCATTAATAAAGTATTTTCCTCAAGGGAAATTATTTTACTAAAGACTAACTGACTTGAGTTTTATAAATATACAATAAACCCTGAAAAAAGGGAGATACCCACTCTGCCTCTCGAGCCTCCCTGTCTAAGCTAATTGCCGAGGTAAAAGCTGAGAAGCAATTGTAAAAGGTGACAAAAGAGTCAGAGACTCATTCCAAATCTAAGACCTGATCATGAGATTATAGAAGTATTTTCTTTAAACCACTTATAACCACATCAATAGAGATCCTTAAGAATAGCAAAGGATTACAGCTGAAGAGACTTCAACTTTGAGAACCTATTTTAAAAGGAGAGATGGAGCAGTAGTTAAGAGCACTTGTTGCTCTTGTAGAAGACCTGGATTCTGTTCCCAGTACCCATGTAAGGAATTCACACAAATCTGCAATGCTAGTTCCAGTGGATAAACTCCCACTTCTAGCTTCTGCACGCACCAGAACTACACACATATACATGCAAATAAAATACTCATAATAATAAAATAAAAACAAATCTTTTAAAAATGAAGACTCTAATAACAACCAAAAATAAAATAAAAATAATTCTAAGGAAATGGAACTGGAGACATGAATCACTTGTTACTCTTACAGAGGACGTGCATTCAGAATTCAACACCCTCTTCTGTCCTTCATGGGGACATACATACATGCAGCATTCACTTACACAGTTACATATACATTGATATAAAAATATTTTTTTAAAAAAAATCTTAAAACAAGTGGAGACAAAACATGAAATTTTGGCTGCTATATATAGCTACAATAGATGACAGACAATTCTACCCATACAAATATAAAACTTCACACTAAAGGCCTATTTACCTTAGTACCTTTTATTCAACATATCATGTTCAGATTTCTAAAACAAAATTACTATGCAAATTAGAAGGCAATAAAAAATCTAAATAGACAAAATAAACATTAGAGTAAGACTTGGATGGTTTGTAATCAGACCAAGAATATATTTATTTTTTTAATTGCAATATTGGCTAGTGAACGTAGGCCGTGCATATACTACACAAGTACTCTTTCACTGGACTATATCCTCAGTTTTAAAAAAGATGATCTTTAACACATTTGAGATAGTATGTCACTAAGTTCCCTGGACTGGCCTTAAATTGCTGGCCCTCTTGTTTCAGCCTCCCAAACAACTGAAATCACAAACCTGAAGAACCAGGCCAGGCTTCAAACAATAAATTTAAAATTACTTGTAATATATTAAATGCATGCTTCAGTTTGAAAAAAGAAGATTGAATATAAGAACAGATGGGTAAGCTATGTAAAGAAAAGGACCCTCCATAAGGAAGAATCAAAAGGTTAGACTAGAAATCATACTATAACAGAAATAAAGAGTATTTAGTGGATTAATTCATAGGTATAAGACAATCAAAAACTTAGTGAACTTGAAGACATACTTGAACAAAAATTTTACAATGTGAAATGGAGGAAATGAAAATAATGAAAAACATTAGAAGAAAATGTTCAAAACCATGGGACCATTTCAAAAGCTGTTTTATACACACACACACACACACACACACACACACACACACAGAGAGAGAGAGAGAGAGAGAGAGAGGGAGAGGGAGAGGGAGAGGGAGAGGGA
>JANHMN010000005.1:66082033-66224699 GCA_030674055.1 Rhabdomys pumilio | reverse complement strand
CGGCAGAAGGGGGGGGGGGGGGGGAAGGGGGAGGGGTAGAGGGAGAGGGAGAGGGAGAGGGAGAGGGAGAGGAGTTGGAGGTCTCTATTGGGTCCGTCCCCTGGAGCTCAGAGACCCTTGTCAAAAAGAGGGAAGAAACACTGTAGGAGTTGGAGGGGATGAAAGAAACAGCCCACAAAATCACCGAAGAAGGCTCACAGAGACTGAAGAGACAATCAGGGAGCTAGGTCTGTGCTAGGTCCTCTGCATGTATGTTACAATTGTGTAGCTTGCTGTTCTTGTGGGACTCCTTACAGTGGAAGCATGTGTCTGACTTTTTTGGCTTCTCTTGGGATTTTTCCTCCTATTGAGTTGCCTTGTCCAGCCTGAATAGAAGGACTTTTGCCTTGTTCCATTGTATCTTGTTTGGTGGTTGTTTCTTGGAGGTCTGTTTTTTTCTGAACAGAATGAAGTGGAGTGAATCTGGGAGGGTAAGTGGGGAGGAGCTGGGAGGAGTGGAGATAGGGGAAACTGTGGTTGGGATATACTGTATGACAAAAGAATCTATTTTCAGTCTTAAAAAAGTATTTTAAGTATTTCCATTTACTTCTTCCTTTTACAGATCTAAGAGAAAGCAAATATAGTTTTAAAAGCATTTCTCTATATATTTTGGTTGCCTTCTAATTAGCTTGCAAGAATTTGGAACAGTAATTTTCATTCTATGAGTTTTATTTGTTGGCTAAAGAATCAAATATTAGGGTTCTAAAAATATTTTAATCATCAACGATGTTAGCTTAGCTAGATTTCACACCTTGGTATTGACCTGTCACCAAGCAACAGAAATCTGTATTTCTGAAGGACTGGGATTCACTCTAAAAATAAATCCTAATGTAAATGTCATTACTGAAGGCTCCTCCCTTTAGCTAGACTAATTAGTCATGTTCTAACCTGCCCTCTTCAATTCACAAGAAAGTCCAGAAAACCATCTGCCTTTTACTTGTTAACAAGGTATATACATTTAGCTAATAAAGAAATAAAGACCAATTCACTATTTCTCCCTTGAATAGTAGCTCAGAGTCATCTTTCTCTTTAATAATATGTATGTAAAAGATAATCCACCAGCCAACACTGTGGAAAAGTGTACATGAGTGTTAAAAATTTCAACATTAGCTACGAACTTAGTTTCTAATACTGTTCTCTATTCAGTTTAAACAAATACAGTGAAGTATTTCGCTTGATTTAAGATACTCTCCTCAGGAATGGGACAAGTTCAGTGGGAAGGTCCTCAACAGAACCCTCAGGCGAGAACAATGTGAAAATGAAGAGTCTGGCTATGGCTTTACTTTTTCCTTCTGTTTACTTCTATATGGAACAAAGGTTCTGTCCTCAATTGTCCTGTTCATGTCTTTGGCAATCTCCTTGATTTGTAATCTTTCAACTATCATCTCTTTGTTTCTCCAACCTTGGTCTGTCTCCTGGGCTTGCTCTGCAGTTGTATTCCTGAACGTACTGCTCTCTATCTAGATGTGCTAGCATCTCAACACGTCCAAAAGTGCTATCTCCATTCTACAAACACAATTTGACTTCTACCTACTTGTGTTGAAAGCAGTATCATTAGCGCATTCCTGGCATCACCTTTGATTTTTGTTCCCTGTCACCAACCTGTTGCTATGTCTTAATTCTACCTCACAACATTTCTGGTATCTTTTCCTCTCATAATCATTTTTCTACCATGACTTCAACACAGTCTACTGTTACTTCTTACCTAGACTACCACTGGTTTCATAACTAGTTGAAACTATCTGCCATATGAAAGCATGGAATGGATGGATGGCATCCCTAGAGTAGATCTGGTACAACTTTAATCCTCTTCTACAACAGAGCCAGATTAACTTATTAAAGCATACTTCTAAACATATTAGTATGCTTACTCAATATTAAAGCTCTTATTTTTCACATTATGAATCTTACATCATGGTGAAGGTATTTTATATTAGAAACTTAATCTCTCTAAATTTACTTCCAATTTCTCTGAAGCACTACTGTTTCAATGGAGCCAAGATGTATTATGCACTTCTTCCACACACTATTCTCACTAGGCCACTGTCCAAATTATTTCTACTTCTCTAACAATCCGACTTATACAGGACTCTAAAAGTTGTCATTCCCTTCGCAAAATTTTTCCTCATTCTTCACCATGGTGGTTGTTACTATCTTTCCTCTAAAACCCCACAACAGTAGAATGGTACTACTACTCCTTCTTCTTCTTCTTCTTCTTCTTCTTCTTCTTCTTCTTCTTCTTCTTCTTCTTCTTCTTCTTCTTCTTCTTCTTCTTCTTCATTTTGTTGTTTTTTTCGAGACAGGGTTTCTCTGTGTAGCCCTGGCTGTCCTGGAACTCACTCTGTAGACCAGGCTGGCCTCAAACTCAGAAATCCGCCTGCCTCTGCCTCCCAAGTGCTGGGATTAAAGGCGCCGGCAGAATGGTACTTCTTTTTTTTTTATTGGATATTTTATTTACATTTCAGATGCCAATCCCTTTCCCCATTTCCCTTCCCCAGAAAACCCCTATCCCGTGCCCCCACTTTTCCATTTGGCTTTTATACAATTTTTTAAATGTTAATCAAGGGCTTTGTAAGTATGGTAATGCTCAATCAGAAGTGTAACCTAATACCCAATCTAGCTATGTAAACTCTTTACATTTGAACATCTATACTCTGGTTTTTCTTCAGATTGTATGAATCTTTTAGCTTTTTCATTTGGATACTATATAGTGAATATCAAAACAGGATTTTGTATACATTCTCAAGATATTTCAGGGCAGGGAAAAGAATGAGCAAATAATAGGACACATGAATTTAAAACTGAGGGGGGTCTTTAAAATATCCCATGGGTTTCTACACTTAAAACACTGAGAACACTCAGGTTCTGTGGCTCTTATGGCCACAGATGTGCTTTGTCTTTTCCTTTTCAATTTATCAGAAATAAGCTCCACCAAGGCTCTAAGGAACTTCTTTCATAGAATTCAATATGCTTTCTTACAGACAATGTTTTTGCAGCTTATATACTTATTTTAAGAATGAATTAACTTATGACTCGGATTTTCTACTCCATGAATGAGATAGTTATATAAAGCAATGAAAGTCCTCAAAGTTGACCATGTTCCACTGACAGTAACTTGCTTAGACTAAGCCAGAGTTTATCACTAGAAAAATTTATAGTATCTTTTAACAAAACATAGCCTTACCTTTGCACCACCCAAAAATCCCAGGGAGATGGCAACTCTGGCTCGTAGATCTGGCCTGTCTTTGGGCCACACATAAGAAAGCATGGCTTTAATAATTTTTCTAGTATCAACATCCTTTAACTGTTGAAAGAGAGAAAACAAAGCAGTAAATAATGCCACTTCAAGTATAAACAATTTTCCCTATATTATAATGAAATTATTATAGTATATTCATTCATTCATTCATTCATTCATTCACTCATTCATTCATTTATAAATCTCCCCCTCCTCTCTCTCTCTCTCTCTCTCTCTCTCTCTCTCTCTCTCTCTCTCTCTCTCTGTGTGTGTGTGTGTGTGTGTGTGTGTGTGTGTGTGTGTATGCAAGGCAAAACATGCATGTCAAAAGATGGAATTTTTTAAGAATCAGTTCTTCATTTCTACCAAGAAGGTTCGTGGGAAGGAACTCAGGTTCTCAGGTTTGGCAGCAAACACCTTTATCCGCTGAGCAATCTCACTAGCTATAACCAAAATTTAGTAATGTAGAATTGTATAAAAATCTAGGAAATGCAGAAAAACATTGCAGATATCCACTTCTGAAAACTTCTGCTAAAAATAATCTGACTACTGTGTTCTAAATTGAATCGATTTTACCTGAAAGATCTCTTGAATCTGCCAAATTCTTTCCATTTCCAATCACTAGTATAATTCAAGTTATCATTAATTCTTACCAAATAACCCCCCAAATCACTGTAATAGCCTCCTAACTTATCTCCCTGTATTCACTCTATTCCATATCTAGTAAGTTTACCCTATAATCAAAGGCCCCTTTTCTGTCTTCGTGATTCCTTTCTTTGAGAGGATCTATTTCAGTCAGAAACTACATAAATAGGGCCAGCTAGCATCAGGTAAAGACACCTGCCACCAAGGTTAATGAAGTAGGTTTTATCCCTGAGATCTACATAGTTAAAAGAGAACTATCAACCTCTAATCTTTCCCAGAGGCACCATGGTATGCACCACCCCAAAATAAAAAAATAAGTACACAAGTAATTTAAAAAAAAAACTCAGTGTGTGTGTGTGTGTGTGTGTGTGTGTGTGTGTGTGTGTGAGTGTGTGTGTGTGTGTAGCAGTACAATTATTTGACATCTGCTTCTACTAGAACACAAACTCCATTTTAACATTAACTCTATTTTGTATTCATAGTTACAACTCAATACCAAATGGAATGGCTGACAGCATATATTTAGTCAAAACTGAATGAAGAATACATATTCAAACACACACCTTATATATAAGTTAGAAGGGGGACTATGTGCTAAAAGGAAAGGGTCTACAAGAAGAGAAGACAATGACATAAGGGAGTATTGTCATTGGCGAAAATGAAAATATCACATTTTTTCATATGAATAATTGAAATTTAAATGTGTTATGTAAGTGGTCTGTACATATGAAAGCAGATGAAAGGAAAGGGACTAGAGAGCCAGAGAAGAGGAGTTGATATAGAGCAGGTACAAGCCGTGCACAGTAAGATATGTGTTTGAAAATCTCATAATAAACCTCACATGATGAATAAAAATAAAATTTTAATAAAGAAAACTTTACACCAGAGTTAACTAAAATTTAAAAAATACTAAATAAGGAAACAAAAATTTGGCTATAACAATGTTTATGCCTGGGCTATTTTAATAGAAACAAAATTTAAAAAAAAATACTCTAAACACATTAACAATAGAGCTCAAGTGAAGAGAATAACTAATAAATGTTTATATTCTTTTACAAGTTTGTATTTCCTGTAATCCGTATTACATCCAAATTCAAATTGATTTCAAAAAAGAAAAAAGTTATACAACTTAATGTGATTTTGTATAGCTTTGAATGGGCAGAAGCTAACACACAACAAACGCAGGACACTATATCATAAAACACAGGCGACTTTTATATCATAATCACCCTCATGAAATTCAGAAAACTCCTTTGCTTGTATTTTAGCAGTTTATTGTACAAAGAGGAAGAGAAATAAAACTGTTCATATTATACAAAACAGAAAGACTGTCATCCTGAGCTGTTTCAGATCCTTATGATGGCACAAGTATATTCCTGTGTTTTATTTTACACATACACACATACTCATGAGTTAGTAAGGCATTTTAAAAAGGAATAAGACAATAATTTTAAAATCTACTTTTTCCAATTGAACAATCATAAAATAAATATAATTTAATGCATTGTAACACAAACGGGGGCATTTCAACCATTTTCCCATTTCACAAGTTTTGTCTGCCTAATTTTTCTTGATGGAGTAATGGAAAAAGGGCCCTGTTTCCACATATCTTTAGGAACATTCCCTCCTGTCAAAACCTTCTACAACACACCCCAGAAATTTTTCAATAAGGACACAGAGAAGTTACAGCTAAGAGCAAGAAAATTATTCTAGTTGGCTTAATAGTGCATAAAATGTCACCACTTCATTTAACAAAATGGGTTCTGAAGTTGTGTAATCATGCATTATGAGTCCATTAAGCTGTAAAGGACATGACTTCAGTTAGAGTTTTGATAAACTATGAAGTTTGAAAAATGATTTTTTTTTTAAAAGTAGAGGCTAAGTCAAAGAAGTGTTTTAGGGCCTGAGATAGTTTTAAAGAATTTTAAACCAACTTATTCCTACTGCACCAGAGAAAATAAAATTGGGGACCATCATGTAGACCCTGAAAGGTAATACATCATCTTCCAAAAACACCAGTTATTTCATGTTAGACAGCCAGTAGTAATCCTGACAAACAAATGCATTTTATCTACAGCTAGAAAGAAACCAGCCAGTAGCTTAAAACTAATTTACCACCTTTATATCAACTATGCATCATCACTTCAACTCAGTTGAGTATAAATAAATAATGCCGAAAGGAATATACATACCCACTTTAAGATCACATTCTTAAATAAATGGAATTATCAAGATGATGACAATAATTGGTTTTTTAAAAATGTGAGATGGTGCTTGCAACCAAGTCTGATACCTGGGTTCAATCTCAGAAACCCACAAAGTGAAAGGAGAGAACTGACATCAGCAACAAGTGGTCCTCTGGCTTTCACAGATATCATGGAACACACACACACACAGACAGGCAGACACGCAGATACACACACACACACACACACACACACACACACACACACACACACAGACAGGCAGACACACACACAAACACAATAACAAAAGGATTTTTTAAAGATGAAAAAATACTTTCTATACTTGCACATAAAATATAGAAAAACTATCAAGCAATAATTAAAGAAAATGAAAGGGTAGAAGTTGCTGAAGTAACTGATGAGATTCTAACAGCTTTTCTTGAAGTGACTGATATTCTAACACCTTTTCTTTTAGTATCCCTTACATATAAGCAAGAACTATAAAATTCATTTTCAAAAATAATTTTCACAATAGAATTTAAAAGCAGTATTTTGAAACATAATATCGGAGGCAGAGGCAGGAGAATCATAGGGAACCAGCCTAGACTCCCTAGTAAGATTTTAAATAAAAAATAAAAAACAAAAACAAAATGTACTGATGACTCTAACATGACAGCAAAAGCTCTCTAAGGTTGACTGCTATAGAAATATATTTTAAAAGACTACAGAAGTTAGAGTGGCTCTTCTTTCCTCCACCATTATGACAATGCATACACTGTAGCTCTCCTGCTATAGCTAAATAGCCTCGCATTTAAAACCTGGAAATGATACTCAAGCCTCACTACATTGCAAAACTAGTAGTGAGTATGAGTCTTAACAGGCACTGAGAAGCTATTTTTGCTTATAAAACAAAACATTCACCAAAGCTTTGATTCTTTTGGGACCCAGAGTGAGTGAAAACAGGATGAAAGTTTGATAATTCTACATTCACTTTATGTCTCCTTTACTTTGGCTGATGCCTCAGACATTTTTTTTTTTTGAAAAATGAGTTTACAAGAAAATATTTGGAAATCTCAGTGAGCTAACAAAGGGATGAAAATTATCAAAAACAAGTTGGCCCAAAGTGGGAAAATAGATAGTTATTAGAAATACAAACTTACTGCATTTAATACTCTTTCTTTGTTTTGTGTATCTGGTGTTTTGATTATTATGTGATGTGAGGTATTTATTTTCTGGTCTAGTCTATTTGGCATCTATAGGCTTCTTGTATGTTTATGGGCATCTCTTTCTTTAGGTTATGGAAGTTTTCTTCTATAATTTTGTTGTAGATATTTATTGGCCCTTTAAGTTGGGAATCTTCACTCTCATCTATACCTGTTTCTAAAGACTTATCAGGATGACCAAAGTATCTGAGCCTACTTCCCTATCCTAGCCCAAGGTCATTTTCTTGTCTGAAGCCTACTTCCTTGTTCTAGCCTAAAATTTAGAATACTGTCTGAAATTACTTCTTTGTTCTGGCCTAATATTTAGATTTCTGCCTGAAATTACTTCTTTGTTGTAGCCTACAATTTAGACTCCTACCTGAAATTACTTCTTTGTTCTAGTCTAATGTCAGATTCCTGCTTGAAGCCTACTTCCTTGTCCTTGGCCAATGTCATATTCCTGCCAAGCAGCCCCTTTTCTTGTCCTTGGCCCATGTCAGCTTCTTCTGGTCTGGCCCGAGCACTGAGCAGATCCTTGGTGGCAGCTCTGCCCCCAATCTCACAGAACCCAGAGGAAGCAGGCCTCCCAGGAGCTCTAACCCGGGCAGTATCTTAGGTAAGAAGAAAGCAACACCCGCCCCAAACAGGGAGTAGCTGGGACCCACTAGGACCCAGGAATTCACTGCTGGCCTGGAGCACTGGTTCCTTCCTGTCTGTGCCTGAGCACTGAGCAGATCTTGGGCCCTAGCTCTAACCTCAGTAGTAACACCCACTCCACACAGTTCTGATAAAACCAAGACAATAGGAAAGACAGGCTCCAGTCAGAGACAGGGTAGGTAGCACTAAGAAGATCCAGATGGTGAAAGGCAAGTGCAAGAACATAAGCATCAGCAACCCAAGGTACTTGGAATCATTAGAACCTAGTTCTCCCACACAAGAAAGTCCTGAATTCCCCATATCACTAGGAAAGCAAGATTCAGATTTAAAATCACTTCTAATGATGATGATAGAGGACTTTAAGAAGGACATAAGTAACACTCTCAAAGAATTTAAGTAGAACACAGGTAAACAGGTAGAAGCCCTCAAAGTGGAAACACAAAAATCCCTTAAAGAATTACAAGAGAATACAACCAAACAGATGAAGGAATTGAACAAAACCATCCAGAACATAAAAATGGAAGTAGAAACAATCAAGAAATCACAAAGGGAGACTACCCTGGAGATAGAAAACTTAGGAAAGAGATCAGGAGTCATAGATGCAAGCATCACCAACAGAATACAAGAGATAAAAGAGAGAATCTCAGGTGCAGAAGATACCATGGAAAACATTGACACAACTGTCAAAGAAAATGCAAAGTGCAAAAAGTTCTTAACACAAAACATCCAGGAAATCCAGGACACATTGAGAAGACCAAACCTAAGGATAATAGGTATAGAAGAGAGTGAAGATTCTCAACTTAATGGGCCAATAAATATCTTCAACAAAAATTATAGAAGAAAACAATTCTTAATGTATCAAATTAATGAACTTATACATTTAAGTAAAATCCAAAATGTTGGGTTGGATGGTGACCAGCATGCAATGTGTATTCTACTATTTTCAGAAACATTAGGGAAACTGACAACTTCCTCAGAACATCATTTATTTTTCCTCTTTTCAGTGGTTTATCAACTCAGATATTAGCTTGAAAGCAATGTATTTAAGTCCAGAAACTCTTAAGGGGTCTAAGACATTCATGACTGATCAGAGGATTAATTTACAAGCAGACTTAGAATTCCATAGAGAGTAATAGTCTTTTATAAACTTAGTTGGTTTTAGTCAAAGGTATGCAATTATTCAGTTAAGAAGTTTTAAAATAGAGCCAGATGTGGTGATGCATTCCTGTTATCCCAGTACTTAGAAGGGTGAGACAGAAGTATCTCCATGAGTTCAAGGTCAGCCTGGACTACATAGTTAGATCCTGTCTCAATACTCGCTCCCCACCCCCCAACAAAAACAAAAACAAAGAAACAAAATGAAAGAGTTTCAGATACCAAATAAGAATAGCACACTGACTCATTCCTTCTATGATAGCTCCTTCCTTGATTTGATCTAGAGGGTGTTAAACATACTGCCACCTATGAAGTAAAATTTATTCCATTGTTTTTACTTCCTAAAGTTTTTTAACATACGAAACTCAACCAAATGAGTGCTAATTAAAGACAATGCAGGCAACACTTAGGGAAAGAAAGCTTCCCAATGACACAGAGAGTCCCTGGGATAATCAGTCACTGTAATACAAGAATCATTTTCCTGGTAGTCTTATGTGAAGATGATATCTATCCATTTACCTATGAATGTAATAACTTTATTTTTCTTAATAGTTTAATATTCCATTGTGTAGGGTACCATGTTTTCATTACCCATTCATCAGTTGATAGATATCTAGGTTGTTGCCAATTTCTGGTTATTGTGAATAGAGCATCAGTGAGCACGAATGAGTAAGCATCTCTATAGTAGAATCCTTTGCATACATGCCCATGAATGGTATAATTGGATGTTGAGATAGATCAGTTTCCAGCTTCCTGAGAAAACTGCATATTGATTTCCTTAGTAGTTTGTAACCATGGGCTTTTCACCCATGCTCCAGTTCCCAAATAACAACTCAGAGTTTATGTATGCATGAATAAATGCCTAGGACATAAGCATAGGCTTGTTCCCCAATTAGCTCATAACTTACATAACCTTTTTATTCTACCCTACATAAGCCACATGGTTGGTTACCTCTCTTTAGTTCCCCCTTTTTTTTTGTTTTGTTTTGTTTTTTTGAGACAGGGTTTCTCTGTATAGCCCTGGCTGTCCTGGAACTCTGTAGACCAGGCTGGCCTCAAACTCAGAAATTCGCCTGCCTCTGCCTCCCAAGTGCTGGGATTAAAGGCGTGCACCACCACTGCCTGGCTCTCTTTAGTTTCATATGTCCTGTTCAAAAGCCCTTTCCCATGGCAACGAGTTCAAACATGATGCACATATGAACTCACAGAGACTGTAACGACACGCACAAGAACTGCACAGGTTCAAGCCACATGGAGAAGGAAGTGGACTTGGGGTTGTATCCCTAAGCAAGAAGCTCTATGGAATTGATACCCACTGGCAACGGGAAAAACAAGTTTTCTTCAGCGGGATGTGCATCAAGCACACTCCAGGAAGACCTGTGCACGGGCGGAGTTGGCCAACATACAATGAAATCAGTGGTGTTTTTGTAGATTTCCTGTCTCAGCTTGCTCTGTTTGGGCCTTTTTGTCGTATTGGTCTTTTGCTTGTTTATTTTGATTTCTGGTTTTGTGTGAAAAAAAGAAAGAAAGAAAGAAAGAAAGAAAGAAAGAAAGAAAGAAAGAAAGAAAGAAAGAAAGAAAGAAAGGAAAAGAAAAACAAACTTGACCATTATAGGAAAGAACACTCAATAAGCATTTATTGTGCCATTTTAAAACGCACAAGGACCATTTTTTTATATTATTGAAGCCCATGCAATGCTTGATTTATTAAATCACTACAAGTTTTGACAGTTTTAAGTGTTTATTTAATTTGGTATCAACGCACAGCTTCATAAGCTTAATAAAGCTAGGCAAATAAAACAAATAATAAAAGAGACATCTACTTGAACACAGGAAAACAAAACAGACTAATTAATAATCACATAGGGCACCCAAGACAAACGTAGTTATGCATTTACCTCTTAATAGGAATACATTCTGAGAAATGTAGAATTAGGGAATTTGGTTGTGTGAATATCACAGAATGTGCTTATAGAAACTTAAATTCTTTAGCATGCTCTACACTTAAGCTCACTAGTAAACCCCATTGCTCGTAGGCTAAAATCTTGTACAACATGTTACTGGTCTGAGTACTGTTAGAAGTTATAGTATAGTGGTAGCTATATGTATCAAAACATAGAAGGGATAAGGAATATGTACACTTTTTAAAACTATGGTATACCTGTCTAAGGCACTTAAAACCAAGAATGAAGCTTATAGGATCACAAGTTGTTTCAGTTAAGTCCATGAGTAAAGAGCAAGTAGACATGAAGAACTAGGAAATTAAAAAGAACTATTACAGATTTATCAATTTAGCACATGATATAATAAATTTGCAAAAAAAAAAAAACCTAGTAAATTAACTCTGGCTTATTAAAACTTTTTACTTTTAATTTTTTTGGAACTTTTGGGGGTAACAGTCATATGACTAGTAGATGAATCAAGTCTCCAAAAGCCTCATGAGGCTTAGATTTTGTCCTTAGCTGGTGGTGCTACTGAGGTTACTAGATTATAAGGGCACTAACTACATCAATGGAATAGTCCATTGATAAGCTCAAAGACTAATGAGGTCTTAAGAGGTAAAGCCTTCGGGACTTAGGCGACATGAGGCATGCCTTTAAAAGGGGATACTGTGTTCTCAGTCTCCCCTTTATTTGCTAGTTTCAAATTTTGTGCAACTATGAGCCAAAACATAATTTTCTCTTAAATTTTTCCTCTTGGGCATTCTGTTATAGCAGTAAGATGTAACTAACACATGTAGCTTAAACCACATTTTATAGCTGCATAGATGATATTATATCATTTTATATAAGCCTCTCTCTCTCTCTCTCTTTCTCTCTCTCTAAGCTTTTAAATATACAAAAAATGCACAACCACATACATTGATCTAAGCCTATTTACTCTCAGTGAAAAATTCTCAGACAAATGGAGCTGTCATCTCCCACAATGACAATTTTTTCTTTGGAATATCTCCAAAAGGACTAACTATGGTTCATCTTGGGAGAGTGTCACTATTTTCAGACATGTGCTCATGGTAGTTTTCTTAGTTTATTTCTTCTTCCATCAAAAACTTGCTTGTGATGAGATAACATGCCATAAACATTCCTGTCTATTAAAGACAACCTTACAGGGCATGTTTTTCAACTTGGGAGGGGAAGGGTATGCGGTGTATCTGTATGTTTGTTGTGTGTGGTATATGTGTGCACATAGGGAAGTCATAAGGTAATGTCCAGATATCTTCCTCAATTGTTTCTCCACCTTCTTTTATGAGGTGGTGTCTCTCAGTGAATCTGGAGCTTATTAGTTGGCTAGAATGGCTGGCCAGTGAGCCCAGATTTTTCTGTCTCCACTCCACAGCACTGGGGCAATAAGTACACATTATTACTACAAGCTTTGTTTTTATTTTTAATATGGGTGCAAAGGATCTGAACTCATGTCCTCATGCTTGGCCAGCAAGTAATTTACACAATGAGCCACATCCACAGCTCCCAGGGTTTCAAAATATATTTTAGTACTTTTTAGAATTTCATACATGGGTACTGTATTACAACATCTCCTTTCCAACTCCTTTTATGCCCTTTCCCTCTCCAATTCAAGATCTCTTCTTCTTTAATTATCAAATCCCAGTGAAGGAGAGATTTTTTTCCCTTTTTATTCATGTGTTTTTCTTTTCTCTTGCCCCCTCTTCAGACACATAAGATTACTAAGAAGTAGGAATTTTTCAGTTCCATCAAAATCTTAAGAGACCACCACTATCCTTTGCTGACCAAAACCTCATTATGGGGCATGTGATCATGCATAAACAAATGTGGAAGTGTAGGAATGAATAGGATATAACTGTAAAGCCACAAATCATACTTATTACATGGAGCAGTATTCATCATTACAATGGATCTTTAACATGGCATAGTACTCAACTTAACAGCAGGAGAGAAATCTCATGATTAAATACACTACAAGAGAAGGCCTATAGTTAATAACTATAAAAAGGGTACAAGAATTTAAAAATCCAAACATCTAAACTGGTTCACTTGGGAGAATTTTCAGATATTAAGTATATCTATATTAATAAATTCAATACATATTTTGCTGTTTGGGCAGCTTTGTATTGGTTGCCAAAAAAGTTGTCAAACATAAATAGCAAATGTTTCTATATGGAGTTCACTCATTTCAAGAGAATGCAGTCCACTGAGCTTTGACAGTATGAGAATAAGAAATAAGAAAATAGTATTTTGACAAGGTTAGAAGAACTGTCCTTTCCTTAGTTGATGAAAAATTTAAGAATCCTGATTTTACAGACATCCCTATTTTTTTACTTTATTTTTATGTGTACTGGTATTTTGACTATATGTATGTCTGTATGAAGGTATGGGATCCCCTGAAACTGAAGTCACAGACAGTTATGAGCTGGGAACTGGGTGCTGAGAATGTGGATGCTGGGAATTGAATCCTCTTTAACCACTGAGCCATCTCTCCAGCCCCAGAAATTCCTCAATGTTAAAAGTAGGAAATGGACTAACTTACGAAATCAAGCTGAATTTCAAATAAACTATTTACAGATAAAACTTCTGGTTAGGAAGGATTCCGCCTCCCCCTAAAAAAGCCCCCAAACCCAAACTTTTGCAATAGTTTCTGTTCTGTAAAATCTGGCATATTGGCTGAATGTCATCTCCCTAAAGAACTAATTTAGTATTATTTTTGGGACAGACAAATCATTCAGGGAAGAAAACTGTCTCTTTAACCAAGCTAAAGGCAACTTCAATTAAAAGAATAATTAAAAAGGATACTACAGTTCTGTTAGAGATAACAGTGACTTGATAAAAGCTAGGTCAAAAGAAAAGCAAGTTCAGTTGATGTCTAACAGAAAGCCCCAGAGAGCAAGCAAAGAAGTCCTCCTACATTATTATAACTGTAATGTGTTTGGAATAGGAGAGGAAAATATAAACCGTCAGAAAAGGCTAGGCAATTATTGTTCTTTTCTCTGTACCTCAGGGTTTGTTTTCTAAGCTCGGTTAGTTTGAAATCTCAATAAAGACTTTATGCAGTGGTGATTAGGACCGGAGGTGATGGATTATGCTGTACATGAGATGGATCTGTACCTGACAGTCCATTTAACAACTTATAATAAAAAAGTAACTAACGAGCAAATTGATGTTCACACTGGCCAGTCACTGAGTTCTTTATCCCAAAAGTAAGTCAAGTTGCTAAACAAATGAAGATCCTCAGGCTGCCTGATGATGTATGAAATCAGAGTCAGAAAACTGGCTCCCCGTGTCCTCCAGGTATTCTTCTGCACTGGTTTGTAGTCTTACTCATTTTAGCAAGCTAAGATATTATTTTCCCAATTTTCCAATTTTCAATACTCCAGGATGCCTTTTCACATATTCTGGTTATATCAAGATTTATGCTAAAGTTCTCTGATTGCTCTAGCAAGTGCCTCTTACTATCACTGGCTTTAGACTGTATCCAATCAATGAGAAATTATTTCTAACATAAAAAAGACTATGAAGCAGAGTACTTCTTTTTCAATAAGTAGTCCTTTCATTAAGTTCAAACTACATTCACTAGCAGTGTGATGTATATTATATTGGTAAATTGTCATATGCTATTTTATCTCACTGAGAAGGCAGCTCTAGAAAAGTACTCTGCTCCGTATCCCCACCTTTCAGACCCATTCATGTTTATGTCAAGTGCCCTCCATGGCATCCAAGGGGAATGACTCTGCTAACTCTGTGACAGGGAGGAATGACAACAGCAAAGCAGCCCAAGAATAAAAACAAACAAACAAACAAAACATTGTATCCTTGAAAACATCTAGAAGGTAAGCTATTTTCAACAGAAGTTACTATTGTTTATCCTATGATATAAAAATGCCTACAGTAAGAAAGAGAAGGCAGAAGCTTAGCCATAGCAGGCTCAGTCATAAAGAAAATGCTTAATCAGGAAATCTAACTGACATCCTCAACATTCCTAATTGGTTTTTGTTGCATAGTATATTTGATTTGATACTGTTATTTCTGTTATTGTTTGTTCATCTGAAGCTTCACCTGAGGGGGTACTCTATTCTACCCACAATTTTTCTTGGGAACTCCAGCTGCCTGTCTTAACAGAACTTTCTTTCCCCTTTGATTACTGCTGGCTGTTTTAAATACTTGATCTGATAATGTATTACTATGTGTGTATGTGTGTGTATGTATATGTATCTATCTATTGACCATTTATCTACCTATATATTATACTTACTTACTTCCTGCTTGCTATCTATTACTTATTGTGGCTTGTTATATACTTAATGAACTTGCTCATTCAAAAACTAAAATAATAATAATAATAATAATAATAATACTGTAGATTATTCTACAGACCATACAGAACAGACAGAAGTTCCTACAGAAAAGTGTCACTAAAATCCCCAATTCTGGCTGGCAAAATGGCTTAGCAAGTAAATGTGCTTGCCATACAGGTCTGGCAATCTGTGTTAAACCCCCCAACACCCAGATCAAAATGAAAAGAATACACTCTACAAGGTTGTCCTCTAACTTCTACATGTGTACTGTGCCATGTGCATGCTTGCATGTATTCATACATATTCACACAGGAATAACAAATCATTTTTAAAATATTTTTTAAAAAATCTCAATATTCTATTATAAAACAATTTATTCATCAAGCAATATTTTCAAGTATTGAACTACCATTCCTTTTTCGCAAACTCTTTATGATAGCCATGTGAGATAAATAGACCACTTAAATATACTCTGAAATCAATTGTAATTGTTAATAGCAATATTTGTAAAGAATATACAAGTGCAAATTAATTTAAAAATCAAGCTGTAAATGTTTCGGTTTCTGTTATTTGTTATGCTAGTAAATATGCTATCTAGTAGTTTATATATTATGAGATCTCAACAGTTAAATTTTAGACAGGGGGGACTTTGTCTTGTTAAGTACTGTATCTCCCATACCTATCATAAAGTTAGGCACAAAGCAAGTACATAACATAAACTTTTAAAAATTAAGTTTCTTATTATATATATTATATATTATATAAAATTATGTGTGTGTGTGTGTGTATACATGCACACATGCACAGAAGCCAGAGGGAAACACAAGGGATGTCAGGCTTGACAACAAGCAATTCTACATGCTGAGCTATCTTATTGGCTCAGACATATACTTTATAAACGAATACACTGTGATTGAGGAAGACCTCACACTATAACTGTACCTATCATTTACTGAGCACCTCCTATATGCTGGACAGTATTAAAAGTTTTAACATGGTGAGAAGAATCACTTCATTTAAGTTCCTTTTAGTATGATTAGTAACCCTATTTTACAGAAGACCCTTAAGCACCCAGAATTTCAGGTTTTGTTCAAGGCACATTCCATTAGGAAGTGATAGAGGCCAGACTCCAATCCAGTGTCAATCCAAAGCTGAGGCTCTCAACAACAATTACATACTAGGTCTCTTTCTCTTTTCCATTTGAACAGCAAGCCCTATTATTTTATGATTCCATTTAACTAACGAAGTTAAAGTTATATAAAGATAACAGGAGAAAAAGAACTGTAAAAAAACAATATAAAATGTTACAATTACAATTGCTTTGTTCTGATTTTTTCTGAAAAGAAATTATCTTAGAGTTTATTCTGTGTCATTTTTTAATGTACCAATATAAAAATTTTATTGTTGGATGAGAAAATACTGTCAACATTTAAACAATACAAAAAATATAAGATTCTTGTTCAGTGCAGGTTAAGAGAAGTGCCTGTTTCTCCTTTATTAGTCAACATACTTTTGGTCATAGAGCATTATTACCAACTATCCTTAAGAGTCCTTCCTGACAGATGCTCCTGAAAACTGACAAATATCATGCCAAAGAATAACACATGGATAAACAAATATCACTACTTGGATAACTTTTAAAAATTCTATCATATTATACTGTGTCAGTTCCAAAGATACCCATGAGGGTTAGTGACGTGTACAGAAATGGAATGGGTATAATATACTTTCATTTACTTGAAAGTAAAGAGCAACACTAAACATCAAGAAATAGATTCTCTTACTAATTATCCACTATCAATAAGACAACTCTTATTCACTTAGCACCTATATTTTACAGACATTCTTCATAAAATTTTGTTTCGTTAACTCATTGCTACTTCAAAATACCATTATGTCTATATGAGAAAGTGAGAGAGGGAAGGGGGAAGGAGAGACAGAAAAAGAGAGATAAGAGAGAAGAAAAAAGAGAGAGAATGAGTAGGTAGAGGCAAGCCCCAAGAAAAAGAACAGTGAAAGTATAGTCCAAATAAATCTTTTTATTTCAGAGGCTCTACTGTTTAACATGCCTATATGATAATATATACAATGATAATGTTAAAGAATATCAGTAGTAGCTGGATCATGTAGATAGAGGATTTACTATGAAACTAATACTCTAAGAACTAAGCATGTAAAGGGAAAATACTGACAACACACACAAATTCTTTATAATTACTAACCTTAATTTGCCTATTTATTTATAAGGCTAGTTACATAACAAAGTCAGCTAATGTTACCTTAGAGATCGAAAACATTTAGAAAAGGCATGATAGCATAAACCAGCGTCTGAGAGATTTAAACATCAAGATCCTGAGTTTGAAGTGATAATGACATGCATATAGTAAGACTCTGTCTCAAAAAAAAGCAGTAATAAAATCAACTGCAATAGAACACTGAAGTTGACGAATAAATTTTTCCCCTTTTCAGTGAATAACAAAGGTCTTCTGGGAGGCGGGGAGGTTCAAGACAGGATTTCTCTGTCTTGGCTATCCTGAAAATCACTCTGTAGTCCAGGCTTACCTCAAACTCAGAGATCTACCTGCCTCTGCCTCGTGAGTGCTGAGATTAAAGGCGTGCACCACTGCCTGGCCCCATGAATACTGTTTTTAAATTTTACTCAGTCATGAATTTTTGTTACAAATCAAAGATCTCATCTGTATAATATTCACCAATTTCTATAGGGTTTTTGTGCATGAGAAAGCATCATTAGATGAGCTAATCAAACAGTATTAGACTATAACAATGTTAAAGACGTATCTTCCACTCAAATACAGTCATCAACACCAATTTCCAGTTAGCTGTCATTCACTCCTTTTAGAATTAGTTTGTAAAGTTAGCATAGGAAGGCTTGATAGTCCTTCTTACCCCTTCTTTTGGGTCTGTGTGGAGTCCTCCTCCTGCATGCCCATGCCAACATGTTCTCTTTTCTATCAATGGCCATGCCTGGAGAACCTAATTAAAAATGATACCAAGCCATCTATTTAATAGGTATTACAGAATTTCAGATTGTCTTAATCTAATGTAACAATTGTCCCTAAAATAAATTAAAGGCATTGCATCTAGCATGGCATAGTGAAGCAAAACACTTTTAAACTTAGCATACAGATAAATTTATATGAGGAATACTTAAATATAACAAACACTCAAGTTACTTTCTCTAAATAGCTTTTGAAATTAGTTTAAGTGATTTAGCTAACATTAGTTTTACTTAATTTATCCTGACTCCCCTTCTATCACTCACTATAATGCTGTAAGCAAGCAAGCAAGGCTAATACAGTTAATGACTCATATTTCACTTGCTTTCCTTGCATAGATACTTAATTATCTAACTTATGATCTACTATTTTGGATACATGTTTTTGTTTTTTCTATTGCACAGTAAATTTCTTAAAATTAAGATAAATAATTTTTGAGTCATTTTTATCTTCTTTGGTACATATTATATATTAGGCAAAATAGACATCAATGCTTCCGGATTCACTTAGAAAGTACGAGTTACATACACTCTCCCAAGTAGCCTTATATAATATCTTATCTACCATAAAATTTTCAAAGGCTTTAATATTATTGCTAAAGTCAGAGACATAAATAAAATCATTTGGAAAAATGTAAGAATTAATAAGATAATGACAAATAGGCTTAATATTTACATTTTCTAATACTGAAAGCTTTCATGATTAAAATACTAAATGAAGTAAATAGACTTAATGATTTTTTTGTGGTTTTCATAAGAATCAACAATTAAAGCAGAGAGCATTGTTCTTTATGAACACAAATATATATTGATACTATATACAGTATAACAATATCAGCTTAGAGCCAAGATATGAAAATAGAAGTATAAAAAGCTAAACTATCTTCTTATTCTTACTGAGACATAGAAAATAACTGTCATAAATGTGTTATCAATTTTTAGATTAACATTCGTAAAGCACTTGGTAAGAGGAAAACATCAAAGGGCGATTTTTATTCTGACAGCATCTTTTTTTGACCTTTTTCCTTTAAAAGGCTAAGCAACAAGTTTTAGTAAGGGTTCTGCTGAATATCACATAAGATGTTGAGGTCTACAATGAAGTAGAAGATTGAAATATAAACAAATTCAGTGATATCTTGGATAATGAGAAGACTGAACATATTTTCTACTTAAAGATTTAATTTAATAATGAAAAACGAATTCATTTGCACAGTCTCTGCATAAATTAGAATAATGCTTTGTGCCTTAATGGCAAACCATTACTAAACAAAGGGAAAAATAAAGTTCCCAGGATGTAAATAGCCTTATAATTTTTTGTTCTTTTTCTTTCACAGAGATTCACATGTCTCATTTTGAAGCAGTGGTAATTATGAAAGATATCTTTCACGTAAATTAACAAATAAGCCTCATCAATATTTAAACTCAACATCACTTATCCTCGGGGCTCTAACAAACTTAAAACTCCCATGGCATTCTACTATCTGAACATCTTCTAAGGTAAAGGAGAAATGTTCTGCATTTGAAAAAAATGGCAATATTCTATGTATTAGTCACAAATTAGGATAAATTTAGATGTCAACAAGCTGCCATTACATTTACAAAAGCTTTCTAAAAATGTTACTCTTGTTGGCACTAATCTCAAGGGATGCAGACAGATTTCTGCAGTGGTAGATAATACCAAGAATTTTTTCCTGCATTCTTAATAGAAACATAACTCCTGCCAGTATTTGTAAAAAGAAAAAAAATAAGAAAAAGGAAAAGTATTTCTTTCTTTTTTTTTTTTTTGGTTTTTCGAGACAGGGTTTCTCTATGTAGCCCTGGCTGTTCTGGAACTCAGAAATCCGCCTGCCTCTGTCTCCCAAGTGCTGGGATCAAAGGCGTGCGCCACCACCACGGAAAAGTATTTCTGCACTGTAAAACATGCAGTAAATATACAGCATAAATTGGTAAATGTTCCATGGGCTTGCAAACTTTTCTTACTAGCTGTACAAATGTTGGCTAGATCTTACCTTTGTAGCATCTAGTAACTGTCTTGAGTTGTCTTTCCCCCATCTGTGTTGTGTAGTATTTCTTAACGATTCTGTAGTCTATTGAAGAGATTAAAAAGTTAGGATAGCATTTCAGAGTGAATACTTAAGATTATTATTTTGTTCAAAAGCATACCTAAATTAAAACCATTGTCAATGTTAACAGGGATGGTTACATCTTTAACACATGCCTAAAAAGACAGATAAGGTTGAAATTATATTACTCATTAAAATATCCAAGTAGATTTATTTACATATTCTATCTCCTTTACTTGTCCTTTTTATTTGTTATTATTTTATATCTTTGCTTTTAAAATCCTCAAAATCTTTAACATCACTTCCCTTTTAAATGGCTTTTACACATCAACCAGTGCCTAGCCACAGCATGCTGCCAGACCAGAGTTTGAGTAAGCTGCCAGGCAGGTACTCTCTCCTCTTGGTCATGGGTTTCACAAGAAGAAAAAGTTACAGAGACAGACTTGGCTAAAGACACACAACCAGGTTTTGGATATACTATAACATAACCAGAGATATGGCCACTGGAACACAGATTGGGGTAACAGATGTAGAAGTGAGATACAGAAGTCTGGAGATGAGATTTGTTTATCTACACACCCTAGAGTTAATAGCTTAAGAAGACATCACCCCACCCACTGCTTGGGTAAGCTAGGGGAATGGGAGAAGAAAGATGCTCAACATGGCTGAGGCAATGGATACTACCAGAAGAAGTTAATCAGTGGGAAGCAGGCAGGTCCTCTACACTTCCTCAAAGCCTTAGGCACAGAATATTCAATTAGTAGAAAGAAAAATTTATAAAATACTAGAGACAAAGTTGTAAATAGTAGGTGAAGAGTCTCAATCTGGGGAATTATGGGAAAGTATAATATACACATGAAAATGTAACACAGCTACAGAAGACAATCCAAGAGGAGAGAAGAGCCACATCATGCTGACTGGGAACGATAATAACTGTGTTTATAAAATCTTCTATTTTATTTTATTTCTTATTTTTGTTGTTTTGCTCTAGACTTTTATACTATAATCATTGATTTTTTTAAGCTTGTATCACAGCTGAACAAGCTTTTAGGACTAATGGTCCCTCCGTGTGTGTGTGTGTGTGTGTGTGTGTGTGTGTGTGTGTGTGTGTGTGTGTGTAGGGGTATGTGTGTTTCTTTGTTGTGTTTTCTTGTGTCTCAGCCAGAAGCTCCCGAGTCCTCAGTACCAGAAAACAAGCATCAGAAAGGTACCCCATAGGAAGAACAATATCAACCAACCAACACCCCCCCCCCAGCTCCCAGGGATTAAACCACCAACCAAAGAGTATACATGGAGGAACCCATGACTCCAGCCACATGTGTAGCAGAGGATGACCTTGTCGGGCTTTAGTGGGTGGCCCTCAGTCCTGTGAAGGCTTGATGCCCCAGTGTAGGGGAAAGCCACTGTCTTTCCACTAGGAGACAACCATTGTTGAAATAGCCAGACCACAGCCTATAAGGCATTCTAATAAACTCCCTTTAATACATTCATTCTCTCTGTAGTGTTGCTCTAGAGAACTCTAATACAACAATCATGTTGACTTCATTCTAGGAATGCTCAACAAAGGCAAATGTAATACAATATATAAGTTGACTTAAGACAAATTACATGATCATCTCAGTAGACTCAGAAGACAACTGACAAAATGTTCAACTAAAAAGAAACAACAAAACTATAGCCAAAATTATATGAAATGGTGAAAACTCAAAGACATTTCCTCTAAAAACTGAAATGAGACAAGTGTCCACCTTCTTCACTCTTACTCAATATAGCACGAAGCTAGAAAATAAAGTAATATCAACCCATATTCAGACATGATCCAATCTTAGAAGCATCCCAAACACTCTACTGGAAAACTCTCAAATCTGACAAAACCAACATTTAAAAAATCAGCACTGTTTCTATATACAAATAAGAAACTCACTATAAACAAATTAGAAAAATATTTCATTTATAAGAACTACAAAAAACCCCTATACTGAAGACTTTACAGCAGTTTAGAAAGAGGTTGAAGACATTAGAAGGTGGAGAGACCTTCCATGCTCATATTTGTGGAATTAATATTATAAAAATAGCTATATTAGCAAAAGAAGTTTATAATTTAACACAATCCCTATCAAAATTCCAACTACATTCTTCACAGAACTGGAGAAATATCCTAAAATGTGTATGGGAATATAAATGATCACAAACAGCCAAAGCTACCACAAACAGAAGGAATAATTCTTGGGGTATCCCAATACCTGACTCAAATTACACTGTAGTGACAAAGAAAATGGGGAGTGTCGCCAAAATATATACACAGGACAACAGAACAGAGAACACAAAAATAAACTCACATAGCTAAAGAGAAACACTTTTAACAATTTATGTGTATATGCCCATGTGAGTTCATTTATGCTACATGTGTGCAGGAGGCCATGGTTGTTAGAAAAGTTGTCAGTTCTCTTGAATGGAATTACAGGCAGTTGTGAACCACCTGATATGGGTGCTGGGAAGCAAACTAAGGTCCAAACCCAGCAGTAAACCCTTAACTGCTGAGCCATCTCTCTAGCCTTTATTTATCTAATTCTAGACCAATGTATCAATGCACATTTTGTTGAAAAGATATACTCTTCCAGAAATATGCTGGGAAAACCTGATACCAGGGAGAAGAACAAAGTAAATTGCTTATTCAGCAGAAGAAATAAAGTCAAAATGAAGCAAAGACCATAATGTAAGACCTAGATCTTTGAAACTGCTAAGAACAAACAGAAAACCAGTTTAAGATATAGGCATAGTAAGTAATTTCTCAAGAGTTCTAACAGTACAGAAAATAATGTCAACCATTGGCAAATAAGACTACATGAAATTAAAAAGTTTTTTGCACAGTGAAATGAAAATCTGCCGAATGCACGAAAATCTTTGCCAACTAGTCATGCTGTATAAAGACCTGCAAAATGTAAGCACCAGAAGAAAACCATCTTTCAATCGATAAGGATAGTGGAGAGAAGATACTTTTCAAAAGATTAAACACAAACAGCTAAAATTTGAGAAAGTATTCACAATCCTTAGTCAATGTAGAAATACTGCTTTTAGATTCTACCTTACTCAGTAAAGAAAAAAAATGGCTAACATAAAGGAAACTAATGACAACATATGCTGGTAAGGATGTGGAAAAAGAGGAACCCTTTTTCATTGCTGGGACCGTGAAGTGATGCAGTCACTATGGACACCAGTATGGTACCTTCTGAAAATTCTAAAACCAGAACTACCATATGACCTAGAGTATATATCCAAATATTTGTGCTGGTTATTTTTTGTCAACTTGACACAGGCCAGACACCTAGGAATGGGGAACTTCAACTGAGGACTTGCGTCCATTAGACTGCCCTATTGGCAAGTTTTTGAAGGCATTTTCTTGATTAACAGGTGATGTGAGGGGGCATCCTACTGTGGATACTGCCATCCTTGGGCAGGTGGTCTGTGTTTATGTAAGAAAGCATAATGAGCAAGCCATGTAAAACAAGTCATAAAACAAGTCAGTAAGCAGTACTGCTTCATTGTCTTTGCTTTATCTTCTGCCATGCTTAAATCCTTGTTGACTGTAATTAGGACATGTAAGTCCAATAAACCCCTCCTCTCTAAGATGTTTTGGGCCAGTGATTTATTCCAGTAACAAGAAGCAAACCATACACCCAGACAGAAATTAGTATAGGGTATTGTTGTGATGGACCTGACTATACTGTGTTTCCTTTGGGGGTGGGGTGTTTCTGGAAGAATTTTATTTTAGAACTTTGGGATATAAAAGATTGTTGAATAAAGATGGTTTATGGGAGCTTGAAAAATAAGAACACTGAAAGCACTGTAAACATTGGAGGCTTAACTTATAACGCTTATAAAGAAAGTTTCAAAGTCCTTCAAAGAATGCACTGGGGATGTTTGTGTGGTGTTGTAAAATAAAAAATAAAAATAAAAAAATAAAAAATAAAAAAATAAAAATAAAATAAATAAATAAAAAATCTGTGGAAGTAAATCTTTGCTTCATTATGACACTAGATGCTAGTCATCTATGTTGAAGAATCAGCTGTGATTAAGAGTTCAGAATCATTAAGGTAAAATCTTCTGGGGAGTATTTCCTCAGGGTCAGACCACAAAAGGTATGGCTCAGTGTAGCCACAGCTACATCTTATACTGGCAGCGAAAATTAGTAATAAGAGGTTCCCAATGATGCTGGTTTTGGCAGCATGGATACTTCAGGATTGAAAAAGTCATGGAGAAAGGCTGAGGCTTGACACCATGTGACAAGGTCAGAGTTCCTGAAGAAAGGTCAGAAGGTCATTGGTAAAGGGGCCTAGGTTGCAGCAGATACTACAAGACTTGAGGATATAGTAAATGCCAAAACTGGGATGACAACCATGAACAATAGCAGGTATGAAGAGGAGCTGGTATTAACCTGTGTTACAGATGCCAGAACTGGAGAGAGGGGCCTACCTAAGCCCTTTGGAAGCAACAAGACCATGGGGAAGTGCCAGACATCAGACACTGCTAGACTTGGGTTTTACTTTGGTCTGAGTACGATATTGCTCTGGTTATTCCCTTTAGGAATAAAAAAGTATTTAACTTGTTTTTGTTACAGGAACTTACAGTTAAGAACTTTGTTTTTTTTTTTTTTAAAGACTTTTGACTTTAAAGTGTTTAAAAATTTAAAGGCTGTAGGACTTTTAAAATTATGTTTTGTACTATAATGTTAATATGAGAACTTGAGGATAAATGAGAAATAAAAGTTTATGATTTAGAGGTTATGTGTTAAGAGTGTCAAGTTGGCAAAGGTTCAATTGTGCCAGTTAGTTTTTGCCAATTTAATATAAACTAGTTACCTTGGAAAAGGAAAAGGAAAAGGAAACCTCAGTTGAGAAATTGCTTCCATCAGACTGGTCTGTGGGCATGTCTGTGAGGAAATATTTTGATTGATGGCTACGTCAAATGGTCCAGCCCACTGTAGGTATGTACCACTCCTGGGCAGGTAGTCCTGGGTTAAGAAACCAGGTTGACCAAGTCATGGAGAGCAAGTTAGTAATCAGCATTCCTCCATGGTCTCTGCCTCCAGGTTCCTGCTCAATGATCTACCAACCAATCCTGATTATGATGTCTAATATGAAATATGAAATAAACCTTTTCCTTCCCAAGTTGCATTTGGTTTTACCACAGCAACAGAGAAACAAACCAGGACAGGACTTTAAATTCTACCATAATATACTTTGATACCTATGTTTTACTGTTCACAATAGCCAGGAAATGGAACCATGCTAGATATCTAGTAATAGATTAATGGATAAAGAAAATGTGATATATTTTGTTGTCTCCATGCAATAAGTGTGTCTGTGTATATGGGGGGTGTAGGGAAGGTATATTATGACAGTAAATAAGGGACCATGAGAGAAGAAATCACAAGTTAGGGGTGAGAAGGGGAAAAACTAATGGAATACATATAACATGTAATCAGACGGGGGCTAATATGGGGTAAAATAGACCACTAAGAGGTCAGCCTTTTGAGTTCTTAGCCAGAGAAGTCCAAGATAAGCCTAGAATATTACAGGCTATTGCAGTTGCCCTTAGTTGCCATCTAAGAGTGAAGGTAAGTACCTATTGCTGAAGATGTTATGTACTTTAGATACAGACCCTAGAAGTTCTGAGCTCAATCAGACCTGAAAGCTTCTTCCCTGAAAATTGACTTCCATGTCACCAGAAGAGGCAGTGCAAGCTACTAAGGTAGAAAGGTCACTAATAGTCCTACTCAGCTATAACTCCAATGAACCACAATCAGCATAGCACATCAACCTTAAGAACTTTGCACAACAAAATAAGTGCAAAAATGCCATAATAAAATTAATTACTTTATATGGTTACTTAGGAAACTAATTTTTCTAAATAAAAACAAATGAAAAAATAATTTATCTGTGGTATCACCAGATAAATATCTGTAAAATTGACAAATATTTATCTGAAATACAGATCAACTCAGTGAAAAGGAATGTTTCTTAGGTTCAGTCTCTCACCAAAGGCAAGCAATAGTCTTTACTTAAGCTGTCCATGGATTATATGTCAATGTTATACAAAACACCAAAAGACCTAAATCAATGAAAACGTGACATATGCAAAAGAGTGGACTGAGAAAGTAAGTTGATTTGTATATATAAAACCAGGGAAACTCTTGATATCTATATGCAAAATGTCATGATAAGCCTCTCTTATTTCAGATAATCTCTAACAGATCATCTCTAACTAAACCATCCATCCTCAATGTTAGCTCTAGTTTCATGTCTGTTGCTGTGATAAAATACCCTGACAAAAAGCAACCCTGGGTAAAAAGGGGTTTATTTCAGCTCATAATTTCAAGCCACGGCGTATCATTGTGGGGCAATTAAAGCAGGAACTTCAAACAGCTAGTCAAATCACATCCATTGTCAAGAGTAGAGGGAAATAATTCATGCATGCTTACTTGCTTGTACTCAGCTTGAATTCTCTATTCTTATACAATTCAGTACCTCATGCCTAGAGAATGATGCCACTCATAGTGAGCTGGGTCTTCCCACATCAATTAACTTAATTCAGACAATTCTACATAGGCATGCTTATAGGCCAAAAGAGTTTATCTGTGCTGGTCAATAACTCCTGAGCATGTAGCCTACCCTGAACTGTGGTTAATATAACCAGCAAGACTCCGTACCACCCACTTTCAGCACTGGGAACCCATTTGGCTTGAACCTGTGTAGGCCCTATGCATGCTGACACATTGTCCCAAATGATTCTAGGTTGTGTTGTGTCAGTAATTAAAATGAACCATCACAATGTGTTTCAGGCACTTTACTTCTTTTCTCATCGTTCTCCACATTCAGACCTTATACAAGCTTTACTCCATCTTTCTGTTTCTTGTAAGCTTCTAATTCAAGAAACTGGACATCAAAAGAAACAATAAATCACATATTACTAAAGATAATGGATATGACAAACATGCACAAATACCAAAAAAATTCAATATACAGAAAATGGCAACCTGTCTCTCCATTTTCGGAGACAGGTAAGATATGTGTGTGTGTGTGTGTGTGTGTGTGTGTGTGTGTGTGTGTGTGTGTATACATGTATGTATGTGTGTGTGTGTATATATATATATATATATATATATATATATATATATGTATGTATGTATGTATATGTGTATGTATACACACACACCCTGGAGACCTGTGTTTATTTCAACTTTTAAAAGTTGGAAGAACTGAATTTTAAGGAATCTATGATTTAAGCATATTATATACTCCCACTCATACTAATAGCATTTATCTACTAGCCATTAAGCATACCATGCTTTAAGTAGATGTTCAATAAGAATTTTTAAAATGAATACCAATACTAAAAACAAAGACCTACTAGGTAAAACTATCTCTATGTAAATGTGACCAAGACCCAAGAGATTAGACTAACAAAATCAAAATTTCTTTTCATTACCACAGTTCAGGGTAGGCCACATGTTCTCTTTTTTCTATGTTCTCTCTTTAAGGCAAAACTTATCCTTTGCAAAAATAATACTAGTAATATTTATTTAATAATTATTGTTTATATTCTTTTTACAATAGTTAACTTTTATAATGAAGCTCATGTTCATGATTTATGACGCCTAAAGATTTAACTAATAGTAAAAGAGAGTATAAAGGTTGGGATTAGAAAGGTATGTAGGTCAATGATAAACAAGCTACCTGGTATTCACAGGCCCTAAGTTGGGTTCTGAGCACTGGAGAAATAAAAGAGAAAAAAACGCAAGGGATTTGAGTCATTTACATATTCTCCATTCGGGAAACTTTAGGAACAAAAGTAAGCTTACAATTATGTATTCTTGATGCTTGTAATTTTTAACACTATCCATAAGTCATGTGTGAATACTGTTATTATCTGATCATTAGTCATTTGTGATCAAAACATAAAACATTTAAATTAACCTCTCAGTACATTCTTAAAGAAAAACAGCTGTGATATAAACCTATTATACATTTAATCAACTTTAAAGTATTAAAAATGTGACTGCCATAAATTTGGTTTTCTTTCCAACTACAGAGAAACTAGAGGTGAAGAGTAGGGGGAAGTAAGTGAAAACAAGAGGGGGGAGAGGAAGACAAATAGCAGGCAAACTTCTTTTGTAATTACAATTCTCAAATGAAAGCTGAGTGAAAAAGAACTTTTGCTGTGTTGGGTACTCAAAATGACTGATGAATACATAGAAAAATAGTAGCACAGCATTAAGAATTTTGGACAATCATCACTTAGTCACAAAACCGTGATTCTAGAATAAGTGTTGGTATTTTCAAATCTTTTAGAATAATAATAATTATTAAAAGCGGTAAGGCCTGAGACACATAAGAACTCAGACTGTGTCAGCATGTACAGGGCCCACACAAGTTCAAGCCAAATGGGGTCCCAGTGCTGAGAAGGGAAGATATGGAGTCTCACTGGTTGTATTAACCACAGTTGAGGGTAGGCCACATGCTCAGGAGTTGTTGGCCAGCACAAATAAACTCAATTGTATTTTTGTAGACTTTTTGTGTCATATTGCTTTGTTTGGGCTTTTTTTTTTTTTGCTTATGTATTTCAAGTATTCCATATTTTGTGAGGTTGTGTGTGTGTGTTAAGAGAGAGAGAAGCAGAGAGAAAGAAGCAGAGATAGACAGAGAGATAGGAAGAGACAAAGACAGAGAGATGAGGGACAGAGTGTGTGTTTTGTTAAGAGAAAAGAAAGGGCACTGAGATGAATGGGCAGGAAGGATCTGAGGGAGAAGGAAAGCATGATCATAATGTATGAAAAAACTTTTTTCAATAAAAATAACAAGGGTACAGCTAAATTTATGGAATATCACATACAAGTTAAATATAAAGCAAAGCATTTCCCTCTAATTTCTATGCCTAGCATTGTTGTATTCAAATGAACATATACAATATGATGAATAAGGAGACAATTACAGGTAAGTTAATTAATTGTGTAGCTATCTCCTCACAATTAACTTTTTGTATGTGGTCATAGTACCTCAAATCTACCCTTAGCAAATTTCTTGTATACAATATGGAATTACTGTGGCTAGGAATATGGCTCAGCAATTAAGAGCACTGGTTATTTTTCCAGAGGACCCTGAGGTTCAGTTCTCAAACCCCAATGCCAGCTCACGTGTATCTGTAACTCCAACTCCAGGAGAACCAATGCCTCTGTTTGGCCTTTATAGGCACTGCATGTATATGATGCACAAATATACATGCAGGCATATATATATATATATATATATATATATATATATGTATATGTATATGTATGTATGTATATGTAATATATACATATATAATATATACATACATGTATATATATGTATATATAATATATACATATATATAACACATATATAATATACATACATATATATATATATATATATATATATATATAATAAAAACTTTAAAAGATTTTTAGTGAAAAAAAAAGCAAACTCAAAACCTGATATGGAATTATTACCAACAGTAGTGGTGCTGTACTGCCCTAAAATATTACTGCATTTTCACACTTTTTGGCCAACACCTGCCATTTCCCTTGCTTCCCCGTGCCCCTCCAAACACCATTGTTCTACAATGTGTATCTACATATTCACAGTTTTAGCATTCAATACAGGAGTGGAATTGTGTGATGTTTTTCTGGATCTGTTTTGATTTTACATAATATCCTCCAGATTAAGTACACTGTTGCAACTGGCCAATTTTCCTATTTGTTTAAAGCTAAATAATACTCCATTACATGCAGACACAAATGTGCACACATATACACACACCAATTTCTGTTCCATGTATTCATCCACAAATACTATAAGCAATGCTTCAATGAACTTGAGAGTGTCAGCATCTCTGTGACATGGCAAATTCATATCCTTATGTTATACAACCATAAGCAAGATTGTTGGACCATGACAGTTTCAATTTTGATGAAATCAAAACCCCCATACATAACAGACATAGCCATTTATGATCCTATAAGCAGTGTACAATGGTTCATAGTCTCTGTTCTCCACAACCTCAATTTTTATGTTACTTTTTAAAAAAATAGTCATCTTAATGAGTATGATTTCATTGCTGCTTTTATTTGAATTTCCATGGTGATTAGTGATTTTGAGCAATTTTTCATATAGCTGTTGGCCATTATATTATTTCTTTTTAAACAATGTCTATTCAGATCCTATACTCATTTTTAAATTTAAAAGTTTTGCTACTATGTTGCATGAGAACTCCTCACAGAGTTATAATAATTACTCATTAGATACATAATTTGTAAATAATTTCTCCCAATTCATAGGTTCCTTTATCACATTGTTGCTTGCTTTTACTGCAGAAGTGACTTTTGATCTAATGTTATCCTATTTATTTTAATTTTGGTTGTCTAAGCTTGTGATGTTACATGCAAAAAGTCACTGCTAATGCTAAGTCAGGGATATTTTCTCTTTCTTTTCTTTAAGAGTTCAGTTAGCTTCACTTCCTGGAAACCCACAGGCCACTCTGGTCAGAGAAACAGGTAGGCTAAGTGCAGATTTTACTACTGTGTCACCTCTTCACAATCCAGTCGCAAGCTGTACGGCCAGTTCTGGAGCAGAAACCTGCTGCAGCCTCCCCAACTCAGATCTCCAATGGATCACACCGATCTTTCCCTAACATCCCTCCCAACATTCATTGCTTTACCACAGCCTCCAAATGTTAGCAGATACTCCCCGGAAACCCACAAGCCACTCCAGCAAGGCAAGCAGGAAGGGCAGATGAAGACCTTTCTTTCTGCTCCTCCAAACCAAATGCCCTAGCCTCATCCCCGGCTGTGCAGCAGAACAGCAGTGGCAGCTTCCCAGCCCCAACCTCATCTCCAGAGGATCTCATAGATCCTCTTAACCTTCCTCCCCCAAATCATCACTTAGTCCCCCCCAACAAACACAACTTTTTTTATTAGATACTTTATTTACATTTCAGATGCCATCCCCTTTCCCCATTTCTCCACCCTAGAAAACCCCTATCCCATGCCTCCTTCTCCTTTTTGCTTTCATACAATATTTTTAAATATTAATCATTGCTCTGTGTGTCTGTATTCATACTAGCACCCTACCGTTTCATCATTGTAGCTCTGCAGTACAATTTGAAATTAAGAATCATGTGCTTTCAAGACTACTTTCCTTAATCAGAATCTTTTATGGTTCCATACATACATTAGGATGGCTTTTTTCAAATTTGGTTTTAATAATTTTATGAAAGTACGTGTGTGTGTGTGTGTGTGTGTGTGTGTGTGTGTGTTATCAGAAATCAAGCTCAGGGCTTGTGCACACTGGGCAACTATTCTAGAACTAAGCTACTTCCCAATATAGAAATTGATCTGATATAGACTTAAACTAACTATATAATATTGCTTTGGATAGTATTGAAATTTTGGTGATATTAATTCTTCTAATCAATGAATTCCATGCAGGATACATTTCCTTTTACTTCTGTCATCTATTTCTTTTATCAATATTTAACAATTTTGAATTTTGACCAATCTTTCATCTCCTTCTTTATATTTATTCCTTTATCTATTCCATGGTGAATTATTTTACTCTTTTTTGATGCTACAGTAAATAAGAGTTCTTGAGTTCCTTTTCCAAGTAGTAAATAGTTGAGGGTTTGCAGGCATACAATCACTTATACAACTATTCATTATGGCCACTATAGTATTAAAGCAGCAACAGATAACACATAAATGAATACGTCTTGAGTTCCAATAAAACTTAATCGTAGGCAATGAAATCTGAATTTCATTTGATTATAGTTCATCATAATCTATTTTCTTTTGATTGTTTCCCTGACTACTAAAAATTGTTTTAAAACAGCTTAGCACATAAATCATACATAAACTCAATCTGACATAACTGCTATAAATTGCTGAGTTGTTGAACTGTGTGCTCTAGACAATCCCCTTTGACCTCTAAGGATACGGGGGCGGGCGGGGGAGGGAGGGAGGACGAAGACTGAAAGTCTCTGCCAGCAAGGAAAGGAAACAAATAATAAAGATATATAACAACATGTGTATGAACATGATGAAACCTATCACTTTATATGCTAAGCTAAAATTTTTCATATAAAAAAATGACCATTAGCAGGTCGACAAGATGGATCAGATTGATGAACTAAATTCAATTCCCAGGTTCTACACATTAGAAGGAAACTGACACCCACTGATCAACCAGCCTCCCTCAACCTTGGGCTTCAAAGCCATCTTTGTAAAGACAAACTAAGTTCATTCCTGTTTAATGATTAAATCTGTTTCTCAAAGACGGCATCTAACATTAACTACAAATGGTCAGTATTATCTATTCCAGGAAAGAGCAACCATGCCTTTGTTTCAAAAAGTTGTTAGGACCATGTTATAACCCTGTGTTTGTTTCAAGAGGCTGTTATGACCACATTATGCTAATGTTTTGCTTCTATAACCCTGCCTATTTGCCTGTCAAATCCCCTATTTGGAAGTCTCCTACTCCAGAGTTATAAAAACCTTTATTTTTTATATGTCCAATGCTGATCTCTTGAACCCCAACTTGGGGAGACACAGCCTTGTACATAAATAAAACTTGCTTTAATTAATTTGGCCATATTTGGGTCGGTGGTCTTTCTTCTTACATCTGTAGTATTAACACCATCACATGTCCCCTGACCTCCACATGTGTGTCAAGGAACTTTCTAAAATTCTTGAGATCATAAGTAAATACATGCAATATAAAAGAAAAAGAGGCCAGGCGGTGGTAGCGCATGCCTTTAATCCCAGCACTTGGGAGGCAGAGGCAGGCGGATTTCTGAGTTCGAGGCCAGCCTGGTCTACAGAGTGAGTTCCAGGACAGCCAGGGCTACACAGAGAAACCCTGTCTCGAAAAAACCAAAATAAATAAATAAATAAATAGATAGATAGATAGATAGACAGATAGATAAATAAATAGAAAAAGAAAGTGTCATCACAAAACCCCAACATAGAAAAATATGTACATATTCCCTCTCTTCCTCAATTATTTTTCTTTTTATTTTCTAATTTTTCTTATTTTTGAAAAATAACAGCAGGAGAAAAATCCTATTTATCAAAGATTCTTCACAGAATTTAGAATACCCAGTTAGGGAAACGTCTGGGCAGTAAGCTACTTAAAGTCATTTCATTTAGTGTGTAACATGATTTTGTCAACATGAAACTTAACCACTACTCCTTACATTTTAGCTAATGGTGTAAGATCCCACAATGCTTCATAGGAGACTAGCAATAAATTACAAAGCATTTATCCATTAAAACCAGTGTCCTGGCAGAGGTTGTAGCTCAGTGGTATATGTGTTGGCTTGCCTAGCATATGTAAGGTTCTTGGTTCATTTGACAGAATCCCAAGAATATAAAAAGACAAGAAAAATAACTAAACAGTACAAAAGTCAGAACCAACTTATTTTTTAAAAGGAAACTAAGGAGCAAACACAATTTACTACCACACCATGTAAATTTACTGAGAGCCCAGTTAACAATCAATTATTTCACCAAGGCATGATCCCAAGAATTTTAGAAAGTTCATATCAATCTCACACTACTCTTAAAGTTTCCAGCCATACTATGTTTATATATAGTTTATACATATATATACATATATGTATATATATAATAATGGAGTCATTATTACACAATATTACACATTTCCATCTGCAGCAGAATCCTGAGATAATAGGGAAAAAAAATCAAAGAATATGGAATTGGGCCTATTTTTGGTACTTAACGTTATTTCACATTTGGGCAATATGATAACCTTACTCTTTGTGTTTACTTAGAAGAGAATCCTCAAACAACATTTCTAACCCTCATTTCCATAGCTTTTATTGAAGATCAACCACTTTGTTTAGTTATATTTTTCTATAAATGCTCATTTATGTCTGTTGCTTTCTAAGCATGCATCTAAGCTACTAAGGACTAAATTACCTGGAAAATTACCCTAAATTCATAGAAGACATTTTTCTTTTATGTGGGTCATTCTACCAGGCTTATATACCTTATATAACTTATATAACTATACAGGTTATATCCAAAACACCTCAATTCTCTTTGTAAGCATTCCAGCAAATGCTGATACTTGGCACCCCTTTGGTATGAAATTCAAGATATAATTTGCTTATAAGATGTATAGTCTAGCCTTTCCGATTGGCCGTTCTCCTGTACAGGAGGCAGCCATGGCGCCCAGTTGGAATGGCATGACCCTGAAGTTTCACTTCCACAAGGATTGGCAGCAGCGAGTAGGCATTTGGTTCAACCAAGGCACACAAGATCTGCAGACGCAAGGCCCGGCAAGCGAAAGCGTGCCACACTGGCCCTCGTCCCGCATCTGGTCCCATCAGGCCCATAGTGAGGTGCCCTACAGTTAGATACCACACCTAGGTCCAGGCTGGCAGGGGCTTCAGCCTGGAGGAACTCAGGGTGGCTGGTATCCACAAAAAATGGATCATGTCATCAGCATCTCTGTGGACCCAAGGAAGTGAAACAAATCCACGGAATGACTGCAGGCCAACGTGCAGCGTCTGAAGGAGTACCGCTCCACGGAAGCCTTCTGCTCCAAAGAAGGGAGACAGCTCTGCTGAAGAACTTCAATTGGCCACCCAGCTGACGGGACCTGTGATGCCCATCCCGAATGTGTACACAGAGGAAAAGGTCAGAGTCATCGCAGAAGGAGGGAAGAACTGTAAGGCTTTTGCCAGTCTCCGTATGGCCCGTGCCAATGCCTGGCTCTTTAGCATTCGAGCAAAAAGGGCGAAGGAAGCTGCAGAGCAAGATGATGAAAAGAAAACGTAATGCGCGGTTGGGGAGTTGCAATAAATTTTCCATAAAGAAAAAAAAAGAGGTGTAGACTAGGAGATTATCAATATAAACACAAATCTAAGATCAGGGATTACAAATGGTACCTAATGAGTTCCTGATTATCTTTAAAATGAGAAGGAACATTAAAGAATATATTTGGTTTCCTGAATTGTAAGTTGCTTTTAGCTTATATATACACAGTGTTTACAGCATGCTGAAAGCTCCTTTGTACTAAAGAAATAGGTAAAAACAGGCCTTTGATGTAATTTCTGATACCAATCTGCTATTCCCCTCAAAATGGTACCTTCTGTCTCCTTCTAACCCATGTTTTGTTTCTTTTTTTTTTTTTAATGTTCATTGATTTTTCTTTCTTGTTTTTAATTGATAGTTTACTGTTGCTAATGGCACTCAAGCCTGAGGAAGGTGCTAACCCTTCTTCCATTATCTCCTCAGAGCTAATTGTACAAGGACATGGAACAAAATGGGCTGTCTTTTTCTGATAAAAGTACTATCAGCCAAACCAACTGAATCAGCTCCTCCAACAAAAAAGGGGTAATTTTTCCAAAATATATCACAAAATTACCCTCAAAACAAACATATAGAAAAATATCTTAATTTTGCTCCCTCTCATTGTTTTGTGGGTCTATTTAAGTTCTGAAAATCTGTCACTTTTTTTTTCCTAAAAATATCAACTCTTCTTTACAACTGTACTTCAAAAATTCTCAAAGGTGACCATAATTCATACAACAGTTAGAACAGTTGTTTTCACGTAATGCCAGGAAGAAATCTGACAGCTCTCCTAGAAGCATTTTAAAAGTTGAAAGTTTAAAGCTGCCTTGAAAAGAAGTACCTAGAGTCTCCAAGTCACTTTAGAATGCTTTAATGGTAAACAAACCTTGGACCAGGGAGACAGCTCAGCAGGTAAAAGCACTTGCCATGCAAACCTAATGACCTGAGTTTGAGCTCCTGAACCCCTGCAAAAAGTCAGGAGTCACGGCTCACATCTGTAACTTCAGCACTCCTACAATGAGACAGAAAAGTTGCCCAGAAGCTCTCAGGCTAGCTAAAGTATGCTGTACAGTGAAAGAAATAAGACCCTGTCTCAATGAGATGGAAGATGACAACAAATTCCCAAAAACTATACTCCGACTCACTCCTACATGCATTCTCTCCTCCTCCCACATACATTAAATTTCAAATTAAAGGTAAACAAATAGTAATGTAAACTGTCCAAACAACTTTGTTAAGTGGAGCTCATGTTTGCAATATAAAAACCAATGGGTTTTGTCTTAGACGTTGGACAGAACAATGATTTTAAACACATGGTCTTTATGCTTTTAGCCTAAAAGAGAAAGATGCAGAAATAAATGCCACAGCAATACAAATATAATAATGAGATAGTACCTTGACTACCTTACTACCTACCATCATCTACCCTAAAATTCCTGCTAGTTTAGTTCAGCAAATCTATTGTTGAACAATGTAGTATTTTATTACATTTCATAGTCTCATTTTGATCTCAGCTTGCTAAGGTATGCTTACATTATTTAGACTGTTTATTAGGAATAGCTATTCTATAAGCATTTTAGTAGAAATAAATATGGCCACTATTTCTTAAGTACATGCTACTTGGCAAGCACAAAGCACAATATTACATTATATCATTTCCTTCTTATAGCCCTACAATGTAAGGTCCTATTGTTGCTGCTGCTGTTGTTATTAATATTCCCATTTCCAGGCAAGAAAGCCAGGCTCAAAGGCTGCTTGATCAAGGCTATACTGTCAATAAGTAGCAGCCTGAATATATCCATCCTTAACCCTATCACTACTAGCAATATGAGCAGTTCACTTGAACTAGTGAATTTAGAACTTAGCAATTGTCATCTTGCAACATCTAGGCTGATTTTTCTGCTAACAAGGCACCTCTCATGAAAATGATAATTAAGCTTACAAAAATTGTCAGACATGAATCAACTTTAACTGAACTCTGGAGTCTAATGAAAAACTAAAAACAACTAGAGAATATCATGAAAAGAAAAAACAAAAGCTGTTGCGAATTCTCAGAAAATAGTGTATGAGATTTGTGCTTACTCACATATAAGCTCCATCCTCCATAGGCATAGAACCTACATTTCTGGCATGGCTTACTGGACCACAAGGGAAAACATGGTCTTTGTGCTCATTGAACTGTGGTTACATATTTTGACCTGGCAGGTTCCTGAAGCACAGATTCACAGGCTTACCAAACTAAACTGAACCTGGACTGGCCTTCTATGATCATTTGCTGAAATTATATAAAGCCATGTGCCTGAGGCAAGAAGGCGACACTAAAAATCCCAGGAAGAAAGAGGCTAGGAGAAGATAAGGGCTTTGAACGGAGAGCGGAAATATTAGCTACTGAAAATAACAATAAATCAAAGGACTCAATATTCTATATTAGTATCTATTTAATAAGAGGCTAGAAAAAAGGAAAGGCTGAAATGGAAAGAAATATTTATTAAAAAAAATGCCAAAACTAAAGATAAAAGAACTCATACCTAGAAGAGGCCATAAAATGCCTAGAGAAACAAAAAACATCTAAACACAGCCACAATAAAACTTAAAACTATCAAAGGTGGGGGGCAGGCTAGAGAGATGTCTCAATGGTTTAGAGCACTTACTGCTTTTCCAGAAGACCTGGGTTGGACTCGCAATATCAACATGGTGGCTTAAAATCACCTGTAACTCCAGCTCCAGGGGACTGATGCCCTCTTACCAGGCTTCGTGGATGCAGGTTAAACATCCATATACGTAAAAGTATTTTTTAAAGCAAAGTAAAAATAATATATTCTAAAAGACTCTACAAAAAGCAAGTAACAAATTAAGTTTAAAGAACCAGAAAAACATCAAGACTTTTCATTGCTATACTGGATGAAAAAAAAAAGATAATGGAGGGAGGTTTTCAAAACACTAAAGAAAAACATTGAATTAAAAAAAAACTGTTCTTTTGAGACACTCTTGTTTTAGAACTCAAGTATTGGGATTAACAAACATGTGCCACCACACAATGAAACTAGATTCTTAGTATAACTAAGTTGTTTGTTCTAGTGTCAAGGCATTGTAGACAAATTTACATGGAGATATTCAGTTTTTTTTAAAAAATATAAATCAAGTTGTACACTGAGGATACCTGCATTTTCTAACTCATTTCAACAGTGTTAAAATCATAAGACAGGATCTTGAGATAGTAGGATAAGTAGTGGACTCAACTACATAACAAGTGGAAAGTCTGTCTTGACTACAAAAGCCCATCTCAAATATTATTTCAAACAAAACACATACCAAACAAACAAAAGAAGAATGGCAGCCTTGTAAACAAGGGATACAACAGAAAGACCTGTTTATAAAACAGATCAAAAGTAAAAATGTTAGGACTGGAGAGATGGCTCAGTGGTTAAGGCTCACTGCTCTTCCAGAGAACACAGAGTTTAATTTCCAACACCCACATGGTGGTTCTCAACTAAATGCAACTCCAGTCCTAAGGGATTCAGGGCCCTCTGCTGACATCCTCAGGAACCAATCATGCAAGTGGTACACACTGACATACATATACATAAAATAAAAATCAAGTAAATAAAAAATAAACTTAAAAAAAGTAAATTCTTTCTCAATAAGATGAAAAGAAATTAAGAAAATGATACAAGATATAACATAAACCAAATTATATAAACTCAGAATAAGATTAGAGAACTTGAAAAATATTAGAAAATAATATTTTTGAAGCTCAAATCTGAAAAAAACAAGAACAAATAAATAAACAATGAATAATGTTGTAAGGATGGGTGGGGTTTGATAAAACAGAGATAATACATTTGTCTAGCACTAGAGACCATCAGCACTACAAAAAAAATATCAAAAGGCTGAAGATTTGATGCTCCAATGTAGTATAGGGACTGTCCAGGTGTTCAGCGGTCTCTATAATTTGGCTAAGTTTTAGAAGCTGTGCTTTGTGCTTCCCATAATTTCAGTTAACTCAGTCATTCTGGATTTCTGACGGGGCTGAAGACTTGTAGTCTCATAGCCAATGTCAGGTATTTACTTTGAGAGAAAAGATTTGAGAGGATGGTTTTCAGCTGACATTCATTCTAAAGCCAAGAAAAAAGCCAGGTTCAGAACTAAGTCTTTTAGTTAGGAGAGATGACAGAGGTTCTGGTTAGACAATAAAATGATGGTCTGGGTATTAGGTTTATCTTGTACCTTACTGACACAAATTGGTATAGTTATACTCTAATTGTATTTTGAGAGAAAAGTTTTATTTTAACAGTAAGGGTGATATGTAGGAGGAGCTAAGGTGGGAGGAGTAAGGAGAGGAAGGAGAGGAGATAGAGGAGAGAAGGAGCTAGGTGATAAGAGAGAGAGAGAGACAGAGAGAAAGAGAGAGAGAGAGAGAGAGAGAGAGAGAGAGAGAGAGAGAGAGGAACATGGAGGTGGATGTTCGCGTGTCTCCACCAGTCAAAGGTAGTTGGTATATCTAGGTTGGGTATTGGGTTATACTTCTGATTGTATGGGCATGTTGATATTGAGCATTACCAAACTTATAAAGCCTTTGATTAACATTTTAAAAAGTTGTATAAAAGCAAAAAGGAGAAGAGAGGGTGGGATAGGGGTTTTCTAGGGAGGGGAAATGGGGAAAGGGGATGGCATCTGAAATGTAAATAAAATATCCAATAAAAATAAATTTAAAAAAGAGAAAAAAAGAAAGAAAAAATTGTACAAAAAAATTCAAAGCCAAAAAATTCAGAAAAAAATGACAAAAATTGATTCTAGATAAAATGACACAATTGATCATAGGCAAAGAGAACTTAGAACAATATCCATGAAGAAGAAAAAAAAGTACACATCCCAATTCCTAAAGTTACCACAAAACTACAGTAATCAAGACAGTGGTATAGCTTGATAGAATAGAACTGAGATTTCAGAAATAAATATGTAAACATTCTGGGTTTGTTTACTTTTGTATGGATGCCATGAATAGAAAAATAGACAAAAACCAGTTTTTTCATCAAATACTCCCAGTATAACCATATCCACATAAAAAACTCTCAAAATATCCTGCATACCTCCCTGAAAGAATGTGAAACATAAAATGTCTAGAAGAAAGCACATTGAGAATCTGATCATGAACTTGGGTTAGGCAAAAGTTTATCACACAAGATATAAGCATTAGTAATAAAAGGAAACATTTGGATAAGCTGAACATAGTCAAAAATTAAAACCTTTGTGCTTCAAATTATGAAACAATTCACAGAACAGGAGACTAAGCATGCCAATTATATCACTAGCAAGGAAGATATCAGAAACATTAAATGTACATTTATAACATGAGAAAGGATAACCAAACATAAAAACATTCAATCGATGTTTCTCCAAAAAGGGTTCTAGAAAAGCCTAAGAAAAAATGCTTAAAACCACTAGCCATGAGGGCCATATTGTGACCGCTGCCGCAGGCGCTTGCTCCAAGTAGCCCTGTGGCTCCACTTCTCCCATGATGATCCATGGCTTTCAGAGCAGCCACCAGGACTTTTCCTTCAGGCCATGGAAGCTGATGGCATCCAAGACCCACATCCTGAAGTCTGTGGATGTGGAAAAGTTAGCTGATGAACTGCATATGTCATCCCTCCCTGAAATGATGTTTGGAGACAACATTCTAAGGATCCAGCACGGCTCTGGCTTTGGAATAAAGTTCAGTGCTACGGATGCACTGAGATGTGTGAACAATTACCAGGGCATGCTCAAAGTAGCCTGTGCTGAAGAGTGGCAGGAAAGTAGGATGGAGGGTGAACACTTCCAAGAAGTTATTAAACCATATGACTGGACCTATACAACAGATTATAAAGAAATGTTGCTTGGAGAATCTCTTAAGTTAAAGGTTGTACCTAAAACAGATCATATAGATACAGAAAAACTGAAAGCCAGAGAACAGATTAAATTTTTTGAAGAAGTTCTCCTGTTTGAAGATGAATTGCATGATCATGGCGTTTCCAGCCTGATTGTGAAAATTAGAGTAATGCCTTCCAGCTTTTTTCTGCTATTGTGGTTTTTCTTGAGAATTGATGGGGTGCTCATCAGAATAAACGACACAAGGCTCTACCATGAAGCTGACAAGACCTACATGTTACAAGAATATACATCCAGAAAGAGCAAAATTGCTAATTTAATGCATGTTCCACCTTCCCTTCACAGAACATAATGAAAGATCGCAGTATTTACCAATTAAGGAAGCAGTTTGTGAGAAGTTAATATTTCAAGAAAGAACTGATCCTAACCCTGTGGACTCACAAAGTATGCCCTCAGAATAAAATGTGGTACAGCATACTCTCCATGTGGAACCTGACTGAATACCTTTGGCTATTTGTAGGGGTATTTTTATTATGAGAATTAATTTCCTTGTTTATACGCAGATTTTCTGTATCCTTAAAGGAAAATAAAAGATTGTTGCAGGCAGGTTCCACTCAACTCCTATTTATACTGTTTTCAAGTCCCTATTCCAGAGAGATACGTGCTCTGGAACTTAATTTAGATTCTTAACTCATCACAAATTGTGACCTCAACAGGGATGGTATGTGTCTCATGAGAGGGACATAATCTTCATCCATCCTGAAGCATTGTCTTCTACTGTGAAGAGGCTGACTTATAAATGCCATCACTGAGCCCCATGCCCTGTGACCTTCATAGGATTCTGACTGCATGCTGATGTGCTACTCTGGCTCTAGGCTGTGGGCTTTCTGGTGTTTATTTGCATTTCTGGAGAATTGTGACATGTCACCTACAAAATTAATCTTGTATTATTCATTAGTTGGAGTTTCTGGGCAACATATTGTGTGTGTTTGTACACACATGTATTTTTTAAATCTTTTCATTTAAATGCATTTGTCTCTGAGTAGTGTTAGATTACTTACTTTGATAATTCATTGTTTAAAATGTGGAGAATTACAATAAAATAATTGACTTTGTTAAAAAAAAAAATAAAGAGGTGGGCAGTGGGAAGGAGGAGTGTGCTTCTGAAGATTGTATTGGTGTATCCCTGTGAGGAGTACCAAGGGGTGTCCTTGGCCATTTCTAAATATGACATATGCCATTCTATATTTATTTGTCCAAGTGTCTTTTGTAAGATGAGAATAAATAAGGAATTATGAAAAAAAAACATTAGCCATTAGGAGACTGCAAGTTGAAAGCACAATAAAACACCACTCTATGTCTACCAATACAGCTGAAATACAAAGGACAAATATTAACAAGGATTGGAGTAACTAGATTGGAGAACCCTTTTACACACACAGAACTCCCTTCTTTATCGCTAGGGGCGTGTTTCTACTGCCTCTGAACAGTATCAAACCTTATACAGTTTCATTCTTATAGTAGATCTTCATAACTTCAACTTATATAGATATTTTATTCTCATTAAGTTGTAAATTTTTGCCTTTTACAGGTAGTGCTCTGAGGCTTGATATATTATTGGCATATTCAAATTGCCAGAATCACTACTCTAGTGCTTTGGAAGATAGTACTATATAAGAATTACTTGCAGATAAGCAGTGTGACAGTCTAATCTATCAGATAACCCAGGAAGCTAAATGACCGTAGCACATGCAGTATAGAAAAGCCAGTGTTATGGTTTGAATGCAAGATGCCCACAAGTTTATATGCTTGAACATTTAGTCCCCAGGTGGTGGGCACTATTTTGAGAGGTAGTGAAACCTTTGGGGCACAAGTAGGCCACTATGGAGTAAACATTGTAGATTATAGTGAGCCACTGTTTGCTGCCCAAGCTTTCTGATCTATGCCATATGAAAAGCAACCACTGCAAGCTGCGCTGCGACTGACAAGAGCTAGTTCTACCACCAGGCTTTCATTCACATGGTGGACTGAATACTCTCAATCTTAAACAAAATAAACTCTCTTCCCTTAAGTTGCTTGTGTTGTGTATTTTGTCATAGCCAAAGGGAAAGTAACTAAAACAACAAAAAGGATGAGTCATACAGTAGCATGATAGCACTAAACTTCCTTACACCAGGAAGAATGGCACATAAAACTTAGGCACCATTTATTTCTGGAGCTTTCCATTTAGTATCTTCAGAATGAAAATGAGCAAGATAACTGGAACTACAGAACTAGAAATGTAGATGAGGAGGTGTATACACATAAGGTCTGAGAGAAAAAAGGGGGGGGGTTATTCTGCAGCCACACTATGTGTATGTGTACATACATATACACATACACAAAGTCTAAGTGGGTGATTGGGTGAGTCAAATATATGTTTAGTTCCTTTTATTTTACTTTTGTCTACTTCAGAATTTTTCTTTATAAGTCTTGACAAAGGTATTCATATATATTTTTCTAAACAAAGTATTAATGATAGTAATTGAAGAAAATTGGTATATAATTTTCTAGCTATTATAAAAAATTGATATATAAAACACATCTTCCCTCCCTCCTTCTTCAGCTTTCTTTTCTTTTCCTTTGTCTTTCTCTTCTTTTTATCCTGAAAAAGAGTCTTCTTATGTAACCCAGGCTGGTCCAGAACTCACTTCAAAACACTGCCTCAACCTCATAAGCCACTACACCTAGCTTCTATGAATCTTTTTAAAGATCTCAAGGTAATTCTTATTTAGCTATTACAATACTTGAACTCAAACCCATATTTGTGAACCACAACTATACACAACTGAAAACTCATTTTCTTAAAACCCTTTAAAACTTTTGTCCTAGCCAGGCATGTTAGTTCATGCCTATAATCCAGTATTTAGGAGGCTGAGGTAGAATGTTAAGTCCAAGGCCAGCCTGGGTTACAGAGATATTCCAAGCCAGTTTGGAATATATAGTGAAACCCTGTCTGAAAAACACTCTCTAAAAGAGAAAAAAATTCACCCTTCTACGTTAATTCCTCATGTGACTCTCTATTAACTGCAACACTTGGGATTACTATTCAAGTTCTATGCCAACCTGAACACCAATCAATCTTTTATTTCCAAGATTTGATTTTTTTCATTTTATAGTACTGAGGTTAGGAGCTATTCATGCTTTATCACTCACCCCTCTTACTTGTGCTTTTTAAAAATTATTTTTACTTTATGTGTATGGTTGTTTTGCCTGCATGTATGGATGCCTAGTACTTGTAGAGGCTAGAAGAGAGTGTTGGATCCCCTGAAAGTGGAATGACAGGTGACTCTGAGCTGCCATGTGGATACTAGTGCTTGACACCGGGTACTCTGCAAGAGTAGTTATGGTCCTTAACAGCTGAGCCATCTTTCCAGCCTCTAACATTTTAAAACATATTTCTCCTAGCTCCATTTCATAAAGTCAGCACTTAATTCAAAATGACACATAATAGACACTCCTGATCAATAAGTTCCTTGCTCATGATTCAACCAACTCAGGATCAAACTGAATTTATACTAACATATAAGGCTTTTTCCCAGTTATTCCCTAAAAAATACAGTATAGCAATGACTTACAAAGCATTTACATGTATCAAGTAGCAATCTAGAGATTGTATAAAGTATACAGGAAGATAATTGCTGATGCAACTACTATGGTATTTTACATAAGGAATTTAAGTATCAGAAAATCTTAGTGTTCCCCTATCAGGCCTCCCCTAAATCATGGTCCCAATCCTTTACAGATGCTGAGGGATGATTATACTAACTTATTCGTCAAACATGCTTTGAAATTTTATAGACATCAGGTCTCTTGCCTAAAATGTTTTCTCCCTTGCTATTTAGCTGAATCTATCCCTCAAGGCAGGATAAAAAAAAGGACAGAAAAAGGAGTCTGGAATCAACAGTATCATTAGACAGCAGAAATCAAGGCCAAACGCCAGGCATTGATGGCACACACCTGGAACTCAGTGCACACAGGAGGCTGAGAAAGATGGCAAATTCCAGGCCAGCTTGGGCTGAAGACTGAGACTTTCAAAAAACAAGAGTAAAAAAACCGAGGCCAATTTCTTTCTCTTATCATTTTCCCTCCCTCTATAGCAAAGTCTTGTATTCTTTAATACTTTACCCTCATAAAGGTTAAAAACATTTAACTTCCACATGTTCAGTATTCACCATGGAGCACAGGACAAACAAGCTAAAATCACCTCCTGCATGTGTACATCTTATAATTCTGTCAAACATCATGGGCAGAAAGCAGCTCTGATTCCAGCAGCTGCTTCCCTGAGAAACTGGAAGGATACAGCAAAAGGGAAATGATAACTGGAATCTTAAACTGCATGTTTACTTTAACATACTTCAGTAACACAAAAACAAGTCAGTTTTATTACAGAACATTTGGAAAAGAGAACAGAAAATAATAATCATGCATCCATCATCCTACCACCCAAAGACAGGCAATTCTTTTATATTCGGGTAGGATTTCTTTTAACCATCTTTCCTTCCTTCTTTCCTTCCCTCCTATCTGCCTTCCTTCTTTCCTTTTGAGACATGGTCTCTTCTCTATCACCCTGGCTGTCCTGGAACTTACTTCTTAGATCAGGCTGTCCTCGAGTTTACAACGAACCATTTGCCTTTGCCTTCCAAGTGCTGGGATTAAAGGCATGCACCAACATAACCAGTTTAATCTTATTTCTCAGACATACATTTTGTCATAGTTGAAAGACTGGAGAATGTTAATTACACTATTATGACCATTACACATTGCATATGTACTGAATTATCAGTGTACCTCATAAATATGCATAAGTATAGTCGATTAAAAATTAAATTTGGGAGCTGGAGAGATGGCTCAAGGGTTAAGAGCATTGGCTGCTCTTCCAGAGAACCTAGGTTCAATTTCCCACACCCACATGGCAGGTCATCACTGTAACTTCAGCTCCAGGAGTTCCTACACCTTCAAACAAACACACATGCAGGCAAAACACCAATGCACATAAAGTAAAAAAAAAATTAATTTAATTTGATCCAGACACAGTGTAATTCTAACACTGAGAATTTAGAAGATTTTGAGTTCAAAGCTAGCCTCAGATTTTAATTTTAAATATTAAAATCATCTGGCCTATTGAATTTTGTGTCCTGGTTTTCTTGTCTGTGTGTGTGTGTGTGTGTACATATACACATGTGTGTATATATACATGTATGTATATACATACATACATACATACATACATACATACATACATACACACATGTGTGTATTTGTATGTGACACAGAGAAAAGAACATACTTGGTGGCTGTGTAGAAGATTTAGTAAGTAAAATGTTTGCTACACAACTGTGAGTGAGTTTGTGTATCCAGTGTCCAAGTAAAAGTGCAGTGTAAGGGTCCATATCTGCAACCCCAGCATAGGGCAGGGAGAAAAGCTCATCCTTGGAGCTTGTTGGACAGCCAGTCTATGGAAACGAGTGAGCTCCGGATTCAGTGAGAGACACTGCTTCAAAAATTAAGATGAAGGTAGCTCATCTACCATCACTGTCTACTAAGCTCCCACGTCCCTCACCAGCCCTGAAGCCATCTTTATATACTCCCAAGTCTAACTCTTAATTCATCAGTTCAAGCACTGGCTGCCCCTGGCCTACCTCCTACACTGTCCCAATTTGCAGAAGGCTAGAATCTCACTTCAGATATACAACCAAAAAAAGAAATCTGCATGCCCAGCTCATGTCACAAAAATACAAGTAATGTAAAAGGTCAAGATGATTTGTTCCCCTCAAGACCACTAGCTCTAATGAACCCCAGAATTTTAATTCGTAAATTTTATCAAAGAATTCAAGTTTAAAGACAATATAAATGGAGCTTAATGAAATTAAGTAGAATAACAAGGAAATATAAACACATGAAGTAATAAAGAATGAAGAATGAAGAAAATTCAGGATTTGAAAACTGAATTCAGTAAAGAGACAGAAATACTCAAGAGAACTCAGGCTGAAATGAAGATGGAACTGGAAAACTCAATGACCCATCTAGAAAACTCAGGAAAGCCTTACCAGTAGAATGTATCAAATAGAAGAGAAAATATCAGTATGTAAAGATAAAGTAGATAAACTTAATCACTCAGGCAAAGATTATGAAAAAATTAAACACATAAAAGAAACATATAAGAACGGTGGGACATCATGAAGGCTGAATTAATCATTATGTGGTCCCGCCATCTATTTGCTGCACCACATGGGAAGCTATACTATGTTTTGTTCAGCCTTCAGTCTAGAAAAAGAATTAAAGTGTAAAGGAAGAAAATGACACACTACTCCCTCAGACATGTCATACCAATACATCTCCAAAAACAGCGCCTAAGAGTTATTTCATTACATCAATACTGGTATGTGTAGATCTATTTTTATCAATATTCATCTATTTATTCAATAATTGCTCACTGTAAACTTTCAGTATATTAAGAATATATTAGAGCTTATATATAACTATATATTGTATCTAACATGTAATACTAGATTTTTAAAAAAATTTTTTTCAGAGCTAAGGACCGAACCCAGGGGTTTGTGCTTGCTAGGCAAGCGCTCTACCACTGAGCTAAATCCCCAACCCCTAAAACTTTTTTTTTACTTATTCACTTTACATCCCATTCACTGCCCCCTTCCCCATTAACCCCTCCCACAATCTTTCTCCCCTCCCTTCCCCTGTTCCTCTGGGCTGGTGAGGGCCCCCTGAGTATGCCCCCACCTTGGCACTACAAGTCTCTGTGAGGCTAGGTGCTGCCTCTCCCACTGAGGCCAGACAAGGCAGACCAGCTAGCAGACCATATCCTGTGGATCTATTTTTATGATGCTCAATAGACCTGACTTAAAAAGATTTTACCACCTTTTGGTTTTTGGCTGGCTTCTTTGTTTTGTGGTACTGAGGGACAAACCTACAGCCTGTGTGTGCTAGGCTGTTTTTCCACTAAGGAATATCAAATAGCTCACTCTATTGCTGTTTTTTTATCTCATTTCTGATTTTACAAATGAAATTGATCATCTCTTCACGTATTTAGTGACTGTGCATTTCATGGCTCTTGCTCTATGAATAGCCTGCTTAACTCTTTGATTGATATTTGATATTTTGATATTTGATGTTCTCAAAAAACATCATTTGTATAAGTCCTTTATATATTATGGACATCAACTAACTAGGCCTAGCTGGTTTTAAACATTTAGGCTTTCTAGTTATCTATGACAAAGACATTTTTACAGGTTGGGCATGGTACCACATACCTTTAATCCCAGCACTCAAGAGGCAGAGGCAGGTGGATCTCTGTGAGTTCAAGGCTAGTTTTGTCTACAGAGAAAATTCCAGAACAGCCAGGACTACACAGAGAAACCCTGGCTCAAAAATTTTACATCATCAAATTTGTTCATTTTATTTATTTATTCCTTTGTTCTTATTCTTTAAAAAATCTATTTTTTCTCTGGAATAAATATGTTTATCACTTCTTTTCATTATTTCAAGGTTTGATCTGATCTTCACTAACTAATCCATGAACAGTTTGGGTTGGTACTAACATCTAACTCTAGTGATATGAATATTGAAGAATGTACCAACATCTATATTTTTTACACATACTTCATTTCGTATTTGTTCATGTTAATATGCCTGCCTATTCATAAGCTGTTATCACACTATTTATTTATAATACAGTCTAATAGCTAACGGAATCATTTTCTTCTTACAAATGTACATGCATTAAATAACTCTTCCAAAACATTTTTTTTTTGGTTTTTTTTTTTTTCGAGACAGGGTTTCTCTGTGTAGCCCTGGCTGTCCTGGAACTCACTCTGTAGACCAGGCTGGCCTTGAACTCAGAAATCCACCTGCCTCTGCCTCCCAAGTGCTGGGATTAAAGGCGTGTACCACCACCGCCCGGCCTTCCAAAACATTCTTAGCTTTTTTTCCTAGTTTATTCTTCCAGAAAAATTATCAAAATAATCACATCAATATCACCTTTAAAAAAATCTTTGAGGATTTTTATTAAACTCTATTAAATCTAATATTTTAAAATCAACAATGTTGAATAATTTAGCATTTTTTCTCCATGTATTCAAAGTTAATTTACTTCAGTAAAGTGTTTTGCTTTGGCCAAATGGGTCTCAAGCATCCTTCATTAATTTATTATTAATGTGCATATTTGCTATTTATACTGTAAAAATCCCCCTCATTATATTTTCTATGAACTAAATGTCATCTTCGCAAGACATGAAATTATTTAAAAATTGTTGCATTAGTCTATACTAATTATATAGTATATAGTATATAAGTCTATATATAAATTGGATATGGTAGCTAATATCTGTAATTCCCAGCAACTTTAAAGACTGAAGTAAGAAGAATGTGAGTTCAAAAGTAGCCTGGGATATAGAATGAGACTCTCAGTCTCAAAACAAACAAACAAACAAACAAATTGTCTGTGAGATACACAGATCATGTTTAAGAATCAACTGAGGTACCAAAAAAATTATCTTCACCCTCATTTCAAGCCTAAGGCAAAACTTCTTTTTGATATTTTGAATAACTCATAATTACCTAAGAATAGGTTGCTATAATTACTAAGATTAGTCAGCTTATTAACGTGACTCAGAATAGGCCCACAACAACTTTTCTTTTAATATTCTATTTATGTGTATGCATGGTTTGCTTGCATGCATACCTGTGTGCCATATGTGTGCCTGATGGTACTCAAGGAGTACAGAAGAGGGTGACGGATCCCTTGGAGCTAGAGTTATAGTCAGTTCAGAGAGTTGTGAGTTAGCATGTAGGTTCTGGCAACTGAACCCAGGTTCCCCGGAAGAGCAGCAACTGCTTGCTCTTAACCACTGAGTTGTGTGTGTGTGTGTATATGTGTGTCAGAGTCTCAGATATTTTAGGCTGGACTATATAATAAAGGATGATGGCCTTGAATTTCTGGTCTTCCTGCCTCTAGTGCTGAGAATATCAGTTTGTGCTAGTATGCTCAGTTCAGGCAGTGCACAGGATTGAACCTAGGGCTCTGGCATGTTACGCAAGATTCTACCACAGAAGCCACATCCCTCGAATTCCAGTGTTTTTGTACCAGTTGACCCTGTGCCAAATATCAACAAAAGAACATAAAGCTTTAGTACATGCATTTTTCTCTGCCTGCAATTCTCCCCATTTGTTTCTTTGCCCTAATTAACTCATATTCATCCTTCAACTAAGGATCCCTATGGCCAAGAAAGCTTTCGTAGCCACCACCTCAGCCCTGGATCTTTACTTTTTGGCATCATTTCATGTCTATGTGTCCACTGCCTCATTAATTTAGCTTATTAGATCCATGAAGGGAAACAATTCTGTCTCCTGTGATTTCCAGAGAACTACCTTTCTTGGCACACAATATAGTCTTTTTATGAAAGTCTGTCAAGTAAGCAAAGAACAGACAGTACATCTGATAAAAGTTGATATTTCTATTACTAACAAATCTTTTACAAAAATGGTTCAATTTCTTAACTTTGCAGATGGTTTCAAGCATAGGAGGAAAGCTTCCTAACACTGGATTATGAAGACAGTGAAGTCTAGAAAAGGAATGACAGCTTTACCAGTGCCTGAATTCTTGGGTTTCTTTTCTCTGTGTAGCCCTGGCTGTCCTGGAACTCACTCTGTAGACCAGGCTGGCCTTAGAGATCCACCTGCCTCTGCCTCCAAGAGTGTTAGGATTAAAGGTGTGTGCCAACACACCCAATTCCCTAAGCAATTTTTCATTGCAGTAGCCTTGGGTCAAAATTCCAAGAACTCCAGGGTTAATATTACATAAATGTCTGCTTACACGAACTGAATTAAAAAATCCCAAAATGATATGGTGGGAGAAGCATTCTACTCTAAGGTAGCTCAGCTCTGGTTCATTCATTATGTCACTATTCTAACAACTACATGATTCTTTGGTTTCTCAACTGTACAATTAGTAAAGCAGAATGCATTATCCCCAGTTTCCTTTAATGATGAGATTAAAAAAAACCTTACGATTCCATGTAAAGTCACTTCTTGAACTTAAAAAAAAAAAAGCAACTGTCTTTGCTGGCAACTAAAACACAAGTTAACAAGCCATTGGAAATGTCATCCAAATAATATTAACAAAGTTTAGTTAAATGAAACTTGGAAAGAATAAAACAGTTGGCTTTCCAATACAACAACCACTGAAATCTGTGTTTTTATTCACTAAAGCTCTATTTTTAAGTAGAATTTTTACAAGAAGGCCTTCTGCAATTTCAAAATTAGTAAATCAAAAATCAAAGTAAGCTTAATAAAAGAAAACTACATTATGTTTTCAGCTGTTTTAATGAATGTAAATGTTATATTATAGGCTATGATAATAAGCTGAAAGCCATATTAGCTCTAAAACCTCATTACTTGCTGTTCACAGTTTTCCTAAAATAAGTGACAACTTAAACTGTTAAAGTACAAAAGTTAAAGTTGTTAGAAATGAAGAATAATCTTGGTGTCATACAAAGAAACACATGAACAAAGCAAAAGTGGCTCTCAGCTCACTTGGTGTTTATTCAAATCTGGTGGAAACTGTGTCCTTTTGCCATAGGCTAGGATCTCACCTCACCATCCTTCACAATTGAAGTTTTAAAAAAATTGGTTCAGGTGGGGTTGGTGGCACACACCTTTAATCCTACCCCTTGGGAGGTAGAAGCAGGAGGAACTTTGTTGAGTTTCAGGACAGCTGTGGCTACACAGACACTGTCTCAAACACACATACACACACACACACACACACACACACACACACACACACACACACACACAGAGTTCTAAGAATACAAGGTTGCCTTTGTGAAAAGCAAAGTTTTACCAGGTGAGGGGACTAAAACATTTACATAAAAGTTTTACAAGATGAAGGAGATAAAATATTTGAAGTCCTTATAAAAGTTTTACAGTGTATGACATAAAAGACTAATATTTAATGTTTCTTACAAAATGAAGGGCTTAGAAATATTGCTGTGTTAGTAGCTAAGATACAGGAGTCTAGCTATTATAAACTAAGTAGGCTAAGTTTGGTTATAAACCTCAAAGTGTTGGATTTATTCCTAGAAAGCCAGGATGATTCAACAGATAAAAATCAATCAATGAGGGGAGGATTTTTTAAAAAAAACACAGGATTATCTTGATACGGAAAAGGCATTTGATAAAATTCAATAGATATTCATCATAATACTGCTTAAAACAAATAGGAAACTTCCTTAATATAATAGGATTGATATATGATAAACTCACAGACAATATGCACAACAGTGAAATTAAAAAGTTATCCTATTAAATCAAGAATGAGGTAGAATGTCCATTCTTACTATTTCTATTAAATACAATACTGGATGTTCTAGCCATAGGACTTCCGAATTAGGCTGGAATGAAAATTATCTAGCAATAGATGACATAATTTTAAATGCAGAAAACTTTAAAAATACCTCAAAAACAACTACTAGAGCTAAAAAATTCGACAACAGTACAAGATATAAAAACATTAAAGAAAAATCCACTGCATTTTAGGTACTAACAATGGTCATTGTGAAAAAAACTAAGATTATTCTATTCATAATGGTGTGAAAATATTTAGTAACAAATTTAACCAATGGGAAAGACATGTCCCCTGAAACTATAAAACTATAAAGTACCTCTGAAACTAAAGAGGACACAAAGACATCTCAGGCTTATGGAGTGAAAAAGCTTTCTACCCATTCAACTCTTAGTGATCTGTAAATTCAGTGCAGTCTCTATCAAAACCCTAATGGTATTTTTCACAGAAATGATAAAAAGAAGTACTCAATTTCATGTGGATTCTCTAGGGATTTATAGGCAAAAAATTCTCTAAAAGAAAAATGCTGAAGCCTGACAGTTTTTCAAAACTATTACAGAACTATGTACAAAAGAATGTAGTACTACCATAAAGGCACACACACCAATGGAACAGATAGAGAAGACTAAAGAGCAGAACAAAGATGATGCAATGGTATTTGAGGACAGTGCCAAGACCAGATATATGAGAAACAAACTGCTGGGAAAATGGATATACACATGCAAAAGAATGAAGCTGGACTCTTACCTTATACTACACACAAATATTAATTTAAAATGTATTAAAAATAAAATGGAAAACCTGTCACAATAAAAATTCTAGAATTATACATGATAGAAAACTTCCTAACAGTGGATCTGGCAATGAATCCTTAGAGTTAACATGAAAATCATAAGCAGCCAAAGTAAAAAATAGGACTAATCAAAGAAAACTATTTGCACATAAAACAATCAACAATCAACATAATAAAATTGACAACTCATAGACTAGGGAAAACATCATTTGCCCACATGTTTGTGAGTTTATTTCTAGACTTTTAATTACTTGAAGTTAGGCTTATGTCTGCCCTTACACCAATATCATATTGTTTCTATTACTGCAGCTATGCAGCAGATTTTGAAGTTGGTATAAATCTTTAAAATATTAATTCCCTATTAGATATAAAAATTACAAACATCTTAGCTATCATACTGACTTTTATGGTATTGAAGTGATTCTTTGCAAGTAACCCTTATTTTGCTTAATAATGGTTCCAAAGCACAAGAGTCAGGATGCTGACAATTTGGATATGCTGAAGAGAAGCCTTAGAGTATTTCCTGTAAGTAAAAGGAAAAAAAAAATTTGTCATAAGGACCATCCACACAGCCCTGACTTTTCCTAAACTCTATGTAGATGAGCTGACCTCAAATTCACAGAGATCCATCTGCCTCTGCCTCCAAAGTGCTGGGATTAAAGGTGTACCACTACACTGGCTAAAATAGTAAAATTTTAGTAAGCTGACTACACAGGGAATGAACAGTCAATAGGATAAAACAGCAACCTACAGATTGGGAAAAGATCTTCACTAACCCTACATATGACAGAAGGCTAATATGCAAATTATACAAAGAACTCAAGAAGTTAGGATGCCAAAAAAAACAAATAACCCTATTAAAAAATGGGGTACAGAGCGAAACAAAGAATTCTCAACTGAGGAAACTCGAATGACCGAGAAGCACCTAAAGAAATGTTCAGCATCCTTAGTCATCAGGGAAATACAAATCAAACAGACCCTGAGATTCCACCTTATATCAATCATGGCTAAGATCAAAAACTGAGGTGACAGCAGATAATGTCGAGTATATGGAGAAAGAGGAACACTCCTTCATTGTTGGTGGGATTGCAAGTTGGTGCAACCACTCTGGAAATCAGTCTGGCGGTTCCTCAGAAAATTGGAAGTAGTTTTTTACCTGAAGACTCAGATATATCACTCTTGGGCACATACCCAAAAGACGCCCCTCTATACCCACAAGGAAATGTGCTCCACCATGTTCATAGCAGCCTTATTTGTAATAGCCAGAAGCTGGAAACAACCCAGTTGTCCTTCAACAGAGGAATGGATACAGAAAATGTGGTACATTTACACAATGGAGTATTACTCAGCTATTAAAAACAAAAACATCATGAATTTCACAGGCAAATGGGTGGAACTAGAAAGTATCACCCTGAGTGAGGTAGCACATACCCAAAAGGACATTCAGGTATGTACTCACTGATAAGTGGATATTACGCTAAAAGTACAGAATACCCACAATACACCCCACACACCATAAGAAGTTAAACAAGAAGGAAGGCCCAAGTGAGAATGCTTTAGTCTCACATAGAAGGAGGAACAAAATAATCATGGGAGGCAGAGGGAAGGAGGGGTCTGAGTGGGAGAGGGGAGGAGAGAGGGGGAACAGGATCAGATATGGAGGGTGTGATGGCTATTCCTAGTTGTCCACTTGACTACATCTGTAATTAACTACAATCTAGAGATGATGGGCACACCTGTGATACAGATCTTGAAGCTGGAAGACACAGGCTTCTGACCCAGATGTTGGCATGAAGATCTTGAGGCACAGTGGCTATGAAACACTTAGGCCCAGGCACGGTAGTACATGCCTTTAATCCCAGAAGACTGAGACAAGCAGATCTCTGAGTTCAAGATCAACCTGGAACAAAGCAAGTTCCAGATCCAGGTATGGTGGTACACACCTACTCCAGCAAGGCCATACCCCCAATAGTGCCATTCCCTGGGTAAAGCATATAGAAATTATCACACAGGAAGACAGGAGAGAAGCCCAGGGGGCAGGAGAATGAATGAAAATATGCAGCTGCTAGGGGTGAGGGTGGGGTAGGGGGACCTCCAGAAAGTCCCAGAGACCTGGGATGTGAGAAGTGCCCAGGACTCAATGTGGGTGGCCTTAGCCAAAATGCCCAACAGTGGAGAGATGTAACCTGAAGAGATTTCCTTCAGTAGTTAGACAGGGCTCCCAATGGAGGGATGGGTTCACCAACCTACCTTCAAAGTTTTGACCTAGAATTGTTCCTGCCTAAAACAAATTCAGGAACAAAATGGAGCAGAGACTAAAGGAATTGTGGACCAGTAATTGGCCCAACTTAGGACCCACCTCACGGGGACGCACCAAAGCCAGACACTATTACTAATGCTATGTTGTGCTTGCAGACAGTATCCTAGTATGGCTGTCCTCTGAAAGGCTCTACCAGCAGCTGACTGAGATAGATGCAGATACTTATAGCCAGCCAACCATTAGACTGAGGTCATGGACCCCTATGGAAGACTTAGAAGAAGGACTAAAGGAGCTGAAGGGGATGGCAACCCCATAGGAAGACCAAGAGTGTCAACTAACCTAGACCTCTGGCAGCTCCCAGAGACTAAGCCACCAACCAAAGAGCACTGGCTGGTCGGAGGCCCCTGGCACATATGTAGCAGAGGACCGACTGCCTAGTCTGGCCTCAGTAGGAGAGGCTGTGCCTAATCCTGTAAAGACTTGATGCCCCAGAGAAGGGGGATGGCCAAGGTGGCACCCTCTCAGAGGAGAAGGGGAGGGGAAATTAGGTCAGGAACTCTGGGACGGGAGACTGGGAGGAGGCAACATTTGGGATGTAAAAAAAATAATTTTTAAAACCTAGTCATCACACCATGTAACCAAAAGTGTCAGCTTTGAATGCCAAATTCACCGTGTAGGAAGATATTCATTCATAAATATATTTTTTGTTTTCATTTATGGGGTGATTCACATATACACTGATACTACAATAATTTTGGAAGAATTTGGAGTTAAATTTGGAAGGTATAATATGCCAAAAGTCTAGCTAACTTAATAACTAAGGGGGAGACATGACAGAATGAACCATTGAATGTGGGGGTGGGGCGTGTTTCAGGAAAAGTTGATGGGGAAAACCCTCTGCCACATGTCCTATCACAACTGAAGATGGGGATAAAAAAAGTGTGGCATGAGTCTCTTGGAGGTGTTAGATAAAAACCTCCGGTCTGTATCCAGACCCCATTGCCTTCATAGCATCTCCCCCCAGCCAGAGTGATCTCTTCCTCAGTGCCTGCTCCCACCGGGCAGTAAGGTGCTTTGTGATGTCAAAGCAGCCTCAGCCACTAGTAGCTGAGAAGGGTCTTGCTGACCAATCAGGACTCAGGGGTGTGGCCTCCCATTGTTCAGGGTGGGCTCATAAGACCTTGCCTCTGAGCGCTCTGGACCAGAGCACCATAGGGCTTCAACATGGCAAAAGCGACCAAAAAGACAGACAAGCCCACACCCAATGTTAAGCAGTCAACCTCAAGTGCTAAACCTAAGGGAGTAAAGATATGTCGTTGTCGTCTTTGTCATCGCCAAAACAAACCTGAGAAGAGTCAGTCTGGTCTCAAACGTACTGGAAAGGTAAGAAGGTACAAACTAAGCCTAGTCCTTCTCCAGTGATTTCCCCTCCCCAGCACTCCTAGCCCTTTCTTGGCCTGGCATTTACCCCCTTCTCAACACATAGCCCTTCTCCTATAGTAACCCCTTCACATATTCCAGCTTTTCGAAGACTCATATGCCCTTGTTACCTTACTCTGTTGAACTTCCAGATTCAAAAAGCTGCGAGGAAGACCAAGAATACCCTGCCAAACTTCCCAAAGACAAAGACCAATGAGAAAACCACACTACCTATAAAAAAGGCTAAAAAAGCAAAGGGGAACACACTACTTGGTCACTACCGCCAACTGATGGCAGAAATGACAGCAACTACCAGTGCAGAGCCAGGCTCGAGCAGCACTGAGAGCTCTAGTGTTTCAACGAGTGATGAAGAAAGCCAGTAGACTCAGTTGCCACATAGATATCCGTTCAACAGTCTGGCAGCTGAGCAGTGTCAAACTGTGTAGACAGAAGTGGTACTACACAATGCTTTGATCTTAAAAATAAAATCAATCTGATGTGAAAACTATGTGTCTCTGAGAATCTCTGATGGAGCAAGGAAGGAGAAGAAGGGAAAGGGGATGAAGGGGAAGGGGGAAGAGGGGAAGGGGGAATGGGGAGAGGAAAGGGGAAGAACGGGAAGGGGAAGGAGGGAAAGGGAGAAGAGAAAGAAGGGGAAGGGGAAGAAAGGGAAGGGGAGGGAGGAAGGGGGAAGTGAGGAAGGGTAAGAGGGGAAGGGGGAGGGGAAGAACGGGAAGGAAGGAAGGAAGGAAGGAAGAGGAGAAGAGGAAGAAGGGGAAGGGGATGAAGAGGAAGGGAAAGGGGAACAAAGAGGGGGTGAGACGGAAGAAGGAAGAAGCGCAGGTATACAAGAAGCAGGAAGTACTGGGTCCTACATGTGTGGGAGCCAGACAAGAAAATCTAGTGTCCAGCAGACAATGAAGGATTGAGACTGAGATAGCATGGAGTACTGAAGACAGTTTCTCCCGATGCTTTCTTTATCTCAGGCCAAGGATGAAAAGGGTTGACCTTTCCTTGGAAGGGGAGGGTGTACATATGTGAATATGCAGGTGCATGTGTCCATGTCCATTCCTGAATAGGTCAGAGCCAATTCAGCCAGGCAATCTCTGGGATTCGCCTGTCGCCACTCCACAATGTTAGGTTACTGGCATGGTGCTTGTGGGTGTTGGGGATTGAAATTCAGGTCCTTGTATATGTAGAGCAAATGCTATTAGCCACCGAACCAATCTCCCAGCCCTTAGGGTGGACTGTTTTGTGTGTTCTGGCAGGGTGCAGGAACACTGCTTCAGGATATGGACTGTAGACCCTACAGAATGAAAGATATGGGGTCATCAGTATCATCCCAAAAAACAGCACATCACTTACAGGACACCTACCTCCTTGTGCTGTTTCTAATACCCTACCCTATATTGAGTAATTTAAAGACCTTCAGGATGGCGAAACACCCTAACAAAACATATCAGTATAGGCTGAGGATGTAGCTTGCCTAGCATGCATGTAGGTTTGAACCCCAGCACTGCATAAGCTGGTTACATGTTTAGAATCCCAGAAATGCACTTGGAAAGTAGAAACAAGGGGGCCAAAGCAAGTTCCAGGTCAGCCTGGATACATGAGAACCTGCCTAAATAAATAAAGTACTTAATAGCACTCCCAAGGAAAATGATAGTGTTTAGAAGCCAAAAAATGTAGCACTGATATCCCAATCCCTTGAAAACGTTGGACTTTGGAGGTGGAGTTAGACTGTGGATTGGTCTGCCTCCAATGCTTTCAATGAAGCAAGGAGCATTATCTATACTCTCTAGGGAACTTTAAAATACTATACCTGCCCTTTCAAATACCTTTACCCTCTATTTTTTAATTTTTTCATTCTTGGAGGTAGTGTCATCTTAGAAAAAGAAAACAACAAAATGTGTGTGCTTATAAAATGTGTAGTGTTTGATTCACTTTGTCAGGGGTAGATACTGAGGAAAACATTACCAAAAGAATAAGAGTGAACATCTTCTTTCAGAAGATAAAAGTTTAATTTTAGTAAATTACTTAAATAAATCTCAGAACTCCTCAAATATTTATGTATTATATCCACACTTTAACTGATTTAGGCCAAAGTATAAATTAGTTACCTATAAAGTTACTAAATGAGAGCATGTAAATAAACTAAAATTGCTCACTATTTTTAAAGAAAAATCTGTCAGCGTCCCTCTTGCTATCCATTACAAGCCCAGTCACCTCCCTTCTCCACTCCTGGAATTTAGAAAACCCTCTTGCTACTGTAATTGTGGTATTCCAAAAGTGTTACACAAGGGGAACACTTGACTTTGTAAGCCAACATCAATCTTTTCACTCAGTACAAGTTGCTTGAGTTGTACTCACTTAAGCTGTACGTAATAGTTGTAGGGAGAGGGTGTGTATTTGTGTTTGAGTAGTAATACAAGGCATCGATGTATCACAACTTAATCACCTTTTTATTTGTTTGAGACAGAGTCATGTTATGTAGCCCTGGACAGCCATAACTCACAATCCTCCTGCCTCAGCCTCTTACGATTGGTAGTCTAAACATTTATCATCACACCCAAGCCCATTATTCATTTAAGAACACTGTATTATGGTTCTCTGGTGGTGGTGGTGGGGGGAATGGGGAGGAGATAAAACGTATAAGAACACTCATTCTATCTGAGTATCTAAGATAACTTGCAACATTGATCATTTGGTTTATTTAAATGAGAATGCACAGCATTAAATTCGTATTAGATTATGACATTTTCAAACAAAAATCAGTTTTGTTGCTTCTCCTCCCCCATCTTCTCTCCTGACTTAGCGTTTCTCTTGCTGTACTAGAGCACCATGACCAAAAGTAACTTGTGGAGAAAAGGGTTGATGTCAGCTTACAGCTTAAAGTCCCTCATGAAGTGGGATCAGGGCAGGAGCTCAAGCAGACCAGGAACCTGGCAGCCAGAAATGAAGCAGAGGCTATTGAGAAGTGCGGCTTACTGGCTTGTCCCTCATGTCTTGCACAGCATATTTTCTTATACCATCCGGGACCACCAGCCCAAGGTCATGAGCTAGCCCCCTCCCCACATACAGTAACCATCAATCAAGAAAATACACCCACCACAAGCTTACCTACAGGTAAATTTGGTGGGTATGTTTTCTCAATTGAGATTTCCCCTGCATCATTTCCTGCCTTCAGTTTCCTGCCTTGAGATTCTGAGCTGAATTCCTTCGATGGTGGACTATGATGTGGGAGTGCAAGGGAAGTAAACCCTTCTCTCTCCAAGTTGCTTATGATCATGGTCTTTTATCACAGCATCCATTAGAGATGTTGATAACATAGCAAAATATCAACGTATAGTATTAAATATTTAGTTATATATTTGTGTTTAATATTACACAAATTATAAGCTAAATATTAATTAGTAAATATTGTTTTTTCCTCTTAATTTTGCATACAACAACTTAATTCTCTTTATTCCTGTGCTTGTGACTACCAGAATCATGTCTGGGTCTTCTCACAGTAATATTTGGAATCTACATTCAAGAGCATAAAATCCCAAGACAAGTGACATATATGTGCAGAATAAGGTAAGGACCTTCCAAGCGGTACATGAAGGCAAATGCAAAGACATTTCTAAATGGTTTTTGTTTTGTTCTTTTGATTTTTGTTTGCTTTGATTTGATCAATGGAATAGAATCAAAGACCCAGAAATAAAGCCATACACCTATGCAAACTTGATCTTTGACAAAGACACCAAAACCATACAGTGGGGGGAAAAAACATCTTCAACAAATGGTGCTGGTCTAAGTGGCAGTCTGCAAGTAGAAGAATGCAACTTGATCCATATTTATCACCTGCACAAAGCTCAAGTCCAAGTGGATCAGGGACCTCAAAATTATCTACACTGAAATAGCTTAATATTCAAATAAAAGCTATTTTCATAAAGATGGCTTGATAAAGATCCTGCTATTAAGCCTTCCTTTTATATTTCATAGTGTCTAGTAATTTTTGTCTTTTTAAATTATTTCATTACAACATTCCAAATTTTACTCCCCTTCCTGGTCTCCCCTCCATCTTCCATCCCCATTGCCTCTGATAGAGTGCTCCCTCACACCGTGATCAGAGTAATAACCCTTAGCTACACAAGTCATAATCCCTAAGGTAGAACCAACTACTATTATTTTGCTCAACTATCATACTATTAAACTGACTCCTTATGAAGTTTCATTATGCACGTAGATCAATGCATAGCACAACCCTCATCTGAGACTCCTGTATTTGTACTATATGGTGATTATCACAGAGACCCACAATGGGCTAAGGTGCACAGAATAAGAGACTACAGAACGCTGAGCTCTAAATGGAACATGTAAGTCAGACCCCTCCTCCCACAGCTCAGGGACCATTGCAGAAGAGGGAGGAGAAAAAGTGCAAGGGCTAGAAGCAATGAATGGCAACAAGAAAACAGTATATTCAGGCCACATATGAATTCACAGCAATTAGGGAAGCATGTACCAAACCTCAGCAAGCTCATGCCATACCAAACCGCAACACTGAGATGGAAGCTGGGAAGGAAATTCCACCACTAGCTATAGAGCTATGGGTAACTGCTAACTGCTAGGGTAGGAAGAAACAGTCTTCTCTAAGAGAGTAGCATCTGGTTAATCAACTATACTCCAGTGGAAGGCCACAGACCCAAGAATATTTGAGCAGCACAACTCGCTCTTAATGAGTTAAAAAAAAAAACACTCAATGTTGGATAAGTAAAGTAAGGAAAGATAGGTCTGGCTGGGCGGTGGTGGCACACGGCTTTAATCCCAGCACTTGGGAGGCAGAGGCAGGCGGATTTCTGAGCTCGAGGCCAACCTGTTCTACAGAGTGAGTTCCAGGACAGCCAGGGCTACACAGAGAAACCCTGTCTCGAAAAAACCAAAAAAAAAAAAAAAAAAAAGAAAGAAAAAGAAAGAAAGAAAGGTGGGTCTGGAAAGACATACAAGGAGTGAATATGACCAAACTATATTGTATGAAATTCCCAAATAACTAATAAAAGCATATCTGAGTTTTAAAAGAATTTTTAATGCTCATAACACTAAAATGATATCTGAGGTAATAATATGCCAGTTACCTTGACCTGATCATTACATATTGCATACATGTATTAAAATGTCATGCTGAACTTCTAAATATGTACAGTTAGCATGTTTCAATTAAATATTTAAAAACTAGGTTAGAAAGATGGCTCTCTGGTTAAAGTTTAAAGCAGTAAGTATAAGAACCAGAGTTAGGGCTCTCCTAGATCTGAGGCCTGGTGCAGACCCACGCCAGGTCCATTCCTGTGTGGACACCGGACTCCTCCTGAGACATCCTAGAGGGTCCACTGAACCCAGAGTAGTAGGTAAGAAGACGCACACAGTGCCCTACACTCATAGCTGGGTGCAGGGAGCGCTCAGATTCCAGCAGAAACCCAAACCCCCGCCCATGTGGAATGGCGCTCCCCTTCCGCCCCTCTCCCAGACCTGAGGCCTGGTGCAGACCCGCGCCCGGTCTGCTCCTGTGTGGACACCTGATTCCTCCCGAGACATCATAGAGGGTCCACTGAACCAAGAGCAGCAGAGGTAGCACTGAGTAGTAGACAAACAACTGAACGCAGAGCAACCGACAACATATCCCAAGACATCTTAGAGGAACCACTGCACTCAGAGCAGTGGACACCTGATCCTGAGACATCCTAGAGGAGATACTGCACCCAGAACAGCAGACACCTAGGTGGTCTGCTACCTTGGAGACACCATATCCTGAGGCATCCTAGAGGTACCACTGTACTCAGAGCAGCTGGAGAAGATCACAGAGACATCTGGATCCCAAGGAGATCAGAAACAAGCAAGATAACTGGAAAGGCAGGCTTCAGTCAGAGACAGCAAGTACAGGTAGCACTAGAGTTAACCAGATGGCAAAAGGCAAGCACAAGAACGTGAGCAAAGTTACATGGCATCATCAGAACCCAGTTCTCCCATCACAGCAAGCCCTGAATACCCTATCACACCAGAAAAGCAGGATTCAGAATTAAAATCACTTCACATGATGATGATAGAGGACTTTAAGAAGGACATAAATAACACTCTCAAAGAATTTAAGAAGAACACTGGCAGATAGATAGAAGCCCTTAAAGAAAAAACACAAAAAATTCTTTAAAGAATTGCAAGAAAACACAACTAAAAAGGTGAAGGAATTAAACATAACCATCCAAGATCTAAAAATGGAAGTAGAAACATAAAGAAATCACAAAGGGAGAATACCTTGGAGATAGAAAACCTAAAAAAAAATCAGGAGTCATAGACACAAGTATCACCAACAGAATACAAGAGATAGAAGAGAGAATCTCATGTGCAGAAGATACCATGGAAAACATTGACACAACTGTCAAAGAAAATGCAAAATACAAAAAGCTACTAACCCAAAACATACAGGAAATCCAAGACAAAATGAGAAGGCCAAACCTAAGGATAATAGGTATAGATGAGGAAGAAGACTCCCAACTTAAAGGACCAGTAAATATCTTCAACAAAATTATAGAGGAAAACTTCCCTAACCTAAAGAAAGAGATGTCCATAAATATACAAGAAGCCTACAGAACTCCAAATAGTTTAGACCAGAAAAGAAATACCTCCCGCCACATAATAATCAAAATATCAAATATGCAAAAAAAAATACTAAAAGCAGTAAGGGAAAAAGGTAAAGTAACATATAAAGGCAGACCTATAAGATTTACACCAGACTTCTCAAGAAGAGACTATAAAAGCCAGAAGATCCTGGACTGATATCATACAGACCCTAAGAGAACACAAATGCCAGCCCAGACTACTATACCCAGCAAAACTCCCAATCAATATTGATGGAGAAACCAAAATATTCCATGACAAAACCAAATTTACACAATATCTTACCACAAATCCAGCACTTCAAAGGATAATTGGAAAAAAAAAAACCTCCAACACAAGGAGGGAAACTACAACCTAGAAAAAGCAAGAAAGTAATCTTCAAACAATCCTAAAAGAAGGTAGCTATTCAAACATAACTCCACTGCCAATAACAAAAGTAACAGGAAACAACATTCATTTTTCCTTAATATCTCTTAATATCAATGGACTCAATTCTCCAATAAAAAGACATAGACTATTAGACTGGATACATAAACAGGGCCCAGCATTTTGCTGCATACAGGAAACACACTTTTCTGAAAAAGACAGACGTAACTACCTCAGAGTAAAAGGTTGGAAAAAAAATCTTCCAAGCAAATGGTCCCAAGAAACAAGCTGGAGTAGTGATTCTAATATCAAATAAAATCGTTTTTCAACCAAAAGTAATCAAAAAAGATAAAGAAGGACACTTCATATTCATCAAAGGAAAAATGTAACAAGAGGAACCCGCAATTCTGAACATCTATGCCCCAAATGCAAGGGCACCTACATACATAAAAGAAACTTTACTAAAGCTTAAAGCATACATTGCACCTCACACAATAATAGTGGGAGACTTCAACACCCCACTCTCAGCTATGGACAGATTGTGGAAACAGAAACTAAATTCTCACAAACGAATCCAAGAACACATCAAAGCAATCATCCATCATGATCAAGTAGGCTTTATCCCAGGAATGCAGGGATGGTTCAATATTCGGAACTCCATCAATGTAATCCACTACATAAATAAACTCAAAGAAAAAAACCAGTTGATCATCTCACTAGATGCTGAGAAAGCATTTGACAAAATTCAACATCCCTTCATGTTAAAAGTCTTGGAAAGATCAGGAATTCAAGGTCCATACCTAAACATAGTAAAAGCAATATACAACAAGCCAGTAGCCAACATCAACCTAAATGGAGAGAAACTGGAAGCAATCCCACTAAGATCAGGGACTAGACAAGGCTGCCCACTCTCACACTACCTATTCAATATAGTACTGGAAGTCCTAGCTAGAGCGATTAGACAACAAAAGGAAGTCAAAGGGATACAAATAGGAAAGGAAGAAGTCAAAATTTCACTATTTGCAGATGATATGATAGTATACTTAAGTGACCCTAAAATTTCCACCAGAGAACTCCTAAACCTGATAAACAACTTCAACAAAGTGGCTGGATATAAAATCAACCCAAACAATCAGTAGCCTACCTATACTCAAAAGATAAACAGGCTGAGAAAGAAATTAGGGAAATGACACCCTTCACAATATTTACAAACAATATAAGATATCTTGGAGTGAACCTAATCAAGCAAGTGAAAGATCTGTATGACAAGAACTTCAAGTCTCTGAAGAAAGAAATAGAAGAAGATCTCAGAAAGATGGAAAGATCTCCCATGCTCCTGGATTGGCAGGATTAATTTAGTAAAAATGGCCATCTTGCCAAAAGCAATCTATAGATTCAATGCAATCCCCATCAAAATTCCAAATCAATTCTTCATAGAGATAGAAAGAGTAATTTGCAAATTTATTTGGAATAACAAAAAACCCAGGATAGCAAGAACTATTCTCAACAATAAAACAACTTCTGGGGGAATCACCATCCCTGATCTCAAACTGTACTACAGGGCAATAGTAATAAAAGCTGCATGGTATTGGTACAGAGACAGGCAGGAAGATCAATGGAATAGAATTGAAGACCCAGAAATGAGCCCACATACCTATGATCATTGGGTCTTTGACAAAGGAGCTAAAACCATCCAGTGGAAAAAAAGACAGCATTTTCAGAAAATGGTGCTGGTTCAACTGGAGGTCAACATGTAGAAGGATGAAAATCAATCGATTCTTATCTCCTTGTACAAACCTCAAATTCAAGTAGATAAAAAAACCTTCACATAAAATCAGATACACTGAAGCTAATAGAAGAGAAGGTTGGGAAGACCCTCAAATACCTAGGCACAGGGGGAAAGTTCCTGAACAGAGCACCAATGGCTTATACTCTAAGATCAAGAATTGACAAATGAGACCTCATAAAATTGCAAAGCTTCTGTAAGGCAAAGAACATTGTCAATAAGACAAAACGGCAACCAACAGATTGGGAAAAGATCTTAACCAATTGTACATCCGATAGAGGGCTAATATCCAAGATATCCAAAGAACTCAAGAAATTTTTTCCAGACAACCAAATAACTCTATTAAAAAATGGGGTACAGAGACATTGTACAGTAATCGCAGTTTGAGAAGTCTGGGAGTGGAGCCTGGCAAGTGAAACTCCTTAGGCAGGGCCCTGGAAGCTCCTGTGCCTCTAGGGGTTAGTCCTGGCTTGAAGGGGTCCCTGCCACCAATGTAGACTAGCAGCCTGGTGGCAAGAGGTCTCTAGGGACAGGACTGACAAGGAGTCAGTGAGTAGGGCAGGGAAAGCCCCCTGCCATCCAGTTGTCATGAATAGTCAACAAGCTGCTTTTGCAGGGGACCCAGAATTTGGTTCTGAGAATCCACATTAGTGGCTCACAGTCCCCTGTAACTCCAGTTCCAGGAGTTCCTTTAGGGACCTGCACTCACATGCACATAAGCTTATATGGAAAACCATGTGTCTTAGTCAGGGTTACTTTTGTTGTAACCATGACCAATATGGTTGAAGTGGAAAGGGTTTATTTGGCTTACACGTCCACATTTTAGTCTTTCATTGAAGGAAGTCAGGACAGAAACTCAAGCAGGGCAGGAACCTAGAGGCAGGAGCTGATGCAGAGGCCATGGAGGAATGCTGCTTGCTTCTCATGGATTGCTTAGCCTGCTTTCTTATAGAACTCAGAACCAACAGCCCAGCGATAACACCACCCAGAATAGACTGGGCCTTCTCACATCAATCACTAATTGAGAAATGCACTACAGGCTTGCCTACAGACCCATCTCATGGAAACATTCTCTTAATTGAGGTTCTCTCCTCCCAGATGACTTTAGCTTGCATCAAGTTATTATAAAACTAGAAACATTCCACCATCACTGGTGGGATTGCAGACCACTCTGCAATCCTGGGGGTACAACCACTCTGGAAATCAATCTGGTAGTTCCTCAGAAAATTGGAAGTAGTTTTACCTGAGGACCCAGCTATACCACTCCTGGGCATACACTCAAAAGATGCCCCAACATGCTCCAAGGAAACATGCTTCACTATGTTCATAGCAGCCTTATTTGTAATAGCCAGAAGCTGGAAAGAATTTTGCAGGCAAATGGATGGAACTAGAAAATATCATCTGGAGTGAGGTAACCCCAACACAAAAGGACATGCATGATATGTACTCACTGATAGTGGATATTAGCCAAAAGGTATAGAATACCCAGGTTACAACCCACAAACCATAAGAAATTTAACAAGAGGAAAGGCCCAAGGGAGGATGCTTCAATCCCACTTAGAAGGGGGAACAAGATAATCACAGGGGGCAGAGGGAGGGAAGGAGGGACCTGGGTGGGAGAGGGTAGTGAGAGGGGAAAGGAGGCAGGATTAAGTATGGGAGGGATGGACAGGATTTTCTCAGGCCAGGAGAATGAATGAAATTATGCAGCTGCCAGGGGTAGGGGTGGGGAGAACCTCTTGAAAGTCCCAGACACCTGGGACATAAGAGGCTCCCAGGACTCAATGGGAGTGACCTTGGCTGAAATATTCAACAGTGGGGAGATGGAACTTGAAGAGAACACCTTCAATAGATAGGCAGGGACCCCAGTAGAAGGATGGGACTACCAATGCACCTTTAAAATTTGTCCCATAATTGTTCCTGTCTAAAATAAACAAATGCAGAGACAAAAATGGAGCAAAGACTGAAGGAAAGGCCATTCAATGACTGGCCCAACTTGGGATTCCCCCCACCATGGGCAGGCAGCAAACCCTGACACTATTATTGATGCTATGTTGTGCTTGCAGACAGGAATCTAGCATAGCTGTCCTCTGAGAAACTCTACCAGCAATTGACTGAGAGACAGATGCTGATACTTATAACAAAACATTGGACTGAGGTCAGAAACCCATATGGAAGAGTTAGGGGAGGAACTGAAGGAGCTCAAGGGGGTGGCAACCCTATAGGAAGAACAATATCAACCAATCAGAACTCCTAGAGTTCCCAGAGAGTAAGCCACCAACCAAAGAGCATACATGGGCTGGTCTGAGGCTGCCCAGCACATATGTAGCAGAGGACTGACTGCTTTGTCTGGACCCAGTGGGAGAAGAGGTGCCAGAAAAGGGGGATGCGGGGGGTGGGGGGGATCCTCTGAGAGATGAAGGGGGAATAGGGAATTCTGGGATGGGGGACCAGGAATAGGACAATGTTTGAAATGTAAATAAATAAAATAATAAATATTTTAAAAAAGAAATAGTACTGGGACAAAAAGAATGAAATTGGACTACCTCTTAACATATATAAAAATTAATTGAAAATGTATCAACAATGTAAAACCATGAAGAAAGAGAGGAAGAAGATCTTCGTGATTTTAGACTGGGCAACAACAGAGTCTCAACATCATTATTCATTAGGAAAATCCAAATCATAAACCGTTTGCCATCTACGAGAATGGCAACACTAGAAAATAAAAGAAAAATAAACACTCAGAAATTAAGAAGTGTTGTCAAGGACATGGAGAAACAGGAACCTTCATACAAAGTGGTTCATCTGCTGTGGAAAACAGGTTGGCAGTTCTCGATAAGTATCCTGATAAATATAGACTTTCCTTATGATTCTACAGTTCTACTCTGAGGCATACATCCCCCAAAATAGAAAACAATAATGGTTTCACTTACAGTGGTGAGAAGGCTCCAAATAGCACAAATGTCCTCACCAGGAAATGGGTGTAAAATTTGTGGAATACTACACAACTACTACAAAGATAAGCCCACAGCCATGTTTTCAGGTGTCTTTCTTTCTGAATACCTCTTTCCTTCTTTTAGCCTTCTTGTCTACATTCCAAATGTCATTTAATAAAAACCTCAACTCTGCTTCAAAACAAATATTGTGTGGGAGCTAGGTTAGAGAGCTGGCTCAGCAGTAAAGAGCACAGGCTGCTTTTGCCTTCGCCGAGAACCTGGGCTTGGTTTCTAGCACTCACAGTGTCTTCGCAATCAGTTGTAACTCCAGCGCCAAGAGATCTGAAGCCTTCTCACCTTCAAGAGTACCAGGCACACACATGGTACACAAACATACACGAACAAAAAACACTCTTGCACATAAAAATAAATAAATATTTTTAAAAACTTGTGAACTAGACTGAAGATACATCTCAGTATCAGTAGAATTCTTACCCAGCATGTCCAAGGACCTAGTTTTGCTCCCCAGAACTGCTACAGGAAAAAAAAAGGAATATATCCATAGAGACTACTTACCAGAAATTAGGGATTGGCACGTGGAAAGAAAATGCTCAATATATAATAAATTTTACTGTGGAGTAATGGACATACCTTGAAGCTAGACAGAGGTGGCAGTTGCACCCCATTATTCACTTGAAAATTGGTAAATTTCGTATTATGGAACTCTTACCTCAGAACCTATGAAAGAATTATATTTATCAAGGTCCTGAATGAGAAGTATGAAGACTTCAACACTTATGAACTTATAGTGTTTAGCAAGTAAATAATCTTAGATTTTAAAAAAATAAATGTTTATAAAGGTAATCCTCTCTATCACCTATTTAAAGGACTTCATAGGTTTTATGTGAAATTAAATAATTAGCACTAGTAAAAATTTTATAAAACTTTATTAGGTTCCCTCCGGTCTGGGCCTGAGCACTGAGCAGATCCCGGGTGGCAGTTCTGCCCCCAATCTCACAGAACCCAGAGGAAGCAGGGCTCCCAGGTGCTCTAACCCTGGCATTATCTTAGGTAAGCAGACAGCAATGCCTGCCCCAAACAGGGAGTAACTGGGACCCACAAGGACCCAGGAAGTCACTCCTGGCCCAGAGCACTGAATAGATTTAGGGCCCCAGCTCTTACCCCAGTAGCAACACCCACCCCACACAGTTCTGATAAAACCAAGACAATAGGAAAAACAGGCTCCAGTCAGAGACAGGGCAGGTAGCACTAAGAAGATCCAGATGGCGAAAAGCAGGTGCAAGAACATAAGCATCAGCAACCCAGGGTACTTGGCATCATTAGAACATAGTTCTCCCACACAAGCAAGTCCTGAATTTCCCATAGTACTAGGAAAGCAAGATTCAGATTTAAAATCACTTCTAATGATGATGATAGAGGACTTTAAGAAGGACATAAATAACACTCTCAAAGAATTTGAGGAGAACACAGGTAGACAGGTAGAAGCCCTTAAAGTGAAAACACAAAAATCCCTTAAAGAATTACAAGAGAACACAACCAAACAGGTGAAAGAATTGAACAAAACCATCTATGACATAAAAATGGAAGTATAAACAATCAAGAAACCACAAAGGGAGACCACCCTGGAGATAGAAAACCTAGGGAAGAAATCAGGAGTCATAGATGCAAGCATCACCAACAGAATACAAGAGATAGAAGAGAGAATCTCAGGTGCAGAAGATACGATAGAAAATATTGACACAACTGTCAAAGAAAACACAAAATGCAAAAAGTTCTTAACACAAAATATCCAGGAAATCCAGGACATAATGAGGAGACCAAACCTAAGGATAATAGGTATAGATGAGGGTGAAGATTCTTAACTAAAAGGGCCAATAAATATCTTCAACAAAATTATAGAAGAAAACTTCCCTAATCTAAAGAACAAGATGCCCATGAACATACAAGAAGCCTATAGAACGCCAAATAGACTAGACCAGAAAAGAAAAACCTCCCGTCACATAATAACCAAAACACCAAGTGCACAAAACAAAGAAAGAATATTAAATGCAGTAAGGGAAAAAGGCCAAGTAACACATAAAGGCAGACCTATGAGAATTACACCAGACTTCTCACCAGATACTATAAAAGCTACAAGATGCTAGACAGATGTCATACAGACCCTAAGAGAATACAAATGCCAGCCCAGGCTACTATACTCAGCAAAACTCTCAATTACCATAGATGGAGAAACCAAGATATTCCACGACAAAACCAAATTTACACAATATCTTTCCATAAACCCAGCATTACAAAGGATAATAGCAGGAAAGCTCCAATACAAGGAGGGAAATTATACCCTAGAAAGAGCAAGAAAGTAATCCTCTTCCAACAAATCCAAAAGAAGATAGCTACACAAAGACAATTTCACCTCTAATAACAAAAATAACAAGAAGCAACAATCACTGTTCCTTAACATCATTTAATAACAATGGATTCAATCCCCCAGTTAAAACACACAGGCTAGTGGACTGGATACATAAACAGGGCCCAGCATTTTGCTGTATACAGGAAACCCGCCTCAGTGACAAAGACAGACTCTACCTTAGAGTAAAAGTCTGGAAAATAATTTTTCAAGCAAATGGCCCTAAGAAACAAGCTGGAGTAGCCATTCTAAAATCTCCAGCCCAAGAACACAAAGGGAGGGACTCATGGCTCCACCTGTATAGGTAGTTGAGGGTGGCTTTGCCAGGCATCAGTGGAAGTGGATGGCCTTGACACCTAAAAGTTCAGATTCCCTAGTGTTGGAGAATTTCAAGAGCAGGGAGGTGGGAATGAGAGGATGGTGGGAGCACACCCTCACCATAATTGGAGGAGGGGGGATGGGTAAGGGCTTAGGTATCAGTGGAAGTAGAAGGCCTTGGTGCCTGAAAGTTTGAATTCCCTGGTGTTGGGGAATTTGAGAACAGAAAGGTGAAAATGGGAAGATGGTGGGATTACACCCTCATAGAAACTCCCAGAATTATATGGATTAGACATGACAGATGAAGGCCACCAGAAGACTAGATTCCAGAATTCAAACAAAAAATTATCTTGATACTAAAATTTGTTCTGAGAATTGTATATTGCAGAATATACAGCCTTGGTGCATCTACTCATCAAGTGAGCAGAGCAGACCTGCTCAAACCTCTGATGTCCTAGAATTGCACCTGGATGCAGTGAAGACACACACATCAGAGGCTTATCAATTTACTCTTCCCCTGCCCTTCTTCTAATATCTCAATGCCCACAATCAGCTTGAAGAAGTTAATGAAGAGTTGGTGTACCTATTCCCTGGGCTTGGGGACTGAGGTGGTTAATATTGGGCTGTCTCTCTAGGGAAAATAGTGGTTTTGTTGGAACAGGGAGGATTAGCTAGGATTTACTGCATAGCCATAACCTATTCGTAGAAATATGTATAATTGTTATTAAGATGAAATTATAATTTATTAAATGGTACAAAATTTACTTTGATTTCAAATTTAAGGTTTTCATTGGTATGAGCTTCTTACTGATATAAAGTGAGATTAATATTGTTACTCTCATAGGCATTGTGCCTATATAACACATTTAGGAATACAAGGCTTAGACACAGTCCTTCTTTAACTTTTTAAACTGATTTGAGATGGTTAGCCTGTGAGTTAAGGGCCTATAGCAAATTCATGGCTCTGAGTTGATTGTTAGGGTGTTTTCTATATTTTATTTAGCCGAGAGGAGTTAACAAACAACAGTCCAGATTGCCTTACATGGATAGTTGGTTTTCAAAACGTCAGAAGTCCACAGAATTGACGTTACAAACATTTCTGTATTAATGTGCATTTTGATTATGTCCATGTCTGCTCCTGACAGCTTCCTGTCTTGGATTCTAAGAAGAAATGGAGCATCTTTGGAGTTACTCCAGTTGTGGTGAGATAGCCACTAGGCAAGAATTGCCTCTTTTAATCTACAGACAATCACTGTCCAGAAAAGGACACACTTGCGGAATAGTCGACTGATTATATCTGCCAAGATAGAGTAATCAGCCCTTAATAATTCTGCATTACTTGGTCTGTCAGATGATCCTGGGCCAGAAGGCTGAAGATTTGATGCTCCAACATTCTGTAGCATAGGGACTGTCCTGGTGTTCAGTGGTCTCTATAATTTGGCTAAGTTTTAGAAGCTATGCTTGGTGATTCACATAATTTCAGTTAACTCAGTCATTCTGGATTTCTGACGAGGTCGAAGATTTATAGTCTCATAGCCAATCCCAGCTATTTACTTTGAGAGAAAAGGTTTGAGAGGATGGTTTTCAGCTGACATTCATTCTAAAGCCAAGAAAAAAAGCCAGGTTAAGAATTAAGTCTTTTAGTTAGGAGGGACGACAGAGGTTCTGTTTAGTCAACAAAATGATGGACTGGGTATTAGGTCTATTTTGTACCTTACTGACACAAATTGGTATAGTTATGCTCTAACTGTATTCTAAGAGAAAAAATTTATTTTAACAAGAACAGTGATATGTAGGAGGAGCTTAGGTGGGAGGAGTAAGGAGAGGAAGATAAGGAGTAAGGAGAGGAGAAGGAGAGGAAGAGCTAGGTGACAAGGCGGGGTAGACATGGAGGTGGATGTTTGTGTATTCCCACCAGTCAAAAATAGTTGATATATCTAGGTTGGGTATTAGGTTACATTTCTGATTGATATTGAGCATTACCAAACTTATAAAGCCTTTGATTAACATTTAAAAAAATAGTTTAAAAGCCAAAAGGAGAAGTGGGGGTGGGATAAGGATTTTTCTAGAAAGGGGAAATGGGGAAAGGGGATGGTATCTGAAATGCAAATAAAATATCCAATAAAGATTTTCACACACAAAAAAAACTTTATTAGGAAGGCCAGAAATTCATTTATTTATAGATAGTAGCAGTCTCTGGACCTTATGAACCAATTATGTCTTCAAAATGTATAGTCAAGAGACAGGTATGACAGTACACACGCTTGTAATTACAGCACTTGGTGGGTAAAAGCAGGAAGATCAGGAATTCAAGGCCAGTCTTGGCTACATAAGACCCCGACTCAAACTTAGAAAGTTTAAAATGTAGTCAGACATGATGGTGAGTGGATGGAAGCAGGAACATCAGATCAAAGAAATCCTCACATTGAGTTTGAGACTTGGGGATCCTGAGACTTTGTCTTAAAAGAAAAATGGGAGGGAAGGAAAGCAGGAAGCAGGGGACAAGGGTATAACCAAAGGACATAGTAGCCAAACTTAAAGTGCTCAGTAGCTCACAACTGAAACAACAGAGTAAGATAAATAATGAGTGTATTAGACTATTGCCACACAATATGGCTTATTAACATATATGGGTCTATCCTAACATAAATAAATAACAATTAAATAAGGAAACTGGATGGCTTTTTTTATAGAAGAATTCCAATTAAGAAATGTAAAAGGAATGAGAGAAACAAAAAATGTAATTATGCAAACACCATAGTAATAACTGCTGTAGACAAGAGCCACTGATACTTGCTAAAAATTAGCTAGTGAAACTTTAGGGAGAAACACGATATTTGCATATCCAAAGAATCTTCTCCTAGGTGTTTTTAATTACAAAAAAGAAAATAATACTGTCCAGGACAAAGAATATTAACCAAGTGAGGGACATTACCAGTGGTAGGTATAGCACTCTCATGGTCCTGTGATATGACACACTAAGAAAGATATTGCATAATGCCTTACTAGTCAAGGCATTATAAGGTGGCTTCAACCCATATATGACTACTGGAACTGTTTTTACCAGAATACTAATCAAGCTAGTAATTTTCAAACTCAAAAACACTTTACGTGTTCATATTACACTCCGTGTAGCATAACACTATTAATAATTTCCCCCTCTCCCTTGGCCCCTAGCAATTTCAAATTTCTACACTTGATTCATCTCTTTGTAATGACTGATTCTGGTCCTCCCTTTTCATAAAGTGGTAGTTTCAGAGGTTGGCTCCTCGAGTCCTATTTTTTTTCCTTATCCTATAATTTCCAGAAATTATGCACTACAAAAATGTACTTCCCTGAAATGACTCTTAAACGTTATCTTAAGCCTAGACCTTTCTTACCTACCCAATATATTTGACATTAGAGTCTAGATAAATCAAACTAGACTTGAGTTTATTTTCTCCATCTTCTTTAAATTGTTCAAAATTGTTCTTCCTTATCTTAACTAATAGCATCACTAGCCACTCAAGATATCTAACCCAGATACTTGGGGCTTATTCTCTATTCTTTTTTTCTTTACTATAAACTACCTGCTAACTTTTGTCAACTTTACCTCCTAATGATCTCCTTTTTTTTTCAATATTGCAATAACACTTCACTGTGTTCCTACCAAACAAAAACTCTCCATACCTCCAACCTTGTCTACCTCCAAACTAAAATTTTTTCAAAGACATGCTATTATTTCTTATCCCCAAATCTTTTTCCTATTCATCTACCAGGCCAACACCTACCAATATGTCTTCAATACTCATCTACAAAATTATCATCTAGAAGCTCTTCTCTATCTTCTGTCAACTAAATATGCTTCTCCATTTCTAGGTTCCCCTAAAATCTTACATACAGTACTTTTAAAATACTTGTCACATTTTATTTGAACTGTTAGCTTACTAAATTGTTTTTTCCTCAAAATCTTGATTTGTTAAAGGGCAGGTTATGATTCATTCATTGTTGTAGCCTCAGTGACTAGTTATGTCTACCAAATGACAAATGCCTATCACATTTATTCAAAATTTTAATTTGTTCCCAGTACTCATAAAATAATTTAAGATGATAATGACATGCTCCTTTTAAAATGTGGAGCTGGTTTAGGTCCTGATAAACCCTAGTTTAGAGTGATTTTGCTACCTTTGTATGCATTCCAATATACTAAGCTACTAGTATAGAACAAAGACAGTTTTACAACAGGTTTATTCAAATAGCTATAAAGTAATTTTTCAGCCAGGAAATAGACAATGGATATATAAAGGATCAAATACAATAAACAGACAGTATACTTCATCAGTGAGAGCTATCAATCATAGAGATATCAGGATGAGAAGAAATAAATAAGTTAAAAGACCTGGTTTGGGGCTGAGATGGTTCCACAAGTAAGACACCTGCTCTAGTCCTAGGTCTTCACATCCCTAGAACGCATACAAAAAAAGCTGGAGTGTTGCCATGTTATAACCCTTTAATCCCAGCGCAGAAACAAGATAATCTCTGGGGTTTGCTATTTTACAGCCTATCTCCAAGTTCAATGAGAGACCCTTCTCAAAGTACTAACAAGGAAATTGGCAAAGGGGGAATAGTCACTGTTTTGGGGCCTCCATGCACATGCATAGGTGAATGCACTCCAACACATTCATACACATACATACAAAATAAAATTTAATTTTAAAAGTCCTGGGTTATAGTTGTGTCACTAATTAGATGGAATACAACTAGAATGCTTGAGAAATGTTCATAATATAAATAACCACGATAGCCCAACCATGTGGCACACTATAATCTCCACAAAATCTATTCTAGAGTTGCATTTTATTACAGAACTATAAGCTCAATAGCAATAGCAAACTTGAAAGAATTCCAACTCACAAAGTACTTTCCCCATATTTCATCTCTTGATCCTCCTAAGAACTGTATGAAATAGGTAAAGTAAGTCTATTCATGTGACCATTTTATGGTTTAAAGCACTAAGATACAGGCACAGTGATACTCTCTTGCTCCAATTCTGTCCTCTATCCATGATACAAGAATGTCTCATGACAAATCTTGACAACTCTCATAACAGGCAGTAACAGGTCTTTATCACTTCTGTCCTATATTATTTCAATATCCTCCTAATTGATGATATCCCTGTCTCCATCCTCTGTCTGTTTCTAATATATCCTTCAAATTTTAACCAGAACCATACTCCTAAAACAAATTTGACAATATCATCCCTCTGTATCCATAGAGGATTAGTTACAAGATGCCTCTCTTCATATAATCCAAATCTGAGAACACTCAAGTCTTTTACATAAAAGGATATAGTATTTGCATATAACCTACATATTTCTTCCCAATATATTTAAACTCATCTTTAAATTACTTATAATAATTCATACAAATGTGGATGTTATGTAAATAGTTGTGATACTTTGTTCTTTAGGAAATAATAAGAAAAATGAGTCTCTGTAGCTATTTAGATATTAGCAGGATGGAAGGTCATTGAGGATGGGTCCCTCTCTCATAATCAGCAGCTTATAAAACTAGTAACTGCAGGATTCTGATTAGTCAAAAGAATGAGATCTGAATATTGTTTATCTGTAGTCCAGATGAAAATTTTTTTCCTGAATTTTTTTACTTATTTACTTACTTACTTACATGTGTGCATATACATGCATGCTTACAAGCATGTGTGTGTGTGTGTGTGTGTGTGTGTGTGTGTGTGTGTGTGTGTGATGTGTGGAGGACAGAAGATAACTTGCAGGAGTTGGTTCCTTCCTTGTGCCATGAGGTTCTAGAGATCAAACACAGGTCATCAGGCTTGGCAGCCTTTACTCACTGAGCCATTCACCTGTCTGTCTATTGCTGAATATTTTTAATCTTTAATAGTTAGTTGAATCCATGGATGTGAAACCCATAGATATAAAGAGCCAATTATATTTATTAATAGCCCATAAACCACAGGACTTCCTGTGATGAGAGAAAGACCGCTCATCTGTTGTGTGGTCAAATATGATGGACACTCATGCAAATAACTTAGCACTCTATGTCTACTGAGACTAAGTAACAAATTTTCATTGTAATTACACTGATGTTTGCATAGCTATATGCAAACCAATATCTACAGTACTGGACAGTGAAGCTCTAAGAAGTAGGCAGCCTTTTTTTTCCAGTCCTGGTGAATAAATAAGACAGGAAGAAGTAAAAACTGAAAGTATTTTACAAAGAGCTGCTATTACTGTAAGTACAGGTTATACCAAATGCCAGTATGCTGAGTGCTGGCAGAGCTTTTCTGGGCTTTGTTTTTTCTACTGCTGAAGTGGGTTTATACAGTTTGAGGGTTTATATAAGAAATATATATATACACATGATACATACATACATACATACACACAGAGAGAGGCAGATTCAAAGACAGAATGTCTGCACTGTAATGTAGAACCAACCCACTAATAGGAACAAAAATACTGAGCCCCAATCTTTAAAAAAATACCTCAATTCCCCCAATAAAGTAATAAAGAAAAACTCAGATAAAAAAAAGAAACAGAATACTTCTAGGAAAGCTTTCTTAAGCATGTTAAAGAATACCTTGTGTTATTTTTTTAAAAAAGAAAAAAAAAGGATATATTCAGGGTTGTTAAAATACATTACTAGGAGATAAAAACTCAATAAGACTTCAAATAAATTAACATATCAATACAACCTATTTGAAAAGGCCAGTTCACTAATTGAAAAGTGTAATTGTTCTGTATTATAAAAACAGATTAAACTGCCCACGTATCTGTAAAAGCAAGGTGAAGTTTGTCTTCTAGCCTAGTTTTCTAACTAATCTTTCCTCTAGAGGTTTAGAGTACATCCTTTTAACTTGCTATGCTTTGCTTCTGTAGCATGTGAGCATGTGTGCATGCATGAACACACACACAATTATAGCTGCAATATTCCTGCCTCCATAATTCACATATTGAAGTGCAAACACCCCAGTATTTAGAATGTGACTTCATTTAGATATACTTTTTAAAGATATAATTAATGAAAAAGGATAAAGATCTGGACACACACACACACAGACACAGAAGACCACAGAAGACAAAAGAGGCAACTACAGCAAACTAACACACAAATACACATATGGAGTTATATAGTTGTAAAGTCAATATACTTAGAACAATTGGAGAGAGTTCATACCTGGCAAATACAGATATTCCTAAAATATAAAAATATATAACAATGACCAGTTATAGCACAAGTTATTCAACATCAGTAAAAATAATTGGAAAAAAAAAAAAACAGGTTTGAAAGTGAACTCAGATAAAAAAAATCAGTACAGAAAAAACTAAATTTACACCCCTAGGATATACTTTCTCCACTCTAACATCTTTTTCCCCTCTGGAAATAGTAAAGAAAATCTGATCAGAAGACTAATGAGCATAACAAGGTATAGCCTGCAGGTAAAATCTTTACAACGGGTAGATTTTATGTACTACTCCTCAAAGAGATCTATCCTACAAGCCATTTTTTGTTAGAATAAGATACCTATAAAAAGGTATATAAAAAAATTCTGGATAGGTGACGATGTAGTTCAGTGGCAGTGTGCTCAGCTAGCATGTACAAGGAAGTTCCTGGGTTCAAGCCTTAGCACTACCAAAAAAAATAGGATAAAAAGTATGTGAGCTTTAGTTATAGAAGTAAAAACTCACATTCAAACTGGGTGATGGTGCTGCACACACCTTTAATCCTAGCACTCAGGAGGCAGAGGTACTGATAAATTTGAGGTCAGCTTGCTGTACAAAGTGAATTCCAAGACAGCCAGGGCTACACAGAGAAACCCTGCCATGTAAAACAAAACAAAAAGCCCAATTCAAAGTGATGCTACCCTACCACAATACTGTATATCAATGACAAATGGACTTATTTATGAGGCTCTTGTCAAGAAAGTGAAGCTTTGATTCTAAATAACACTGAAGTAAATATTATTCTTTGTTAAGATTTCAATTTAGAAGAGTTAAGGATTTCATCATTCATTTCACAAATGAATGCCTACATGAAAGCAAATATGCTGAGCTCTATGGACAACAAGAGATGAGAGAAATGTAGTTGTCACTTTTACCCATAAAATTGTATCTCTTCCACAAGACATATATGATAGTTACTTATAAGAATTGGTGTTACTGGTACTCAGATGAGAAAAAACAAATCAGTGTCTTTAGGAGCCTATACAAATGACACCCTAGAATAAACTTACTCTCAAACTAAGATCTGAAAACAAGCAGGGAGGAGTCAGAAAACAGATACCAGATAGCCAAGGACAGCAAACATGAAGAAAATGAAAAGGCACGAAGATCTAAAAAACTAAGAAGCAAATCTGGGTAGACAGCAGATCCAAGTATGTGTTACAGAAACAGTTAACATCGCTATATAACATAATTCATAGCTTCAGAAGATAGCTTTAGAACTTTACCAAGCCACAGTATAAGACCACTGAAATTTATAAGCAAGGAAGTGACATGGCAAAGGTTGTGACTTGGGAAGAAGGGCTGTATGGGATGCATCAGAAGAGCAAGTCCTTCTGTATAGAGTTGGGGATTGAAGTTTTGTATATAATAACAAGGACCCAAAACTAGGCCAGAAGCTGAAAAACTGGAAGGAGCTAACCCCTTTTAATGACTAAGTAATACTATATAATATATAGAGTATGATAGATGTGTTCTGTGTCTGTGATAACAATACATACTATTTTGCATAATTAATATATATTATTTTTAAAAAGAAAAACATCACCTTTTTAAAAAACTAAATATTTACCTATGAAAAATCTCTTAGCTAAGTGTAGTGGCACATACCTTTAATTCCAGTTCTTGGGAAGCTGAGGCAGGCAGATCTCTGAGTTCAAGGCCAGCCTGACAGAGTTACAGGACAGCCAGCGATACATAGAGAAACTCTGACTTGAAAAATCAAAAAACAAAACAAAAAACAAAGAACAAAAAAATAAAAACAAACAAAAAACCCTAAAATCTTAATTAAAAGACCTACCTACCAGTACAGAGATCAAAAGGGTAAACAGAAAGTTTAAGATGTAGGGTTAATATTTTTACTGTGTTTTCTTAAATATTGTATTATACAATTAAAAATGCAAATTATAATAAGGATAAAATATAGATCACTTTACCTGTTCTATACCTTATTTTAGAATATGAAAAGGTATACACTTCTTTTTAAATTTTTATTGTATTTCTATTTATTTGTTGGGAAGGTTGTATGCCTCACATGTATGCACACATGTATGTGTGCTTCCGCTTACACTTGTGTGTGCATGCGTGTGCGTGTGCGTGTGCGTGTGCGTGTGTGTGTGTGTGTGTGTGTGTGTGTGTGTGTACACACATACTTACCTCAGTGCATATGTGGAGGGCAGAGAAAATTTTCAAGAATTGATTCTCTTGTTCCATCATGTAGAATCCAAAGATCAAACCAAACTTAAGTCACCAACAAGCTTGGCAGTTAAGTACCTTTACCCAGGGAGCCATCTTACCAGACCTCATATTGCATAACAACATAACATGGACTTAATAAAAAATGGCGTCAGTTTCCATTCCATTTCAAGCATCACTACTCAGAGACAGGCTCCCTTTATCCTACCACTAATAGAGAACTTCACTAGAGACTTACTAACCTGCATGTTACATCAGGGTTTCTTTTTTAAAAAATAAGTGTGTGGTAGGGAGATAGAGAGATCAGAAAGTAAGTTTCATTTGGTTCTCTGCTTCCACTATGAGGTCCAGGGACTGACCTCAGGTCAGGTTATCAGGCTTGTGCAGTAAGCATTTCTACCCACTATACCATATCACCATTCCAGTCAGGGGTTCTTAATCAGGGTGACAGGCTTCATAATCCTCTTGAAAGTATACTGCAAATTAAGCATGCATGTATATTTATTTTTCTAAGGAAAAAAACATGGCATTTTTAGATTCTCAAAGAGCCTAGTGTTATTATAATTTAGAAACATTGTTAGAAACTTTTATTCCCCTCTATAATCTTAATAACTAATTCAAAATAATGTGTCAAATGCTAAGAAAGTATTAACTTATTCAACTATTCTGAATGCATCTTCAATTGATCTTCTCAATCTCCAGTGCCATTTTCACACTAAAACTTTTTACCTTTCCTTATCATTTCTTGTCCCTGGAAGTTTCGTTATTATTAATAATTTTTGTAACACTGCTGCTATTCTTCCTTACTACTGGGGAAGCGTCCTGACTATGTCAAAGGTAAAGCTACATCGAGCACATGCCTACTCCATAAAATGAGGCTGTACAAGAGTGATAGCACATGGCTACAATCCCAGACTCTGGAAGCTGGGGAAGGTCGGTGAGTTTGAAGTCAGCCTGAGCTACACAGTCAGATCTTGCCCCACCCCCACCCTGGCCCTCCATCCCAGGGGGGAAAACACTTCCTAACTGTCTTCTCTAATTATTGTATATTGTTTAATGATTATTTCTATTATCTCCAATCATAATTTAACTCTTGTGACCAATCTTTTACCTATGTTACTTCTACTAAATTAGCCCGCAAAGTGAGTTGCATCCTTGAATGATACAAAGTCAATTCTATCTTTAGAATACCTATTTAGGGCTTGAGAGGTGGCTTAGTGTTAATAACTCTGGCTCTTCCAGAGGACACCTCCAGTTTCTAAGGCCTTCTGTACTCACATGCACAAACCTTACCCACACAAAGACTCACAGACAGATAGACAGACAGACACACATACACACACACAATTTAAAATAACAAAAATAATATTTAAATTATGATTAATAGATATTTATTCTGCCTTTAGAAACTAACATTGTATAGACAATGTATGTATATATTTCAGAGTTCAAAGCCAGCCTGGTCTACAGTACAACTTCTAAGTTGGCAAAGGTTAGGCATGAAAGAAAACATCAAAAACAGAAAATTGGTGAAAATGTACATGTTGAAGCCCCAGCAAGCAGCAGAACTTAGCAGCTCCACCAATTTGATTCTGGCTTTGGAGTCAAGGACATGAGAAAAGGGTTATAGAGGCTCCCTTCAAACTAAGGAAAGCCACTGGGGCCAGGCAAGTGGCAGGGATGTCTGCATTGAGACCCAGAGGGGACATTTTGAGAAGGTGTAAAAGTGATACCTGGACTGCCTTGAAGACACCAAGATGCTGAATATGCCAGAGACATGAATTATCTGCTGAGGAAAGCTGGTAATCGGGAGTAGAACCAACCCAAGAGAGAGAGAGGTATGTATGTTGCAGTCAAAAAGCTGAAAGGAGTTGCAGATCTGAAGAGCACTTGAGATGCAGTTTGGAGTTTGCTCAGATGGCTTTCAATTTTGCTTTGGTTGAGTATTTCCTCATTATGATACCTTTCCTCCCTTTTGGAATGGTAATGTATATTCTGTGCCATTATATGTAATAAATATGTGATCTGCTTTTTGATTTTGATTTTACAGAGTGTCACAATTAACAGATTGCTATGAGTCTCAGAATTGAGTTTGAACTTTGGACTTTTAAACAATGTTGAGACTCTTACAGACTATGGGAACTTTTGAAGTTGGACTAAATGTATTCTGCATTATGATAAGGCTACAAGCCTATGGAGTATAGGGAGTAGAATGTAGTTGTTTGAATAAAAATGGCCCCCACAGAAGCTCAAGCCAGGCCCATCATGGCTCCCTCTTCTTGCTACCTGCAGATTCAGATGTAGAACTTTCAGTTCCTTCTCCAGCACCATGTCTGTCTGCATACTACCATGCTTCCTGCCATGATGATAATGGACTGAACCTCTGAACCTATTAAGTCAGCCCCAATTAAATGTTTTCCTTTTTAAGAGTTGTTGTGGCCATAGTGTCTCTTCACAGCAATTGAAACCCTAATTAAGACAGTACCTAAAGAACAAAACCCATCAAACATGTATATTCATGCACGCACACACACACACACACACACACACACACACACACACACACACACACAAGCTTGTACAGAACTAAAAGGCTGAGGCCACTGGGAAATAAATAGGGCATAAAAACAGAGGCCTCATGAATGTAATTTGTGCCCTTATAAATGAGGCCACACAGCTAGCTCCCTTCACCTGGTGAATATCTAGCTGAAAGGTACCACCAAGAGCCAGAGAATCGGCCTGGATCAGACACAGCATCTGCTGGTACGCTGATCTGTGGAAAATAAATTCCTACTGTTTATAAGCCACCCAATTCACGGTCTTTTGTTACAATAGCTCAAATGACAATGGCTATTAGTCTAAGACATTCTTTTTTTGTATGTATATTACATTGCTCTTGCAGTTACTTCCATATCTCTATGTTATATATAACCTATGTCTCCAAAAGTACAGCTATCACAGAAGTGATAAACAAGCTTTTAATTTTGTTTAAATAATCATCTTTCATGTACTTTAGATGTCACTGAACTACCCCCTACTCTTTCAAATTCCACACTAAGATGTAAAGATCTGCTTTTTTTCTGTTATTTTAGTTTTGACTTCCATTACATTTGGGCTCTTCTCTGTAATCACTGTAGTTTCTTAATATGTACCTTTTGTTAGGAAAGTTGAATGTGAACTAGAATCTCTGAAAAACAGAATCAGAATTACTTGTTGCCCAGTGTTGTTATTATGGTCCCACTTCATTGAATTTACATTCATCCAGAAGCAAAGTCTTCTATCCTGTCTATTGTTAGTTTACTATCTGGAGCCAGTGAGATGTGGAAAAATGAGAAGGGAAAGACTTAGAACCAAATAAAAGCCAAGCTCCAAACCTCTGTTAATGGGGTCAAGGCCAACAAATGAACATAGTAGGGAACAGTGTCACATGCCTTTAATTGCAGCACTTGGGAGGCAGAGGGAAGTAGACAGACCTCTGTGAGTTTGAGGCCAGCCTGGTCTATATTATGAGCTCTAGGATAGCCATGGTTAATGTAGAGATCCTTCTTCAAAAAAAATCTATTAGTTACTTTTCTATTGCTAAGATAAAACCCTAATCAAAGCAATACACTTTTTAAAAGCATTTAATCAGGCTTATGATTTCAGAGGATTAGAGTTCATGATGGCAAAGCAAAGGGACAGTGACAGTTACAGCAGTGAGTTCACATCTCAAAATGCAAACAGGAAGCAAAGAACATACTGGGAATGGCAGGCCTTTTGAAATCTCAATGCCGGATGATGTGACAAACCTCTTCTAACAAGGCCATACCTCCTAATCTTTCTCAAACAGTTCTAACAACTTAGGACCAGTATTTAAGAATATGAGCCTCCTTCCGGTCTGAGCCTGTGCCCTAAGCAGACCTTGCATGCTGGCTCTAGACCTAGTCCCACAACACCCAAAGGAAGCTCAACTCCCAGGAATGCAGGAACCCACGCCCAGCCAGTGCCCTGGGTTCCTTTGGGTCTGAACCTGCACCCAGAGCATACCTGGGGTGCTGGTTCTGCATGCACTCTTACAATACGCAGAGGGATTCCAACATTCAAAGGGAGCCCAACTCTCAGGATCCCAGGATCCCAGAGAAGCTCAACTCTCAGAAGATCAGATATACCCAGGAGCACTGGAGCTCTGACACACTCAAATCACAATTGAGGACACAACATCTTTCCCAACACACAGCGTAACTGGGACCCCACAGGAACCAGAAAAAAAAAACAACCCCTTGTCAACCAGAGACATGGAATCCTTCCAGCTTGTACCTGTGGCCAGAGCAAACCCAAGACTCTTGCTCCCTATCCAACCATGCAATACCCAGAGGCAGCTTGACTGTCAAGAGCTCTGACACACCAAGGATCTCAGAATCACAGGATCCCAGAGACAGCTGGACTCTGAGGAGTTCTGACACAAACAGGATCACAGGAGATACAGGCTCCAGTCAGAGACAGGAAGGGCAGGTAGCATTAGAGAGAACCAGATGACAAGAGGCAAGCATAAGAACATAAACAACAGAAACCGAGGTTACTTGGCATCATCAGAACCTAGTTCTTACACTACAGCAAGTCTTGGATACCTTATCACACAAGAAAAGCAAAATGTTGATTTAAAAATCACATCTCATGATGATGATAGAGGACTTTAATTAGGGCTTAAATAAGAGGGACATAAATGACGCCCTTAAAGAAATGCAGAAGAACATAGGTAAACAGGTAGAAGCCCTTAAAGAGGAAACACAAAAAACCCTTAAAAAATTACAGGAAAACACCACAAAAAGGTGAAGGAATTGAACAAAGCCATCCAGGATTTGAAAATGGAAATAAAAATAATAAAGAAATCTCAAAGGGAGACTACCCTAGAGATAGAAAACCTAGGAAAGAAATCAGGAGTCATAGACGTAAGCATCACAAACAGAATACAAGAGATAGAGGAGAGAATCTCAGGTGCAGAAAATACCATAGAAAACATCAACACAACTGTCAAAGAAAATACAAAATGCAAAAAGCTCCTAACCCAAAACATCCAGGAAATCCAGGGCACAATGAGGAGACCAAGCCTAAAGATAATAGGTATAGAAGAGAGTGAAGATTCCCAATTTAAAGGGCCAGTAAATATACTCAACAAAATTATAGAAGAAAACTTCCCTAACCTAAAGAAAGAGATGCCCATGAACATACAAGAAGCCTACAGAACTCCAAATAGATTGGACCAGAAAAGAAATTCCTCCCATCACCTAACAGTCAAAACATCAAATGCACAAAACAAAGAAAGAATATTAAAAGCAGTAAGGGAAAAAGGTAAAGTAACATATAAAGGACGACCTATCAGAATTACACCAGACTTCTCACCAGAGACAGAAGATCCTGGGCAAATGTCATACAGACCCTAAGAGAACACAAATGCCAGCCCAGACTACTATATCCAGCAAAACTCTCAATTAACATAGATGGAGAAACCAAGATATTCCATGACAAAAAAATTTACACATCTTTCCACAAATCCTGCCCTACAAAGGATAATAAATGGAAAACTCCAACACACAGAGGGAAATTACACACTGGGAAAAGCAAGAAAGTAATCATTCAACAAACCAAAAAAAGATTGTCACACAAACATAATTCCACCTCTAACAACAAAAATAACAGGAAGCAACAATCACATCTCCTTAATATCTCTTAACACCAATGGACTCAATTCCCCAATAAAAAGACATAGACTAACAACAGACTTGAAAAGTAAATAGGACCCAGCATTTCAGGAAATGCACCTCACAGACAAAGACAGATATTACCTCAGAGTAGAAGGCTGGAAAAATAATTTTACAAGCAACTGATCCCAAGAAACATGCTGGAGTAGCCATTCGAATATTGAATAAAATCATCTTTCAATCAAAAAAGATAAGGAAAGACACTTCATACTCATCGAAGGAAAAATCTACCAAGATAAACTCTCAATTCTGAACATCTATGTGCCAAATGCAAGCGCAGACACATTCATAAAAGAAACCTTACTAAAGCTCAAAGCACACATTGCACCTCACAAAATAATGGTGGGAGACTTCAATACCCCACTCTCAGCAATGGACAGATTATGGAAACAGAAACTAAACAGAGACACAGTGAAACTAACAGAAGTTATGAACCAAATGGATTTAACAAATATCTATAGAACATTAAATCCTAAAACAAAAGAATACACCTTCTCCTCACCTCATGATACCTTCTCCAAAATTGACCATACGATTGGTCACAAAACAGGCCTCAACAGACACAACAAAATGTAAATAATCCCATGCAACCTATCAGATCACCACAGACTAAGGCTGGTCTTCAGTAACAACGAAAACAATGGAAAGCCCAAACAACATTCTACACAAAGATAATTTGGTCAAGAAAGAAATAAAGAAAGAAATTAAAGACTTTTTAGAATTTAATGAAAATGAAGGCTCTTGATACCAAAACTTGTGGGACGCCATGAAAGCAGTGCTAAGAGGAAAAGTCATAGCTCTGAGTGCCTACAAAAAGAAACTGGAGAGAGCATACACTAGAAACTTGACAGCACACCTGAAAGCTCTAGAACAAAAAGAAGCAAATATGGTCAGAGTAGTAGTAGACAGCAGGAAATAATCAAACTCAGGGCTAAAATCAACCAAGTAGAAACAAAAAGAACTACACAAAGTATCAACAAAATAAACCCTTAGCCAGACTAACCAAAGGGCACAGAGACAGTATCCAAATTAATAAAATCAGAACTGAAAATGGGAGACATAACAACAGAAACTGAGGAAATTCACAAAATCATCAGATCCTACTACAAAAAGCCTATACTCAACAAAACTGGAAACTCTGGATTAAATGGATAATTTTCTAAACAGATACCAGGTATCAAAGTTAAATCAGGATTAGATAAACTATCCAAACAGTCCCATAACCATTAAAGAAGTAGAAGTCATCCAAAGTCTCCCAACCATAAAAGGCCCAGGACCAGATGGGTTTAGTGCAGAATTCTATCATACCTTCAAAGGAGACCTAATACCAATACTCTTCAAAATATTCCACAAAATAGAAACAGAAGGAACACTACCCAATTCATTCTATGAAGCCACAATTACACTTATACCTAAAATACACAAAGACTCAACAAAGAAAGAACTTCAGACTAATCTCCCTTATGAATATTGATGCAAAAATACTCAATAAAATTCTCAGAAACCGAATCCAAGAACACATCAAAACAATCATCCATCATGATCAAGTAGGCTTCATCCCAGGAATGCAGGGACAGTTCAACATACTGAATTCTATCAACATAATCCACTATATAAACAAACTCAAAAGAAACATGATCATCTCATTAGATGCTGAGAAAGCATTTGACAAAATTCAACACCCCTTCATGGTAAAGTCTTGGAAAGATCAGGAATTCAAGGCTCATACCTAAGCATAGTAAAAGCAATATACAGCAAGCCAGTAGCCAACATCAAACTAAATGGAGAGAAACTTGAAGCAATCCCACTAAAATCAGGGACTAGACAAGGCTGCCCACTCTCTCTCTACTTGTTCAATATAGTACTTGAAGTCCTAGTCAGAACAACTAGGCAACAAAAAGAGATCAAAGGGTTACAAACTGGAAAGGAAGAAGTCAAAATATCACTATTTGTATATGATATGCTAGTACACTTAAGTGACCCCAAAAATTCCACCAGAGAACACCTACAGCTAATAAACAGCAAAGTGGCTGGATATAAAATTAACTCAAATTAAGTAGCCTTCCTATATTCAATGGATAAACAGGCTGAGAAAGAAATTAGGGAAATGACACCCTTCACAACAGTCACAAACAATATAAAATATCTTGGTTTGACTCTAACCAAGCAAGTGAAAGATCTGTATGGTGAGAACTTTAAGTCTCTGAAAAAAGAAATCGAAGAAGATCTCAGAAGGTAGAAAGATCTCCCATGCTCATGGATTGGCAGGATTAATTTAGTAAAAATGGTCATCTTCCCAAAAGCAATCTACAGATTCACTGCAATCACCATCAAAATTACAATTCAGTTCTTCATAGAGACAGAAAGAACAATTCTCAAATTCATTTGGAATAACAAAAAACCCAGGATAGCAAAAACTATTCTCAACAATAAAAGAACTTCTGGGGGAATCACCGTCCCTCACCTCAAGCTATACTACAGAGCAATAGTAATAAAAACTGCATGGTATTGGTACAGAGACAGGCAGGAAGATCAATGGAACAGAATTAAAGACCCAGAAATGAACCCACACACCTATGGTCACTTGATCTTTGACAAAGGAGCTAAAACCATCCAGTGGAAAAAAGACAGCATTTTCAGCAAATGGTGCTGGTTCAACTGGAGGTCAGTATGTAGAAGAGTGCAAATGGATCCATTCTTATCTCCTTGTACATAGCTCAAGTCCAAGTGAGTCAAGGGCTTCCACATGAAACCAGATACACTGAAACTAATAGAAGAGAAGGTGGGGAAGACCCTTGAATACATGGGCACAGGGGAATTTTCCTGAACAGGATACCAATGGCTTATGCTCAAAGATCAAGAATTGACAAATGGGACCTCATAAAATTGTAAAGCTTCTGTGAGGCAAAAGACACTGTCAATAGGACAAATTGGCAACCAACAGATTGGGAAAAGCTCTTTACCAATCCTACATCTGATAGAGAGCTAATATCCAATATATACAAAGAACTCAAGAAGTTAGACTCCAGAGAAACAAATAACACTATTAAAAATGGGGTACAGAGCTAAACAATGAATTCTCAACTGAAGAATCTCAAATGGCCAAGAAGCTCCTGAATAAATGTTCAACATCCTTAGTCATCAGGAAAACGCAAATCAAAACAACCCTGAAATTCCACCTCACATCAGTCAGAATGCTGCTGACGAGGATGTGGAGAAAGAGGAACACTCCTCCATTGCTAGTGGGGTTGCAAACTGTACAACCACTCTCAAAATCAGTCTGGTGGTTCCTCAGAAATTGGACATAATACTACCAAGGAGGACCCAGCTATACCACTCCTGGGCATATTCCCAAAAGATGCTCTAACATATAACAACAACACCATCTCCCTATGTTCACAGCAGCCTTATTTATAATAGCCAGAAGCTGGAAAAAACCCAGTTGTCCTTCAACAGAGGACTGGATACGGAAAATGTGGTACATTTACACAATGGAGTACTACCCAGCTATTAAAAACAATGACTTCATGAAATTTGCGGGCAAATAGATGGAACTAGAAAATATCATCTTTATGAGGTAACCCAATCACAAAAGAACACACATGGTATGCACTCACTGATAAGTGAATATTAGCCCAAAAGCTCGGAACACCCGAGATACAATTCACAGACCACATAAAGCTCAAGAAGGAAGACCAAAGTGTAGATGTGTCAGTCCTTCTTAGAAGGGGGAACAAAATAGTCACAGGAGGAAGCATGGAGAGAAAGTGCTGAGCAGAGACTGAAAGAAAGGCCATCCACAGACTGCCCCGCCTGGGGATTCATCCTATATACAGTCACCAAACCCAGTCACTATTGTGGATGCCAAGAAATGCCTGCTGACAGGGGCCTGATAAAGCTGTCTCCTGAGAGGCTCTGCCAGAGCCCAACAAATACAGAGGCAGATGCTCACAGCCAACCATGGGACTGAGCATGGGGTCCCCAATAGAGGAGTTAGAGCAAGGACTGTAGGAGCTGAAGGGGTTTGTAACCCTATAGGAAGAACAACAATATCAACCAACCAGAACTAAACCACCAACCGAAGAGTACACATGGAGGGACCCATGACTCTATCTGCACATGTAGCAGATGATGCCCTTGTTGGACATCAGTGGGAGGAGAGCCCTCAGTCCTGTGAAGGTTCAATGTCCAGTGTAGGGGAATGCTAGGGTGGTAAGGTGGGAGTGGGTGGACGGGTAGGGGAACACCCTCATATAAGCAGGGGGAAGGGGAATGGGATAGAAGGGTTCTGGGAGGGGACTGAGAAAGGAGACAACATTTTAAGTGTAAATAAATAAAATATTCAATAAAAAAGAAAAACAAAGAATATGAGCCTAGAAGGACCACTGTCATTCAAACCACCACAGGATCTAAAACAATTTCCACAGGAAACACACAAAGTAAGCATACTAAAATAAAAGGTAGCCCAGCACTGAGACTATGTCCTACAAAGGAAAGAGTACAACAAAACTGTTTTGTTGACTACAGTAGGGGCATGAGATTATCAATAAGGCATGACTATAATTCTAGCAGTAGGGAAGCCAAGACAAGAACAATGACTATAAGTCTGAAACTATCCTGGTCTATATAGGAAGTTCTAAGCTAGCCAGATATATAAGAGCAAAAAGAAGACTCTACAATTGATATGAACTAAAGTAGGCCCTCCCCAGCAAAACTGGTAAAAAAAATTCATAAAAGAGCCACTTAGCATATGAAATAAGATTTGCTTAAAGTCTCCAAGGGTTCAGAAAGAGTAGTAAAATCACTTAAGAGATGACCCAAAACCCATTTCCTGTTTCCCTCCCAAGTCACAGTCTAGAAAGACTTCTTGAGGTTGGCACAGAGTTACATCTGACGGTTTTAGTCTAATTGCTACCTTTTTGAGAATGGCAGAACATCAGCATTGTACCCCCTTGACCCCAGTGACCGAATTCTGAAGCTAAGCTCTGATCTACTGTGCTCAAGAGCTAAATAAAACTTTTTCTACCTTGGGTATGCCACTATTGAGAAGGAAGATCAATTACCTTGGTCCTGGCTTATACACATTAGTTCTGTATGAGGTAAGCCACTGCTTCTACTTCTTCACTCCAGCACTCAACTCCCAAATTGGTGAGGCTATCACTCCCAAGTAAACCACCACTGCCCCTTCTAGCTTCAGGCTGTTTGCTAGAGAGATTTTGCTAGGAGTAAGAATTGACCGCAAGGGGGGGGGGGGCTGGAGTGGTGGCTCAATGGTTTAAGAGCACTGACTGCTCTTCTAGAGGTCCTGAGTTCAATTCCCAGCAACCACATGGTGGCTCACAATCATCTGTAATGGGGTCTGATGCCCTCTTCCGGTGTGTCTGAAGACAGCAATGGTGTATTCATGAATATAAAATAAATAAATAAATCTTTAAAAAAAAAGAATTGACCACAGGGGAGATAGAGAGATGGCTCAGAGAGGTTAAGATCACATACTGCCATACTGCTCTTTCAGGGGACCCAAGTTCAAACTCCCAGCTCCCACTTCAGGGGACACACAGTTCCTGTGACTGCAGCTCAAGAAGAATGACTAATTTCTCTGACCTCTGAGGTACCTGAACACACACACACACACACACACACACACACACAAATGCACATACACACACATGCACAGTTAATATAACAAAAACAAATTTTAAAAATAATTGACAACACTTGCCACTAAATATAAGACATTTGAGACTAAAAGTTGTTCTTAAAAGCGAAGACAATTAATTGGGAATGGACTGGTAGAATTATAGCTCAGAAGCTAAACCAGGTAAGCTGGTGTGCCTGGGAAAACCAAAAAACTGAGGAGTGAGACAACCAGAAAAGGCCTTCTAGGAGTCAGAAAAAAAATGTCTCAAACACCTACCTACCTTAGCAACCATCTCTTCAAAAAAAAAAAAAAACCCCAGTTTTGAGTAAGTGCAACAATTTATACCCCAGGGCATGTTGAAAACAATCTGCTAGCAACTACTATAGGTAACTGGGCAAGATACAAAGATATCCCTGCCCAAATCATTATCATCCCAGGCTGACTGCAGGCATACAATAAATAGACTGTGCCTCCTGAGAAGCAAAGTAAGAGGGTTAATAGAGGAGCCAGCAGTAATAAGGCAGAAAGCACTAAAATAACCCACTAGTTTCTAAATAAACAAGTGAATAATGGGCTCCAGGAGGGGCAGACCAGTACAGAATTGCTGTAAATATTATCTCAAATGTCTGGCTTCAAAATCAAAAATAAGCATGGTATAAGTTAAGAACCAATAAAATATGACCTGGAAAAAACAGCCAAAAGGAAACATCTATGGGTGTAAAGAGATATTATAAGATTAAAGAAAAGGGCCTTCAAAATAGTAGTTATAGATATGCTCAAAGACCAAAGTGAATTATATTGAAAAAGTAAAGAAAAATGTCATGACAGCATCTTGTCAGAGAATATCAATAAACTATTTTTTATTTGTATCATTTCATTTGTTTGTTTGGTTTCTTTTGTTTTTTGTTTTTAAGACAGGGTTTCTCTGTGTCATCCCTGTGTTCCCTGGCCATCCTGGAACTCACTCTGTACACCAAGCTGGCCTCATATGCAGAGATCCATCTCCCTGTGCCTCCCAAGTGCTGGGATTAAAGGTGTGCACCACTATGCCCAGCTAATAACTATTTTTAAAAGGAACAGAAAAACTGGAGTACAAAGTGTTATAAATGAAAAATTCGTTAGATGACCTAAACAGTATATTTGAAATGGCAAAAGATTTAGTGACTGTAAAGACAGATCAAATTATACAAACTGAGTAACAAACAACAAGTGTGACAAAAAACAAACAGAACCCAAGAAAAACAGGAGAATGTTAGCATGCCATGTACCAGATATAGAGTAGAAAAGTGGAAGAAAAAACATTTGATGAAAAAATGGTTGAAAACTCCCCAAGTTCATTAACAACAGAGCAATATACACACCCAAGATGTTTAACAAGTAGAAAAAACACAAAGACACCCTCAGACACCTATACTAAAAGCCAAAATCAAGACGAAATTCTTCAAGGAAACAACTTCTTCCTAACAAATGACTCCCCAAATTAAAAGCAGATTTCTTGGCAGGGTAGAAAAGGAAGCCAGAGCACAATCAGTTAACACATATAAATATCCTTAAAGGGTGGAAAAAGCTATCAAGCAAAGAGACCACTCAAAACCTGCAGTAAAGCCCAGCATGGTGGAACATGTCTTTGTTCCCAGCACTTGGGAAGCAGAAGCAGGCAGATGGATCTCTGTGAGTTTGAGGCTAGTCTGTCCTACAGAGTAAGTTCCGGGACAACCTGGACTATACAAAGAAATCCTATTTCAAAAAAAAACAAAACAAAAACAAACAAAAAAGCCTAGAGTGAAATAAAAATATTCCTATAGGAGCAAAAACTGGGAGAAGTGGTTAGTAAAGAACCATTTACAAAAGAACAACTGAGAGAAATTCTAGGACTGAAAAAAGGGTGAGCTCAATAATAATTGAGGTTCATACACACATTAAAAGACCAGAGCATCAGAAAAGGTAATTATCTAATTATAAAACAAGGATAAATGCATAATTTTTCAGCTTTCATATTTAATCTGATGTAAAAAAAAAACCTATAAAATCACTGGTATATTTATGTAATGTGTTAAAAGTTTAGCATCTAAGCAAAGCATTTGCAAATGACATCACAAAGAAGATGAGTAAGAGTCCAGCTCCACTGAGCTAGAGAAATAACTCCATTAAGTAACTCAAATACACAGGAGAAAGTGAAGAGAGATAGACATGATAAATAAGTATTCCCTGAGAATATGCCAACTTCACACAGACCAGGAGAGCAGGTAGGCTAACTGCAAATCTTCACCTCTCTCCTTTCCTCCAAATCTAATCCCTACTCCTATCCCTAACTGTAGCTGACCACCTGCTGCAGCTTCTCCTCACTCTCTGCCCCATTCCCGGGGAACTGAGAAGATCCTGGAGGAACACCCTGTTTCCATTCTTCTATGTGAAGCCCCTCCACTGCCCCCAGCCCATGCCCATCCCTAAGTCTCAGGTCGCAATAACCAGGAACACATTTTACTCAGAATCCCAGAGTAGCCTCACCTATCAGGATCTCAGAAGCATTTCTTACAAGGTAGTCCCACTCTCCTAAGAATCCTCATCCCTAAGAATTCCTCATCCCCACCTGATCCTCTCACTCCCATCCTTCACTCATAAAATCTATTCTATTTCCTCCTCCCATGGAGACCCATGTGTCCCCCTGTGCCTTTATACCTAATGATTTTCTTTTACTTAGCCATCAGAGAAGCTTCATCTTGCAGCAAATAGGAACAAACAGAGAAACCTACAGCCAGACACTGAGAGAGAGAGAAAAAGAGAGAGAGGGAGAGAGAGAGAAAGAGAGAGAGAGAGAGAGAGAGAGAGAGAGAGAGAGAGAGAGACAGACAGACAGACAGGCAGACAGACAGACAGACAGACAGACAGACAGACAGACAGACCTTGGAACACACAGGTCTAAATGAAATATCTCCATCAAATTCCCTTTCTCAGGGAACCCTGCAGAAGAAGAGGCAGAAAGACTGTAAGAGCCAAAGTGGATGAAGGACACCAGGAGAGCAAGTCCCTCTAAATCGACCAAGCAAAGTTCATATGAACTCACACATACTGAAGTAGAAAGCTCAAGACCTGCAAAGGACCTCTGTATATGTGTTATAGCTCTTAGTATTTTTATGGGATTCATGAGTGTGTATGAACAAGTGGATCTCTAATACTTGTGCCTTCTCTTGGGCTCTTTCCTTCTGTTGGTTTGCCTTGATTTATCTTACTGTATTCTATTTTGTTATATTTTACTATCTCCTTTTTAATGAGACAGAAAGGGAGTGGATCCAGATGAGAGAGAGGGAGAGAGGGAGAGAGGGAGGGAGGAACTGCAAGAAGTATAGGGAAGGGAAACTGTAATCAGGATACATAAGATGAGAAAAGAATCCATTTTCAATAAAAGAGAAAATAAATATTTTTTAAAATTTCCCTAACCTAAAGATGGGCATACAAAACATCAAATAGACTGGACCAGAACAGAAAGTCCCCTCAACAAATAATAATCAAAACACTAAATGTACAGAATAAAGAAAGAAGGAAAAAAGACCAAGTAGCATATAAAGGAAGACCTACTAGAATAACACATGACTTAGCAATGGAGACTCTAAAAGCCATAAGGACTTGGACAGATGGTCTACAGACTCTGAGACTACAGATGGCAGCCCAAACTTCTATATACAGCAAAATGTTCAATCAAAATAGATGGGAAAAATAAAGACATTAGATGACAAAACCAAATTTAAGGAATATCTATCTACAAATCCATTCCCACAGAAGGCATTAGAGGGGGAAATCCAACCTAAAATGGTTAACCATGTGTAAGAAAGCAAAGGAATAAATAAATCCAGACTAGCAAATTAAGGAAGGGGAAACACACAAATACACATATATACGCACACCATCACCACCATTACCACCAGAAAAACAATAAAATAACAGGAATCAACAAACACTGCTTATTGACTTCTTTCAACATCAGTGGTCTCAATTCTCTAATAAAAAGACAGAGAGAAACAGAATGGATGGGAAAACAGGATCCACCCTGTTGCTGCATCAAAGAAACACACCAACATCAAGGAAAGACATCAATTCAGGATAAAAAAAAATGGAAAATGATATGCCAGAGAAATGGACCTAAGAAGCAAGCTAGAGTCACCATTTTAATATCTAACAAAATAGACTTCAAACAAAAACTAATCAGAGTTAGGGAAAGACATACTCAAAGGCAAACGCTACCCAGAAAACATTGCAATTTTAACATCTATGGCCCAAACACAAGGGCATGCAAATTGATAAAAGAAACACTACTACAGCTTAAGCCACGTACTGACCCTTATACACTGACAGTGAAAGACTTCAAACCCCACCCTCACCCATGGACAAATCATCCAGACAGAAACCAAACAGAGAAATAGAGCTAACTAAACTTATGAGTAAGCAAATGGGCCTAACATCTTTACAGAACATTTCATCCAAGCACAGAAGAATTTACCTTCTCAGCACCTCACGGAAATTTCTCTAAAAATTCTCACATACTCAGACACAAATCAAATCTCAACAGATACAAGAATAGTCAAATAATACCCTAAATCCTATCTTACTGTCAGATTAAATCTGGATATCAACAACAGAAAGCTTACAAACTCATGGAAACTGAATAACTCTCTAGTGAATGAAAAAGAATATATCAAGACAGAAATTAAGTAAAAAAAATTAAAGACTTTCTAGAGTTGAATGAAAATGAAGCACCATGTACCCAAAAACATGTGTCAGAATAAAGTACTACATAAGTACCTACCTAAAACATTGGAGAGCTCTCACACTAGTAACTTAATTGAGTAACTGAAAGGCCTACAACAAAAAGAAGTCACACACAAAAGGAGTAGACAGCAAGAAACCATCAAACTATGTGGTGGAGGGTTGACTCGACAGTTAAGAGGCAGGCTGTTAAGAGGACCTGGATTCAATTCCCAGCACCTACATGGCAGCTCACGACGGTCTCTAACTCTACTTCCAGGGGATCTGACATCCTCAGACTGACATGCATGCAAGCAAAACACCAATGCACATAAAATAAAAAAGAAATCACTCTTAAAAGAAAAAAAGAAACTCAGTGCTAACCCTAACCATGCCAGGTATCGTGGCACATTCCTTTAATCCTAACACCTCCATGAACTCAAGGACAACATGGCCTACATATCAAATTCCAGGCCAGCCAAGATCAGCCCATTAGAAAAAAAAAAAAAAAAAACACAAAATAACCCTTCTATATCCAAACCATTATTTGGCCACAATAAATAATGTAATATGTACATGTACCATAATTAAAATAACCCTTTAAAAATAATGCAAAATCAAAGCAACAGTCAAAAAAAAGTCATATACTGAGAGGTGTGGTAGTGCATGCCTTACAATCAGTTCAAACATAGATTAGGCTACAGAGAAAGTTTTCAAGACCAGTCAGCCTTAGTTACAGGAGACAATGTTTTAAGGAAACTACAACTTATACAAAACTCATGGACTGGGGATGTAGTTCAGTGGTAGACTGCTTGCTGAGTTTGTGTAGGCCTTGGATTCCATCCCCAGCACTGCAATGTGGTTTATAAATCTTTTTAGTAGAAATAATATAGTAGGGTGGAAGCTGTATAATGAACTATACAGTTAAAATAGTAAAAAAAAAAAATCCTCCGATTTAGTACAAGTCAACATTTAATGTGTCCTTGGTGCCTACCAGAGTCTTAGTTCATAAGTACTTGACACAAAGAAAGCAATAAATGAATGAATAGCCTTGAAGGCTTTATATTTATCAATTTTTGCAGCTTAGTTTCCTCCTCTGCAAAATTAAAAGGGCTAGATATTATATCCTTTAACACCATATTGTTCAACAGCATTATCTATGTTGTCGACAGGTACCAGCCACACCTGGCCATACCTGGAATGTGGGTAATAGGACCAAGAAACTAACATTTTAAATTTTAATGGCCGCATCAAGCTAGTGGCTATGGTTCTAGAGCATAATGCAAAAAAAAAATACATTTCATAGCCCATCCCAGTAATTATAAACTGTAGAAATATGTGAACAAAAGTTCCCAAAACAATTCTTCCCTTAATATTCAAAAAGCCTAGAGTTTCTTTTCTATATTACTTTATTTCACCTAAAAAAAAGTGCTGATCTAACGACTAACATTTCATAGCATTATAGTAAAGGCTCTTTTCAGCTCTAAAATATTATTCTCTATACTAATAACAAATGTTCACGATGAAAACTATACCAATTAGTCTAAACTGATCACTTATATACATGTATCAAACATCACACCACACTCCATAAATATACACAATTATTTGTCCATTTAAAATATTTTTAAATTTTAAAACTGCGCTCCTTGTCACTTTACGCTTGTCACCCTAGTACTCAGTAGGCTGAAGCAGGAGGATCACACGTTCAATGCCTAACTGGACTACAAATCAAGACCTTGTCTGCAAAAACCAAACCAGACCATACAATCCTTGAAGGCCTCTATTGTCTAAACAGTAGTAGATTATAGTAGTAAACATTAAATATTTGTTGATAGGGAGTCATAATTTTAGAAACTGCTCACTTTCCAAAGAAAAAATGACAGTATCTTAAGGTTATACTTAACATGGTGGCAATTAAGATATTATCAATATATGAGAAAAATATAAACTGAAGTACAAGTACTACAGACGATTTTTAAAAACAAACTACTGTTGAGTGAGCTGATGGAAGCCAATATTCCAAGGACCCATAATCACTGCCACACTCCTAAGGAAGTGCACCAAGAACGTAACTGAATAGTCATAGCAAAAGCTAATAAAGCTTCTGTCTTAGAGGAGTGTACATTTTGGAGAAAAGGATAATTATGGTTTTGCCTATGAGGAAGTTCACCTGTCAGTGAGGGAGTTAACGTACCAATTAAATGTGCTACTTGTTTATAGGTGGCGTACTGTCCTGTTGAAGTGCACTCGCAATTTCTTACTTCCGACTTAGTACAATCTGAAGCACGGACCGTTTAGCACCAAATTCCATGACTAACTTTTGAAAGCGGCTGCGTCTGCCTTACATTGAAAAGCCAACCGGCAAAGCCTACAGGACCCCGGCACTGCAGGTGCCCAGTGTCTGCAACCTCCCGGCTTTCTGTCCCCAAACGTGTTCTTCCTCTCCACCTCGAATTCCCAGCCCTAAGTTCCTACACTCGCCTCCACTCTGAGTTCGCCCAGAAAATCTTACTTCAGAGTGCTCCTGACCTAAGGTCATGAGGGCAACCCTTTCCCTAGCAGGTTCCCCTGTCCTTCACCCTACTTTCCCAAGCGCGCGGCAACACACCTGGGGCAGCCGAGCGCTTCCTGAGGCGCCGTGCTGGTACGAACTCCACCGCGGCCCTGAGCCACAGATGGAGACTAGAGACCGGGTCAGAACTGCCGAATGCTTGTGCTTTTCGAAAGCAACCGCCGCGGCTGCCCAGCGCCAAGAATGTATCGCGAGCAGCGCCATCTTGAGCGAGGAAAAAGGAACCGAGAGAGGAGGATTGTGGGACGCCGGCGGACTGAGCGCCGCGGCGGCTTTCATTGCTTCTCCCCTCCCCCCGCTCGCATCCGACACCGGAAATAGCTTGTGTCTGAAGATGTCAGTGCTTAGGTATAGCTTTTTTTCTTTTCTCCTGAGACTCGGGCTTTCTCTTCCATGGCCCAGAACTTCGGGCTACCATTGTCTTTCTCTCTTTTCTTAGCGTTAACAGATAAAATACAGGATTGCCCACTTAAATGTTATTTCAGATAAATAACAAATTATTGGTATAATTATGCCCCAAGTATTGCTTTGGTAAATATGACAACCCTATCTTGTCTGTCATCCTATTCCTTTCTTGTTTCCAACTCAGTGTCATGCTCCACTCTCTCCATAACGCTCACTCTCCTTGTACATTAAAGTACAGACAAGTTTTCCCGTGTAGAAGGTTTCATAAGCGAGAGTAGCTGCCTTTATCGTAAAACCTTTTATTTTCCTGATTTGCCTTTGGTCGTTTGCTGTTGGGACAATGAGCTCTCGGGGTACACACATATTTTATTCCATTAATTTGCTTCCTTGTAGCTCTTCCCTTTGGTTTCTTCAGAGTCTCTTATTTTAAAGCTGCTAGGTGGATGGTAAGTGAACATGTTATATAGTAAAGTGCATATTTAAAGACACGTTTGTATTATTTTGTCAGCACTATAATCAAACCAAATACCATGGAAATATGTTTACATGTATGGGAAACAATTTCCAAATATAAATGCTACTTGAAAACCTGGAGTCAAGAAGGTACAATTTCATTAATGTGTTCTCAGAAAATCTCCTCTCTCTCTCTCTCTCTCTCTCTCTCTCTCTCTCTCTCTCTCTCTCCTCTTTATGAAGCCCTGGCTACTATGGAACTTACTATGTAAAGCAGGCTGGCCTTGAATTCCAATGTCCCCCTGTCCTTACCTCTGGAGTGCTGGAATTAAAGTCATGCATAACCACAGCAGGCTCATTCTCAAGCCTTTACACAAGGCAGACAAGTAATTTTGAATTAATTCTGTAGAAGCATTATAAACTAATGAGAGATGTCATGAAAAAAGACAAAAGATATATATGGCCCATGCAGCTAGCTTCATTTTCTTCTGAGATCCATATCACACACCAGGTTTCTGGGGAAAAGATAATTAGAATTTCAGATTAAAGAGGTTGACTATCCCTCCCCACCATGTAAAGAAGATGGTTATATTAAAAAAAAAAAAAGAAAGAGGAGGAGGAGGAAGAGGAGGAGGAAGAGGAAGAAGAAGAGGAGGAGGCATAAGCAAACTCTCATGCTCAGGGGTCCAGAAAATGTATGGCAAAATAATAGGAGATGAAACTGGTGAAATAGAAAGTCTTGATGGCAAAAGCCTTCCATTTCGTTTTAAGAAATTAATGCTGTATACTGCAGCTATTGAATTGAATCAGGAGAGCATAATGATCACACATGTATATCCATGAAACCACTCTGGCTTAAGTGGAAGTGTTGGATTAGAAAAAGGTTCAGTGAACCTATAATTAGTTGCAAGTTACTATCTGTATGGATAGGAATTGAACCCAGATCCTTTGCAAGACCAACAAGTGCTGTTAACTGCCAAACCAACTCTCCAGCCCCCATTGCCTACTTCTTAAACATAAAACTAAATGAAAATTTCAAGAAACCATGTAAAATCCTATATTTCAATCAGAAAAAAGATTTTAAATTCGTGAAATACCTACATCTGATACTATAGATAATTTCTCAAAATCTGGGCTTTTACTGGAAATACCAACAAGTATTATCGATACGAAGCAATATTCTTGAGGTCTTTAAAGATTTTTTTTTTTTTTTTGGTTTTTCGAGACAGGGTTTTTCTGTGTAGCACTGGCTGTCCTGGAACTCAGTCTATAGACCAGGCTGGCCTCGAACTCAGAAATTTGCCTGCCTCTGCCTCCCAAGTGCTGGGATTAAAGGTGTGCGCCACCACCACCTGGCTAAGGATTTATTTTTAAGGTGATAAGAAATTAAATTAATTTTTCTTCTGAAATGAAATGAGAAAAAATACAGGAGTTGACTTGACAAACACATGAAAGTTCCCTGATGTTGTTTTTTCCCTCTTTTTTATTGAGAATTTCATAAATACACACATATAATGTAGTTTGCTCTAATCCCTTACTCCCCCAATCTCTCCCCTGCAAATGATCCCCTATTTCCACTTCTCTCTGCAAACCTCATGTGCTTGTTTTTTAAATCCATTGAGTCCACCTAATGCTGTCTATACGTGCAAGAGCATAGGACCATATACTGGAGCATGGACAACTTCTTAGGGTGGTCCTACTTTTCTTTCATACCTGAAGAAAAGGCCTTCCCTGCCCCAACAGTTAACAGCTGCCAATTGTTCTACTAGGATTTGGACTTCCAAACCATTTCCTTCCTCCATGCTGGGATTTTGTGTGACTTGATCTTGCACAGGACATGAGTATGCTGTCCCAACCACTGTGACTTCATATGTGCCGTTGCCCTGTTGTATCCTCACCTGTGACTCTTCTGTTATTTCCTCTTCCACAGCAATCTCTGAGTCCATAGAGGGAGTCATGTGCTATAGATTACCCATATAGGGCTGGTCACTCCATGATCTCTTATTCTCTGAATGTTAGCCAGATATGCGTCTCTGTTTTAATCTCTACTGCAAAAATAGATAAATGACGAGATTCTCTGATGAGTATTGAAAGATCTAGTGATATATTAATATAATGTTAATTTATTAGGAGTCGGTTTAGTATGTGTCTGTGTCTGCATTTGAGTATGTGCATATGAGTTCTGGTGCCCAAGAGAGCCAAAAGAGAGTATTGGATGTCCTGGAACTGGAGTTTACAGGTGGTTGTTAGCTGCCTGACATGCATGCTAGGAATTAAACCTCAGTCCTATGTGAGAACAGTAAATACTCTTAACTACTGAGCCATCTCTGCAGACTCAGTTTTGAGGTCTTTAAAGGGAGAGAATGTATTTTACAGTAGTATTCATTTTAATGAATGATGCTAGGGCAGTAAGGAGGGTGGACAGGTGGATGGGGGAGCACCCTTGTAGAGGCAGGGGGAGGGGGAATGGGATGGAGGTTTTCAGAGAGAAAACCAGGAAGGGGGAATAACATTTGAAATGTAAATAAACAAAATAACCAATAAAATATTTTTAAAAAGAGAGAGACTGAAGTAGATACAAGAAAAGCTACTATAAATAGCTGCTGCAGCCACAGATCGCACAATAATACTTTATGCAATAATTTCACCTAATTGTAGATAGCATTTTGCAACTAATCAAGCGCTCTTTTCATACCTTATTTAATTTTCACATCAACCCTGGAAGATGGGTATTATTTATTAGCAGTTTTATCGCATATTTATGAGGAAACAGGTTGCAACTTGACAGAGGTTGCAGAGCTAATGGGAATGGAGACTGAACCTAGATTTAATGACTCCAAATACGGTGCTCTTTCCACTTATTACTACTGAATTTAAAGAAAACAGTCTATTTTGTGAAGACTGCCAGGATCTTTCTGTTACTTGAAAATGCCAGAAGTTCTTCTCACTTCAGGGCTTTTGTACTTGCTTTCCTCTCTGCCTGGAACATCTCTCCTGCAGATTTGTTAATGACTTTTTCTTGCCCTTCAGGTCTCAGCTCAAATGTCATCTGCTTAAAAAAGCTTCCTAAGAGTACCTTATCTACCCCCTGCCACCATTGCCTCTCCACATTGCCCTGTTTCCATTAAAATCGTCTTATTCAAGCTGGGCTTGGTGGCACAGGCCTGCAATCCAAACTACTCACTAGACTACTGCAGAACGATTGAAACTTTAAGGCCTGCTGGGGAATTAGTTATTCTATTTGTATTAATTCTTTGAGAATTTCACACAATGCATTGTGTTCGTATTCACCCCCATCTCCTCTCAGATTCACTCTCACCTCCACCCATGAAACTTCATGTTCTTTTTTTTTTTATTTATTGAAAGTAGGTTCTTCTCTCATGCAATACACCCAAATGACAGTTTCCTCTCCCTCCACTCCTCCCAGCTCCTCTCTCTCTCCCAGATTCACTCCCCCTCTGTTTCCCCTCAGAAAAGAGCAGGCCTCCAAGAGACAACAAACAAACCTGACAAAGCAAACTACAATAAGACAAGGCAAAAAGCCCTGTAGTGAGGCTGGGCAAGGCAACAAATAGGAGGAAAAGTCCCAAGAGCTGACAAAAGAGTCAGAGGCATAGGTTCCTGCTGTTAGTCCCACAAAATACCAAACTAGCAGCCATAATATATAAAGAGAACCTGGCACAGACCCATGCAGGTCCCATGTTTGCCACTTCAGTCTCTGTGAGCCCCTCTGAGCCCTAGTTAATTGATAATGTGGATTTTCTTGTGGTGTCTTTGACCCTTTGGCTCCAACAGTCTTTCAGCCCTCTCTTTCACAATCTCTGATTCCTTAATCTCGGGTTCCTCAGTCTCTGAGTATGAGCCCTGCTTAGTTGATTTGGTGGGTGTCTTATTGTCTTCCATTCCCTCTGACTCCTCCATTTCCCCCCGCCCCTTCCAAGAGGTTCCCCAAGCTCCAAAGAAGGGACTGGTTGGAGACCTCAGATATAGATTCTTTCTCTGCATAATGTCTGGCTGTCTCTGCACCTGCTCCCATCTGCTGTTGGAGGAAGCCTCTCTGATGACGACTGGACAAGGCACCGATGTGTGAGTATAGGAGAATAGCATCAGGAATCATTTCATTGATTTCCCCCCAGTCATATTTGGTACTATCCTACATCTCTGACCTATCCAGTCTCCAGTTCCTGACCATCCAGGCAGTGTAGGTCATGAGCTCCCTCCCATGGGGTGGGCATCAAGTTAAATCACACATTGCTTGGCCACTCCCACAAATTCTCCCACACTTGCTCTTACACATCTTGCAGGCAGGACAGATTGTAGGTCAAAGATTTTGTGGCAGAGTTGGTGCCTAGGTTTCTCTTTCTCTAGCCTGCAGAGTACTTCCTTTACCATAAGCCTAGACAATAGGGGTGAAATCTCCATGCAGATACCAGTTCAACCCTTGAGCTTTGAGGATATTGTCCTTAGCAATGTCCCCACCTCACCCCCCATCAGTTTTCACAGAGTGATCCTTTGTCCTAGCTTCAGCTTGGGTTTGGAGATCTTCATGGGACCCACTCTGCCAAGAACTCAACCAAATGCAACTGGAAGCATTGCCAGACTATAAAAGGTGGTCAGTTCCGACTCTGTATCCTCCATATCTAGGAGTATTCACTAGGGTCAGTCTCATAGATTTAAAGAAGTTAAGACACTATTAGGTTTCCACACCACCCCCGAAATCAATTCCAGTCATCTCTCCCTGCACTCTCTCCCTTTATCCTTTCACCTCCCACACACCTGATCCTTCCTGCTCTCATTCCCACCTACCCCCAGTTTACTTGCAAGCTCTTTCTCGCTTCCCTAGAGAGATAAATGTGCCCCCCTTAACCCTCCTCTTTATCAAACCTTTCTGAATATTTGTTTTGTAGCTTGATTATGATTTACTTAAGAGCTAATATCTATTTGTAAGTAAATATATAGCATGTGTGTCTTTCTGTGTCTGAGTTACCTCACTTAGTATGATCTTTTCTCAATCCATCCATTTGCCTGCAGATTCCATGGTGTCATTTTTTAACAGGTGAGTAATAAATACTCCATTGCATAAATGTGAATGAGTGTGTGTGTGTGTGTGTGTGTGCATGTGTGTTTCCCTTCTTTAGGTTTCACTGGTCTGAGATTATTTATTTCCTGTGTGTTCATGGATGTAGTTAACCTCTTTGGGTTGGAACTTTCCTTCTACCAATTTCTGTAGGACTGGATTTGTAAATAAATATTGTTTAAATTTGACTTTATTATGGAATATCTTATTTTCTCTATCTATGGTAATTAAAAATTTTGTTGAATATAGTAATCTGGGCTGGCTGGCATCTATGGTCTCTTAGAGTCTACAGCACATTTGTCCAACCCCTTCTGGCTTTTACAATCTCCATTGATAAGTCTGGTGTAATTCTAATAGGTCTACCTTTATATGTTACTTGACCTTTTTCCCTTGCAGCTTTTAAAATTCTTTATTTGTTCTGTGTTTTGATTATGTGGTGACGGGACTTTCTTTTCAGATCTAATCTATTCAGTGTTCCATCTGCTTCTTGTTCCTTTATAGGTATCTCCCAATTTTCTTCTGTGATTTGGCTGAAAACATTTTCTATGCCTTTGAGCTGGGATTCTTCTTCCTTCTCTATTCCTATTATTTGTAGGTTTGATCTTTTCATGGTGTCTCAGATTTCCTGGATGTTTTGTGTCAGGAATTTTTTTGTTTAATATTTTCTTTGACCAATGTATCTACTTTTTTGTCTTCAGATTCTTTTTCCATTTTTTACATTTTGTTGTTGATGCTTACTTCTGTAGTTCCTATTCACTCACCTAATTTTGTTTATTTCTAGAATTCCCTCAGTTTGTATTTTCTTCATTGTTTGTATTTCCAATTTCAAGTGTTGAACAGTTTTATTTGTTGTTACCTTCAACTGTTTTTTTTTCTTGGCTTACTTTAAGAGATTTATTCATTTCCTCCAATTGTTTGTATTTTCCTGGATTTCTTTAAGGGATTTGTTCATTGCCTCTTTACAGACCTCCATAATCTTCATATAGTTGGTTTTAAAGTCTCTCTGTCTTTCTGTCTCTCTCTGTGTGTGTCTCTCTCTGTCTCTCTCTGCCTCTCTCTCTCTCTCTCTCTCTCTCTCTCTCTCTCTCTCTCTCTCTCTTCTCAATTTCACTTACTCCCAATAAACCACAAGACCTTTGGAAACAGAGAGTCAATGATCTCTTACTATGTTTACTTATAAATCAAGCTGTTCATGTCTATAAAACCTCAAGCTACATGGGAGTGGAGAAAGGGTTTGTCTACAGAAGACCATGAAAGAATGTGGGGAATGGCAAGTGTAAAACTATTCCATGTCTAGATTATAAAACTAAGAACAATACACTAATAGTATAATGTTACTTTATATACCTTAACTTCTAAAAGATAATGGAAAACCCCAGATTTTGTCTGCCATCCATCCAATTTGATGGTCAGGTCATATACCCTTCCTTTCTAACATCCAGAGAAATCTTTCATTTTGCTTTCAAGTTCAATTTTTCATATTTTAAATAATTTTTTAGATTTACTTTTTATTTTATGTGTATCATGTTTATTTTATGTTTATAATGTTTTGCCTGCATGTATGTCTGTGTACCATGTAAGTACCTGGTGCAGGTGGAGGCCAGAAGAGTGTGTTGGAACCCCTGGAACTGGAGTTACAGATGTCTGTGAGCCACCATGTTGAGTGCTGAGATCTGAACTAGGGTCCTCTACAAGAGTAACAAATGCTCTTAACTGCTGAGCCATCTCTCTAGCCATGATGATGCATATTCTAAACAGTGGGATTTTAAAAATCCACCTGTCTTAAGTGTTTGAATACTTTGTGAAAGTGTTTCTCACATTTGCCACTTCACTTTCTTGACTATATTGTATAACTTTTGAATTTGAAATTTATACTTTAAGGAAATAAAGTCCAAAAAATCAACTCTAAAGAAAAACTAGTTGAATGGCATAAAGATGTTTATATCAGTTTTATTCATAATGGTATCTTTGAAAATTGATCTCAAATATTCTAAAATCAGAAACTACATAAAATACATGTATGTATAAATCTATTCTGATATGTAAAAGAGTATTACAAAATAATGTTGAATAAATCTGCTACAAAAAGTATATAGGCATTTGTTATCTTGGGATTTCCAGAGAGTATAGTCCAAAATAAATACCTGATGTTTTAAAATTTCATTCACCTTTTCTCTCTTTTTTTTTTAAAGAACATTTATTGCTCATTTATTCTGTTTTAAGCACTGCACTAGGTTCAAGTAGTATCATCCAATTTAATTCTCTCCAATCTCATATAGAGTAGTCCCTGTTGTGATCCCTACTTTATAAAGACAAGGAAGGTTAGGACACTTGTCAAAGTAGCTTAGAAGTGGTAGAGTGAATATCCAAACTGAGGTCTGAGTCCAGAGTCCATGTTTTTATCACTATGCCTATCTGTTAATCATGCTTTTTTGTGTAAACTGGATTTTAAAAATTAGGTAAGGGCCATCAAGATAGCTCACCTGGTAAAAGCACTGGTCACTAAGCCCAACAGCCTGAGTTCAACCCCCAGGACCCACACATTGGAAGGGGATAACCAGGTATTACAAATTGTCCTCACACCATAGCACACACTATATCAATGTAATTTTTAAAATTCATGTTAATGTTTTGTTGTTAGTATGGTACTAGGGACCAAACCTAGGACTGTATTCATCCTAGGCAAGTGGTGTGCCACCAAAGCTACATCCCCAAACCTGGTGCAATGTTGAAGTTGTATTTTTAACTTTAATACAGGCTTAGATATTTTAGTAAATTTTGATTCTTAATTTAAGGAAGGTTGGAAATTTTGTGTATATGTAGTAATGAGCTGCATCATTGGCCTATAACAAAATAATCATGTTAATCTTTCTCATGTATAATAACAGCTATTAATTATAGAGTGTCAATCTGTAGTAGGTATTTGCTCCATGCTTTACTTGCATAAACTCATATAAATATTTTTTGTTTGTTTTTTTCAAGACAGTGGATTTTTTGTGTGTAGGTCTGGCTGGCTATAGCGTTCATAACAGAAACTATTCTGTATGACCTTTGAGAGAATTAAATTGGATGATACTACTTGAACCTAGTGCAGTGCGTAAAGCAGAATAAATGATCAATAAATATTCTTTTAAAATAGGGGAAAGGTTCTTCAGTCCTTCCCCTAGCTCTTCCTTTGGGGTCCCTGGGCTCAGTTTGATGGTTGACTGTGAGCATCCACATCTGTATCGGTCAGGCTCTGGGAGACCTCACAAGGGACAGCTATACCATGCTCCTGTCAGCAAGTGCTTCTTGGTATCAGCAATAGTGTTGGGGTTTGGTGTCTGCAGATGGGATGGATCCTAAGGTGGGGTAGTCTCTGGATGGCCTTTCCTTCAGTCTCTTCTCCATTTTTATTCCTCCATTTCCTTTAGTCGGGGACAATTCTGGATTAAAAGTTTGACGTAGGTGGGTGGCCCTATTCCTCCACTGGGGGCCATGTGTATCTACTGGAGGTGATCTATCTGTTGGATATTTTGGCTAATGTGGTCCCTATTGAGTCCTGGGAGCTTCTTGCTTTCCAGGTTTCTGGGACTTTCTAGTGACTATCCCCAGTTCCTCATCCCACATGACTACATATTTCTATTCAATTGCCTAACCCTCTGTACTTCTTTCCTGTCCCTTCCCATACTTGATCCTGCCCCCCTTTTCCCCTCTCCATTCTCCCTCTCCCAAGTCCCTCCCTCCATATAACTCCTTTAATTATTTTGTTCTCCCTTCTATGTAGGATTGAAACATCCACACTTTGGTCTTCTTTCTTCTTAAGCTTCATATGATCTATGAATTGTATTGTGGGTATTCTGAGCTTTTTGGCTAATATCCACTTATCAGTGAGTACATACCATGTGTGTTCTTTTGTGTCTGGATTACCTCACTCAGGATATTTTCCAGTCCTATCCATTTGCCTGCAAATTTTATGAAGTCATTGTTTTTAATAGCTGAGTAGTATTCTATTGTGTAAAGGTACTACATTTACTGTATCCATTCTTCTATTGAGGGACATCTGGGTTGTTTCCAGCTTCTGGCTATTCTAAATAAGGCTGCTATGAACATAGTGGAGCATGTGTCTTTGTTATATGTTGTAGCATCTTTTGGATATATGCCCAGTAGTGGTATAGGTGGGTATACTTTTCTGAGGAACCTCCAGATTGTTCTCCAAAGAGATCATACCAGCTTGCAATCCCACCAGCAGTGGAGGAGTGTTCCTCTTTCTCCACATCCTCACCAGCATCTGCTGTCACCTGATTGGTTTGAGATGGAATCTCAGGGTCGTTTTGATTTGCATTTACTGAAGACTAAGGATGTTGAACATTTCTTTAGGTGCTTCTTAGCCATTAGAAATTCCTCAGTTGAGAATTCTTTGTTTAGCTCTGTACCCCATTTTAATAGGGTTATTTGGTTTATGGAGTCAAACTTCTTGAGTTCTGAAGAACAATATCAACTAACTGGACCACCCAGAGCTCCCAGGGACTAAACCACTAACAAAAGAGGGAAGGATCTATGGCTCCAACTACATATGTAGCAGAGGATGGCCTTATCTGGCATCAGTGGAAGGGGAGGCCCTTGGTCCTGTGGAGTCTTGATGCCCCAGTGTAGGGGGATACAAGAGTGGTGAGGTGGGAGTGGGTGAGTGAGTGGAGGAGCACCCTCATAGAGGCAAAGGGGAGCGGGAATGGGATGGGAGTTTGTGGAGGGGAGACTGGGAAGGGGAATATCATTTGAAATGTAAATTAATAAAATGATTAATTTAAAAAGAGGGGAAAGGTGATGAATGAAACTTTAAAACACCAGGTATGTATTTTGGACTATACTCTCTGGAAATCCAAACATAATTCATGCCTTTGTATATTTTGTGTCAGATTCATTCACCGTTGTTTCATTCATATTCTTCCACATATCAGAACAGATTTCATGCATATATGTATTTCATGTAGACCAGGCTGGCCTCAAACTCAAGAGTGCTGCCTGCCTCTGTGAGGGTTAGGACTAAAAGTGTGCACTACCACTGCCTGGCAAATATTGTATAAAATAGGCAAGGTTATAATGACCATATTTTTCTTGCAGAGGAAAACTGAGCTGGCCGAGGTGAGAAATGCACTCAAGGTTACAGTTGCTCACTGACTGTACAGCAGATCCAGAATCAGACCTAAGTCTGAACCTGACATCTGCACTGCTCACCTAACCTGTGCTTCCTTTCATGTATGGCATCAGCCTCAGACTACCAGGGACAACTGGTGCATTGCAAAGCAATGGCCAAGGTTATTTTTGTTTGTTTTTGTTTTCCTGAGACAAAGTCAGCTACATAGTCCAGACTTTCCTGGAACTCACCATCCTCCTGTTTAGGCCACCCACCCTAGTGCTGGGGTATGTACTATCATTCCAACTCTATAGACCAAAGTTTTCTTTAGAAAGATTTATCTTAAGCTGAGGATGTAGCTCAGTGTAGAAATGCCTATTTGTGCAAAGCCCTCAGTTCATTCCCCAGCCCTGTTCTTGCAAAGCTGTCTACTGTGGGAATATTCATTATGGGAACAAATACAGCTAGTACAATAAAAAAAAATCTTGTTTAGTACATATGATAGCCACTCAAAGGCTGAGGAATATATACTAGAAAGTAGGGATCATTGGAGCACTCTTAAAATTTTGCTCATAACAACAACAAAACCCCTGATATTCAAGATTAAGTTGTCAGTAAAATACACCCATTTAAATATTTGTACATAATAGACTAAGTAGAGAACATTCCAAATGTCTATCATCAGGTGATATGAAATGACCAGAGCAAGCAAATATACAGAAAGACTGTACATCAGTGATTGCCTACAACTAGGATTAAGTACTTTTTCTTAGGTGATAAAAGTGTTCTAAATTTGATGGTGGTGTGGATGTAAAACCCTATGAATATACTAAAATCCATTGAATTGTATGCTTTAAGGGGTGAATTATATCATATAAAATTATATCTATTAAGCTGCTTGAATAATCAAATTTTACTACCTGCTAACTCCTTTGATGTTTGGAAATTCAAACTCAGCTTCCTCATCCTTATATGGTTATAAGTGAACACAATCCTGTCCTTAATTGGTTATAATGTCTACTTCGCAGGTTTTATGAAATTTGAATAAGTAATTATAAGGAGTAAAGAGAATAGTAATTATTATACAAAATACTATACAATTTCTAAATTAATATGCATTCTATTCTGTAGCTTTGCAGTCAAGAAAGGATCTCTATAATTCTTTTCAAAGGCTGTCTTGATAACAGAACCAAATATATCAATTCTGAAGGCTTGATATAATTTCTGCATTTACAGGGCAAAGATCCTTCTTATCCCAACATGTATGTTCCCTTTCATTTTTAAATAGAAATGGAGAACATTTGCTCAATCCTGTCTACCCTTTCCTCTATTCCAAATCTTTTATTTAAAACCCCTCAATCCTTCTTCCCCATATCAATAAACTAATCTAGTTTCAAAGGTAAACAAGTCCAATTTCCTTAACCTTTACTCATAAATTGAAATATCATTGCCCTTCATATAATCTTTTTATAATATGAAATAAATGAGGACTGCAGGCTTAAAAGTAAGATTTACTCAGGAATCTGCCTATGCTGTGTAATGTTTAAAGCAAAGGTCAAAGGAAGAATGAGAGTGCTAGAAGAAACATTTCATTTTATTAAAACTGAGAAGATCGTGTAGTGATTAAAATTCTCTAAAATTTTAAGCAGCAGATGGAAGTTACAGGCAATAAATGGCTGCAAAGAGAGGAAGAATCAGTATCTCCAGGGATGAGCCCTGATAGGTTATGTAATTCCAACTGGTCAGCCCTAAACAGATATACATATAGGCACAGGTCATTTTTTAAAACTTTTGTGGTTTTATAATATTCCTTTTGTTTATTAAATAATAAATGTAGGCCAGGTATATTGGCAGACACACTGAATTCCTGGCATTTGGGAGATGAAAGCAGAAAAATCTGAAGTTTACAGTCATCTTTGGCAGAGATTTCTGTGCCAGCCTGGGCTATATGAGATTCTGTTTCAAAAACACTATCACAACTACTACTGTATAAATTTCAGTGATAAGAGAATTCACATGCCATGGGAAGTTTCTGAAACACAACTCATTCTACAGTGTGTTTCTGGGTAGGATTAGGGTAGAAAACCATCATCCAAGTACATAATCAATACAAAATGTTATAAATGTAGGATTTTAAATATAATGTGTTTTCAGCACTAAGGCTAGAATACACCTGAACAAATGTAATAGTGGTCCTTCACATGCCAGAGATATGTGCAGGCAAACGTGACTCCAGGGAGTCCAAAAGGACTATGTCCAGCTGGTCATCCTGGGAAGACATTTAAAATGAAGAAAGAAAAATAAGAAGGAGTCTTATTAATAGCATGGTAACACAGGTAAATACACAGACCTACTGAATTCATTTTATCTTCAGAGTGCTTATAGTGACCACAGTACTGGAGAAAGGAACAAAGGCAAAGATTGGGAGCTTTCATAGTAGTAGTTCAGCTTATCCTAGTCTGGGCATAATCTGGGAAAATTACCTCCAAACACACACACACACACACACACACACACACACCCCTGCGAAATAAAAATAAGTTTTAAAAACTATTTGAAGGACTTGAGGATGTAGTTCAGTTAGTCAGTTAATAGAGTGCCCACTGTCCTGGGTAGGATCTGCAGTCTTGCATAACCTGCTTGGAGAGATATATATATATATCACAGGGTGTGTGTGTGTGTGTGTGTGTGTGTGTGTGTGTGTGTTTGGAGGGATATATGGGAATGCAGGTACCTGCAGAGGTAGCTGGAATTTGTAGGTGATTGTGAGCTGATTGATGTGGGTGCTGGGAATTGAACTCATGTTTTCCGGAAGAAGAGTACATGCTCTTCACTACTCATATGGTATTTTAAACCTTTCCATCTTCTTTGTATGTTAAACATTTGCCCTCAGCACCCTCTTTATTTGTCAGTTTTTTTCTGAGGAGAGATTGCATTTGAGAAGAATGACAATGTGACAACAGCCAGGACATCAGACTTCCTGCTCAACAGGGAGAGATTTGGAGAGCTCAAATTTGGCAGTTTCTCTTTAACGTTTGCTAGAGAAGAGGAAGCCTGGAAAAGTATGACATCCTTCCTCATAGTGAAGGTAACTAAATGATAAGATAGTTTGATGCCCCATTCTTCAGGACAACTCCAATTCTCTGGGCAATAAATAGCATTTGACACTGAATAAGGTCAATCTTGTGGCGGCAGTCCTCACAAAAAGAAAAACCTTTATTGCAAGGAAAACAAACAAAAATCTCAAACTCACTTTTTTTCTGATATGTTACTATAGAGGTATTTACAAAAAAAAAAAAAGAATGGGAGATGCTTCTTGTTGATGGGATGGTAAGAACAGAAGGTTTTAGGCTCCTCCTTCTTCATGGTTGCACATTTCTGCTCCACAATCATCAAAGTTATTTGAACTTCAGTATCACAAGGTCATTGAACAAGAGGTCTTCTTTTGTGTGTATTTATTCTTGAACAGCCAGTTTTAAACTGTCCTGAGAAGATTATGGAGGCTTTTCCTGGAAAACATTTAAGCACCTTGCTATTAAAGGGATGTATGGCTAGTATGTCTAAACCTTAACTGATTTCACCTTCTTTTCTGGGTTCCCCAGCACTGCAAAGAAAACATAATTAAAAGCATGAAGTGGAAATGAGCAGCTCTGTGAATCCTTTTCAAAAATTGACCATATTCCAAGCAGTCGCCAGTCATAGGGAAAAAATGCCTAGAATCATACAGAAAATAAAGAAACTTTTAAATCCCTTCTTTAGTTATTCATGCTCTTATTTTCAATTTTATTTAATAGATTGTCCTAGTTAGGGTTACTATTGCTATGATGAATCACCATGACCAAAAGCAAGCTGGGGAGAAATTTTGACTTACTCTTCCACATTGTAGCCCATTGCTGACAGACTCAAGCAGGGCAGGATCCTGGAGGCAGAAGCAAATGCAGAGGATTCCTTGCTCAGCCTGCTTTCTTATAGCATCTAGAATGGCACCACCCACAATAGGCTGGGCCTTCCCATATCAATTACTTATTAAGAAAATGCCCTACAACTGAATTTTATGGAGGTATGTTCTCAATTGAGGTTCCCTCTTTTCAGATGACTCTACTCTTGTGTCAAGTTGACTTTAAAACTAGTCAGCACATTGACTCACACAGAGATTTTGGGCATCCAGTATCTTTTTTACATTTGTTTGTTTGTTTGTGTTGGAGGGAGGTGGCCTATGCCACAGTGCATGTGTGGAAGCCAGAGGACAACTGATGAGAGTTGGTTCTTTTTCTGCCATAAGACCTTAGGTCAGCAGGTTGACACCTGAGACATCTTATTAGCCATACCCAGTATTTTTTTCCTGAGACAAGGCCTCACTACATAATATGTTCTTTCTTTAAATGCATGATTTCCTGCTTCATCTTCTTAGGTGCTAGAATTATATGTGCACCACCATCACCATACCTGGCTCACATGTATTTTTATTTTATTATGACTTTTGTTACATATAGTATTTTTGCCATCATTCTGTTTGTGAAATAAATCCTGATAGTTGCACAAAATTTTATTATGTATTTTTATTATCATGTAGTATTCCTTTGTGTAAGTATGCCTCATATGTTTTTCTGTCTTCTTATAAGTGATGGGCTCTTGTGAATAATCCCTTGGTGCACACACTTTTATTTCTGTGTTCTGTTGTAGGATGATATCTCCATACTTCTAATTTTTCTATTTAGTTGGAATTTTATAAAACTTTAAAATGTATTTTCATATTTGATATATCCTCTTTGAAATACTTACTTGCAGCTTTTTCTCACTTTCATATTCTTTTTTACTGTTGTTTTACGTTTTTGAGATGGAGTCTCTCTGTGGACTGCTGAGATTAAAGGCATGAGCCACCATGCCAGGCCCTAAGGATTCATTTGTAATATTTGATGATAAGCCTTTGTTCCTTTACTTAGAAAATTTGTTTTTATTCTATTAACTCTATATTCTTTTGTGATTATCAAAATTCCCTACATTTATCTCAGAGTTATTTACTTTCCTCAAATTTATTGCACATTATCTTATTTAAGTGGTCTGCCTTTGTGTTTAACTGTATTAAATACAGACATTTTCAACCACCACATGTCGTATCTTTAAGCAAAGTATTTCAGTATAGATTGGTGTGGGGAGGACTTCAGGTAATATTTTGCAGCCATAGTTACTGAATATGTTTAAAGAAAAGCCTCCTCCTACAACCCTTGGATATATTAAAATTCAAAGTCATCATCATCAATATCCTTGCCAGCGTTTGAGCAATGATACCAGACACTAGGAATTGTAACAAGGATTGTGTGACACTGGAATCATTTGTATGCAAGTTGCAGCTGATGCATATTGGGCCTTTTAGATAGTGGCAGCCATGACACTCTGTGGTTTAAAATGCCAAGGAAAATGAATGAGCTGTTACTTTGACTTAAATGAAGACATTTTTATGATTGAAATTCTGCAACCATGTATATTTTTAGATAAAGAACTTTAAAAATGGTTTGTTGAATTCAGATTCCAATATCTGTCTATGTGGTCTGCCAGACCCTCAACTCCGACATGTTCCAGATGATACTCACTCCCTTTTCCCAAACTTCTCATCCACCTACCCCAAGACCTATTCCTCTATAGCCTCTCTTTTGTCTAAGTATACTGCCATCTTCTCAGTCATCATGATTGGCAGTCCCCTTACTTCTTTCACATTTCCCATTTAAGCAATTATCAAATCCTCTCCAATCTACCCCTACAATATTCAATCTGTCCTCCCCTCCTCATTCCCTCCACTACTACCAGTAGTAGTATCTTATCTACTTATCCAGTCCCTTGTATCTTTTACTTAAACGGTTCCCTAGCTTACTAACAGGTTTCTTTGTTTTTCCTTAGTATCCCTTCTTCTCAGTCACCCTCCTCACTCTTGCCAGTTAGCTTCCTAACACAAGGTAAATCATAGTCATGCTCCTCAGATGACTTCTCCTTACTTACAAAATAAACTCCAATATCCTGAAGTAGCAGGGCCTAGTAATTAAGAGCACAAACCTGAGAATAAAGCAGATCTGGGTCTGAATTTTTGAGAGACTACTTCCCCCTTCTTAGCTCTAAGGCTAACTTCTCGGAACCTTGCTTCATCCTTCCTAAAATATGTATCCCAGAAAGCTTACTAGATCATGCTGGATGTTTATTATAGCATAAGAGCTAGTAAGCATTCATTTTAATATAATTAATTATCAGACTGCCATAATCTTAACTTGCCCTACCCCCACAGCCTCACCTGCCACTACATTCCTTTTACGTTCTTGTACAGGCACCTTTTGTGGTTCATTAACCTGGAATGCTTCTCCCAACACTCAGGCTCATTTCTCTCATATTAGAATTCTATCCTTCCAGACTCAAGTCAACTACTCTTTTATGTCACAATGATTTTCTTCTCTCCCACCAAGTCAGTCTCTTTTCTTTATTCTTCCAGTTGGTTTATCTTTTACTCTGGTTTTCATTACTTGTTTACTTTGCCATGCCCTTTGCTAAAGTTTGAATTCATTAAAGGACAATGATCCATTACTGTGACATTTAATTTTTGCACCAATTATGGTGCTTTTTAAATGTTACAGTGCCTTGTTATACAAGCGTTTGAAAGAAAGAAAGAAAGAATGAATGAATGAATGAATGAATGAATGAAAGAACACATAATGTCCACTAAGGGGAAAAGGGAATCTTTTATATTTACATACTTTCTTTTAAGTTGTAGGAGGTCTCTTACAATTATCATAAAGTTTAGAAATCCACATTTTGACATCATTTCACTATCCTTCAATGGAGTGTGAAACATAATTGCTACATATACAAGTCACAAAAATCTGGTACAGAAGAGCAACAGGAAATAAATTAAGAGCAGCAAGGCAAGTTCTATGGCCATATTCACAAATAAGGAAACAATGATAAGCAAATGATAATATAGAAAAGGCCATCAAAAGAAAACTGTCTAAACAATCAAATGAATATCAACAATTGTATATTATGGGTACAAAGATAAAGATAAGAAACTCATTCTGGCCAAAGGGGTTGTATGGACCCTTTTGGGTCATATGTGGTAATCACCATCATATTTTCCCAATGGCCTTCTTGACTTAAGTATTCTACAGTCTTATTTGGTATTCTACAATCTTAGCACATTTCTAGTTTTGTTCAAATAAGGATTATTGGTTATGTTAGACCTTCTCTGGCTTTCTAGGGAAAGTAGTTCATACATGTAACCATAGCACCAGAGGGGCTGAGGCAGAAGGATTGCTACAACTTTTAGGTTAGCCTTGGCTAGATGGTGAGTTCCAGATCAGTTTACACTATATACAGGAGATAACAGATCTGAAAATAAACAACGAAAAGAGCCTCATCTGCCTTAACATAATTACTACTATCAACTTGAACTCTTTATGTATTGATTAGATTTATGTGAATCTTGCAGTAAATATAATTTTATTTCAGCTGTGGCATAGGTATTGTTTTTTTTAAATCTTTTCAATTGAGTACTCAATCTTTCTAGCCTTGAAACCATTGTGCACATGAAAATTTAGAAAAGTCCTCTTTTAAATATTGTAGGGGGAAATGTTATATAGTATAGTTTAACAATTACCTTTGAAAATATTCATGTGTACAAAACAGTCCATGACATTTAAAGGTTACACCGAAATCAATTACCATCTTCTTCAATTATATAATCCAAATCTTGCATGTTAGTCACCTTCACATTTCTGTAACACAATACCAGGTAAAATTAATTTGCACAAAGTAAAAGAGTATTTTGGTTCACTGTATAGAAGTTCCAATCCCAGACCAGCTTGTTGCTTTGGACCATTGTCATAGTAGGTCATTGTACACCAAATTTCTTGTATCAGCAGGAATCAAAAGAAAGAGATGAGATGTGATTGAGACATTTTCATTAGCTTTTTACCCTCAATGATCTAAGAGTCCAACATAAAGCCCTATCTCTCAAATGTCCTACTACTTACCAATAGGACATCATTCTGGAGACCAGGCCTTTAACACAAAATTCCTATGAATTAAAACATTTTTCCCAGGGAAAGGAGAGGGGATCATGAGTCTCAGAAGGCAAAGGTAACTTAAGATTCAGGAAGCACTGGAAACTTACAATATTCCTAAGAGCACCCCCCAAGGTTGTATGAACAGTAAACAGTTACTGGGGAGAAAAGATACTCCAACTAGCTAAAAGTTGTGCAGGGAGTTCCAAGGATAAAGATTTTACGAATCATCACACATGCTAGGATGGCCTTTTCTGTGATACATTTTCCAGCCACAGTGCCTTTCCTGTGAGTATCCTCAACCATACTCCTGTGATTGACCCCAGTATATTCACTGATTCAGTAAGCTAGACTTGGGGAGAATCATGTATTAGGTATGGTATCAATGTCCTTTCTGGTATAAAGATGTTTTATCATGTTTTCCCAGAAAAAAGTCATAAAACAGGGCTGCATCCAGCATATAAATCATAGCAGTTTCAACTGTTTGGGGGCTACTGTGATGGTTTAGTTTCTAAAAGATGCTTAAAGACACATAATGTTCAAGTCCATGGATTAGTGAAAAAGTGATCACCCTCTGTGTGTGTGTGTGTGTGTGTGTGTGTGTGTGTGTGTGTGTGTGTGTCTGTGTGTGTGTGTTTCTGTATGTCCATGTGTGTGTTCCTAAATATAAAAGTACAATCTTCTCAGTCCATATAATGTTACTTGTATGTATATGAGTTCAGGGCCAACCACTTGATATTAGATAAATGTTTGGAGGCTCTTCCCTGAGAACGACTATCTCTCTGGCCCTCTGCATTCCTTCAGGGAAGATTCCTAAAGAGGGAACACAAAGATTGTAAGAGTCAGAGGGACAGAAAATCTCCTGTGAGATTGCATCTCCTAGAACTGTCAGGGAAACTGCACCCATGAATCTTAACATTCATTTCTTAATGACTATTGTCCACATGCCACCACCTACTCTTGTTTGGTCAGCGTCAGTTTCTTTCCATGTAAAGTTGAACAATATGCCAATTTTCTTCTTCTTTTTTCAATTTTATTGGTTAATTTATTTACTTACATTTTAAATGTTATCCCCCTTCCCAGTTTCTCCTCCACAAACCCCCTATCTCCTCCTTCCCCTGCCTCTATGAGAGTGCTCCCCCAACCGCCCACCCACTCCTGCCTCACTGCCCTGGCATTCCCCTACCGTGGGTCATTGAGCCTCCACTGGACAGAGGGGCTCCCCTCCCAGTGATGCCGGATAAGGCAATCCTCTGCTATATATCCAGCTGGAGCCATGGGTCCCTCCATGTGTACTCTTTGGTTGGTGGTTTAGTCCCTGGGCACTCTGGGGGGGGGGTCTGGTTGGTTGATATTGTTGTCAATTTTCTTCTTAAAGCCAATAAAAGAAAAACAAGAAAGACTCCCATCAAGATGGGTGCTGCATTTTTATATGTGTTGTTATTTAATTTTGTGTAGCTATATCCCACCCAATACTTGACAGAAACAACTTAAAAAGGAAATACTTATTTTGGTTCACAATTTCATAGGGTCTTCCCAATGATCACTTGACATATTTCCAAGAGAGACAGGGCATCCAGACAGTGGGAGCATGTGCTAGAAGCTGCTCACCAATGGCAGAAAGCATAGAGAAAAAAAAACTAAAACTTTCAAAGATATACCTCCCCTATCTCCCAAAATAGTACCACTATCTGGACCAAATATTCAACTTAGGAACCCACGGGTAATATTTCATATATAAACCATAGCATGCTGGGTGTACTGGCACAAGCTAATCTTAGCATTCAAGAGACAGAGGCAGGTGCATCTCTCCGAGTTTGAGACCAGCCTGATCTACAATTTAAGTTCCAGGACAGCTAGGGCTGTTACACAGAGAAACCCTATCTCAAAAACCCAAACAAACACATAGCAGAAGTTAATCGTATCCATATCATAGAATTCGTTGTATTCTACAAGAAAACTATACAAATGCCTGAAATTTGGGGTCTACCCTAAAATTTGTCTGCTACGAAGAAATGTTTGAAATCTATTTACCTGGAGAAACATGTACATCAAGAGAAATGGAGCATCACGATTTATAATAGATAAAACCTTTAAAGAAATCAAAGATTCATAAAGGATTGGTTGTAAAAATGCATTGTAGTCATAAAATAGAGTATTTTGAGGAATGAAAATGAATGAAATGATAGCTACATGAAACGATATGAACCAATCTTAATAACATGATAGTGAGAGAGAAAACAAATGGGTCTCCTAAAGTACCTGTGTCAGGATACTACTTCTATAAAGTTTATACAGATGTAAATAGCTAAAGATGCAATATAATAAATAATATATTCAATATAATAAATTAGGAAGGAAATCAAAGCAACAATAAGGGCAAATTTTGACTAGAAGCTATATCTGCAGAGAGAGCAGAGGCAATACAATTTGGCATGGATTCATGATTCTCACAAATTGCGTAGACAGAGTATTTCAGAAGTATGTGATTTTTGTGGTCAAGATCAAACTTTAGGCATCATACATGCCAAGTAACTATTTTACAACTGTGCTATGTTCTCAGTCCCAGGAGATGTGTGATTCTTTGTTTCTGTATGTATTTTTAAAAACACTGCCAACTCATTATTTAATAAGAACAAGTTTTAAAACTCAAGTTCCCATTTGTTAATATACTTACCCATTTTGGTGGTCTTTTTGTGTAGAATTCAAGAGGATTTAAAACATTATAGTTTTGCAGGATCGTTTCTCTGTGTTTTCCATCACTCCCTCTAAAAAGAAGAGCAAAGAAAAATGCTTTCTCCATCACTGTCTAAAGGTTCACTTTTAAGTATTCCAATCCCAGAGTAAAAAGAAATAAAAATTTCATTTCTAGAGGACAGTGATTTCCCACATCCCTTTCTTAAATCTCCAGATTCTTTCCACATGGCTCTGCTTGTCTCACATGTTTTAGGTAGTCTACTCACAGATACATAAAATGGCTTAGCAGCATATGTAGAATAAAATCTTGTCTGTAAAAATTCATCACCTATGTGTTCATAGGAGATTTGTGCAGTGACGCAGAAGTTCTTAAAACAAGGCAATTTAAAATCCAGCAACTTACACATAAAATAATAAAATCAGAAAAATGCACCAGCCTGCAAGGTTACTGTTGATGCTTTCCAATGAAAGCAAGAGCATCATGAGCAGCAAGTGCCTTATCAGCTGAGTGCTCTAAACTAGCTAATTCAGAGCAGGAAAAGTAAGAGACAATTTTCCTATTGAGTGAGCTCATGAATTTTTAATAATTTCATTTCTATACTTCAGGTAATTAAAAGAGTTTAGTGAAATAATCCCACTAATTACTTTTAGCCACAGTGTTGTAAAACTATAGAATGGTTTTTTGTGTCTAGCCATGCATAATGGTGCATGACTATAATCACATTCAGTTGGAGGCAGGAAGACTGAGAGTTGGAGGTCAGCCTGGGCTACATGGCCAGACCTATCTTGTAGATCAATAGCAACAAACTAACCAAAACAAAAAACAAGACCCTTTAAAAGAATCCTGAGTCATAGACTCTTTTCTTCACTGAAAAAGAACTTTGTTCAAAGTATATAATGTTGCCATGTTTGATCATGGGATCTCCATTAATAACTATGACTGTCCTTTTCTCCAGATACACAGGAAATGCAGTTGTTTTGGTTTCTGTACACTCTGCTAAATAATAAATAATGTCTCTCTGTAGAGTAAGAGTCTTTTGATTTTTTTCCAAGTAAGTTACATTCTGATCCTTTTAAACAATGATGATATGTCAGACAAACAGAGGGTAAATAATAAAACAAATTAGTACTTGAGATTCTTCTATTTAAAAGCTTAACCCATCAACACAAGTAACTATACATGAAGTGCAATTAAACTACCACCTTGAAAGCTAACTAGCCTTATGTCTGTTTCTATTGAAAGATTATTTCCATCTAAGCATGGTAGTACACCTCTAATCCTAGCACTTAGAAGGCTGAGGTAATAGGAATGCTGTGAGTGTGAGGCCAAGCTAGGCTATGGGTTTGAAAAAAAATCTATCACTGCTTTAAATAGTTTGAATATAGGTATTCTACAGCCTGGGATAATTGTGAAGATCTGTAACCTCCACCCTTGAGAGACTGAGAGAAGATCAGGAGGCCAACATGGAACCTGTCTTTAAAAAAAGCAACATTAATATCCTTGTACACTGTGATGTGATACAGATCATCTATATCAAATATTCCTTAGTGAAAAATATCCAAAAGCCACATTTATTTAATGATATAATACCTTATGTAGATCCCAAACTGTCTTAGAATATTGATAGGAATAGTTACCATTTAATTTCATCTGTGAATACTATTACAATGTCTTTTGGATGTTCAGTATTGTTTTAATGCAAGGACTTTTTAAAATTACATTTATTTCCAGGTATGGTGGTATATACCGTTTTTCCCCAACATTCAAGAAAAAGATGGATTTTTGTGAGTTCAAGACTAGTCTGGTCTACATAATGTCTTCCAGAACAGCCAGAGTGCTCTATGAGACTCTGTCACAAAAACAAAACAAAACAAAACAAAACAAAACAAAACAAAATAAAAAAACCCTAAAAATTACATTTATTTATTTATTTATTTATTTATTTATTTATTTATTATATATGTTTTCATATTATGGAAATGAGAGGCTAACTTGTAAGAGTCAGTTCTCTCCTTCTATCACGTGACATGGGATCTGGAGACTTGAACTCAAGTCGGCAGGTTTGTCAGTAATGCTTTTACAATTTTCAGAGTAATATTTTCTCTTGGCCACAAGAATACATCACTCTTAGGGGTTAAGAGGATAAGATACTGGAATTTCAGGAGAAGTAAATATATTTGAATGTCTTTCCTGCAGAACTCATTACATAGAACATTTCTAGAATGTAACTAGAAATGACCAAAACAAAACAAACAAAACCCATCACACATCCTGCTCATGCAAGCAACCATAATTAAACAGGAAAAAAGTCACTAATGTAGGAGTGGACTGGTTGGGAAGAAGAAAGGTTTTAGTTCCAACTCTCTGTGACCTTGGATCATTGCTTTACCATCCTGAGACACAAGTGCCTCTTCTCTAAACAAAACAGCCAACCTTGAAAGTCTTTCCTAGCCCTAACGATTTTGAACTTTTAATGATGTAATTTTCTTATTTCTATGGTTTCTGCATTGTACTTGGGAATCAGTGCCTCACTTTGCTTGGTTTATAGTGGGAGTATACTAGATAAATATTGTCAGGTTGAAATGCTGTAAATCTGAGTTACAATAATGATTTAAATCATTGGATTACATGGATATTAATATGTAGTTAGAGTTTCCTTAGGTGGCTTTGGTAGCAACAGCAGGTAATGTCAGCAATGTTCCTAATATTTAATGTCTTTTAGAGATTGATATGATGAGCTAGGTGGAAGAAAGCTGATAGTACATGAATTTATTCATCTATATCATTTATCAGAAGCTTGACAGCACCCATCACTATAATACATATTCACCTGGACAAATGTGTTATTTTTGTGTAAAATGGCTCCAAAGGTATTTTTCTTTTCCTCAAATTCCATCACACATTCCATAATCAAATTTACAGAAGAATTGCATAGTATAAATCTAGTAGAATGTCACATATAGACAAATCTTGGTTATTCTTTCAGAGAAATCTAGTCTTCTTTATAGTATTAGAGAGAAAGAGAGTGACCATAGTCAAAGGCATTCTCATGTGTCCAAGTTAAGTTGGGTAGAAGGCAATTATAAATTTATAATTATAAATATAATTTATAAATTTATTTGCATGATTTTTTTATCCATCAAATGCTTATAGTTATACAGGTACCTGTGACCAGACTCAAACAGATTGAATGTAAGACACAATTTTATAGCTTTAGCTCCTCTGGTGTTCCAGCATGGCATATGTGCAGGCAAGAGTTCAATACAGCACAGCACAGCCTGAGACTGTTCTTCTTCAGTAAGAACTGCTTACAGAGTTGTGCCTTCTCTTGTATCTGGCAGTTTATACTCCTGTTAGGTTTCCATAATACCTTAGCTGATTAGGCTGGCTTAGTGTGCCTAAAATGTACAAACCTTAGCTCCCTGAACTCCTTTCTGGAAAACAGGAGTCCTAGTACATGTTAGGCAGTGAATATCTGTATCACCAGCTCCCAAGAGAAAACGTTGCCACTGAGGAATGGGCTGCCTTGATTAATACTTTGTATATACAGTGATAATCCAGTATTGGAAGAATCACATAGGTCTATACAACTCAACTTGGAGATTCTGAGAAGCTTGTGCTTGTTTTCCTTCATATTTCACCCCGTGAATTTTTTTCCCTCTATTACTTTGCTCAATCATTTTGCTTTTATAAATGTCAGCCATAAATGCAACTATGTTTTGAGTCTTGTGAATATTTCTAGCTAATCCCTGATCTTGAGGGTGGTTTTGTGGACCCCTACACATTGTACTATTTTTAAATTCTGAAATCCCAGTGTGTTCGTTAGCATTTAAAAATACATGAACTCTGAATCATTTCTATATTGAGATGTACCCATCTATTATGTACCCATAATTGAGATAATTATATAGTACATTAAAATTTTGAATCAAACAACAGTGAACTGAATTATAAAATGCTCTGGTATGTTTTTCACATTCTAAAATCTTTCCAAAGTAAAAATAATTAATTTTAAATTTCCTGGTTATCTATATTTTTTTAGAGCTCAGAAATGGGCAGGAGGAGGCCTAAGAAGGGTCGTTTGTATACTTCAGATGTGATAAAGGGTTTACATCAGGGAAAAAATAAGAAAACTTCCCAGGTTTAAATACAAGAACTATTATGTATAACATAATAACTATGTCCCCTCAGAACCAGACTCTAATGCCTGAGCTCCTCTTCTGTGAAATGGAAATTGATAGCAGTATTAATCTCATGATTGCTATGAAATTTAAATACGTTACATGTGTAAAGGACTTAGCACAATGCTGAGCACACAAGGTTTCCCCATTTCTGATATTGCTAACTAAGGATAGGCCCCTATCACTTAATGCTGAATGACTGCTACAGCCTCCTTCAGATTCCCTTTTCTCTGGTCAGCTATTGCAGCAATAATTTTACTTGCTTTCTCCAAACCCCCAAGCAATCATTTGCTAGTACATCAAAGGAAATAGCCTCTGCTCGACTTTTGAGGCCCATATCCTACCATAATCCTTATTTCGTAGATCACTTTCCACTCTTCCATATTAGGGGCTTTCAAACTTAAGCATTGGTCAAAGTCATTTGGATAACTTGGTAGGGCAAAGTCCTCTCTCTGTCCTCTCTCCCAGTTTCCGATTGTGATAATTATTCTTGATTGTTAACTTGCATCCATCTGGAATCAAGGAGTGGAAAAGGGAATAGTTCTATTCACTATCACCCCTAGTGAATCACTAGGAAAATTTTTGCTTCCTGATCCCATGACCTCAAGTTCTGCCAGCTTAGAAGTTTTGGTCCCAGAGGTGGGAGTGCTCCTACCAGGAGACACAACAAATATTTTATTGAGCTGGAAGTTCAGATTTCCACTTGTCCACTTTGGCCTTAAGCTGACAGGTTCAAAAAGGAATAACAGTGTTAGGAGGGATGATTTATCCAGATTACCAAGAGGAAATTGGATTGCTTCTCCACAATGGAGGTAAGAAAAATTATATCTGGAGTGCAGGAGATCCTGCAGGGTGTCTCTTGGTGTTATCATGTCTGGTGATTAAAGTTAACAGGAAACTACAACAACCCAATCTAGGCAGGATGAAAAATGGCACAGATCCTTCAGAAATGAAGGTCTGGGTCACTACTCCAGGTAAAAGACCAAGACCTGCTGAGGTGCTCTCTGACGGTGGAGGAAATACTGAATGGGCAGTGGAGGAAAGTAATTATAAATGCCACCAGAATGAGGATTGTAGTTTACACGAGTGTCATATTTAGTTAAGAATGTGTTCATATAGATATTTATGTTCTTTCCTTGATTTCTTCATTATGTAAAATAACACAAATTTAGAGAACATCAGTAATTATCCTATGTAAGTTTGAGATATCTTTTAAAATGTCCCTCAAAGAGCATCACCACCTAGTCTAAAATATACAATTTGGTTATTGTTGTATGAGGGATAGTTATATCATGTTATGCATAATTATGATGTGGTTATTATTTCCATTTGGAAATTTAGTATAATATAAGGAGATATGATTGTGTGTCAAGTTGACAAGAGGTGGACTTGTGATGGCTATAAAGGACATGGAAGAAAGAAGTTTGCCTTCTATCTGTTTGCTCTTACTCTTGCTATTCCTTCACTGGCATAAGAGCCTACATTTTTAGAAATTATGGAATTTTTGGCATATCATAAGGACAGCAGAGGAACAACCACTAGATTCTTAGACTTTCCATTAATAGACAGACACTGTTGTACCAGCTGGATCACAGCCTATAAGTCATTCTAATAAATTCTCTTTTTCTCTTTCTTTCTGTCATTTCTGTTCCTCTAGAGAACTTGTGGTGATTTGAATATACTTGCCCTATGGGAAGTGGCACTATTAGTAGGTGTGGCCTTGCTGGAATAGATATGGCCTTGTTGGAGGAAGCGTGTCATTCTGGAGGCTCCCTTTGAAGGCCCCTACTGCTCAAGCTCTGCCCAGTGTGAAAGAGTCAGTCTCTTCCTGGCTGCCTTCAGATCAAGATATGGAGCTTTCAACTCCTTCTTCAGCATACAAGTCTGCTTGTATGATGCCATGCTTCCCATCATGATGATAATGGACTGAACCTCTGAAACTATAAGCCATCCCCAATTAGATGTTGTCCTTTATAAGAGTTGCCTTGGTCATGGTGTCTCTTCACAGCAATGAAACCCTAACTAAGACAAACCCTAATGCACACACACACACACACACACACACACACACACACACACACACACCAATGTATGCTCTGGGGATCACTTTTTGAAAGAACTACTACTATATCTGGTTATAATGTTACATACCTGTAATCCTAGAACTTGAGAGTCTGGGGCAGGAGGATCAAGAGTTCCTGACTACCTTAACTATGTAGCAAATTTGAGGTCATTTTGCTTATTATTAATTCTGTTAGTTATTCTTCCTTCTCACATCCACCTATCCTATTGTCTTTGCTTACAACTTCTTTGCTAGCTCAGACTTCATCCAGTCCAGCTTAAAATCTTATCAATTGTTTCTGTTTTTCAAATTAGTATTACTTAATATAACCTACATTACAGTTTAACTCTATTATTTGCCCTTATTTAATGCATATGACATGTATGTCTAACAATATAGTTTTGGTGCTTAAATTTTTTTATATTTTTTTTATTTTTAACAGACATGGTATATTGGTACATATTTGTGTGATATTGTATGGCACATCAATATATATATATATAATCTGTAATGATCTTATCAGGATAATTTGCAGATTTATCACATCAAACATTTGCTATTGTGCAGAGGTTATGCTAATCTTCTGTGTATCATTTTTTCTTAGTATGTGTGCGGACAAAGTGAGCATAATGCAAATATTTTGTGGCAAGAATATTTTTCTGCATTTTGCTCATAAGTCCAGCACTAGATTGAAAAAAATATATATATATATGTTTTTAATAATTATTTAACTGGTTGGTTTGTGTGGCCAGTTAATACATTTTGATAGTGAGATCTTATGCTTTTTATTCTACCACTAAGCAATGATGAAGGAAAAAAATTGCAGAGGTGTCTTCAGCCTCATACACAGAAGCCACATTACAACTCTTGTGCCTGTGCTGTGAATGTTACCTGCCATGTCTTTCCAAATCTGTATTCATCTTAATGCACTCAGAATTACAGGGCAATGATTATTACAGCAGATTCTACATAGAACACTGTTCATGATTGCAGCTCTGTACTTAATGGCAAATGGCAGCTGATTGTTTTGCTCTGCCTTAAAGTAGGAAGCGTGCCGTAAAAAAACAATTTGATGCTGACTGCTGCTTCTGAAGCTTTGTTATACTTCAAGTGCCTTCAACATTTATGGCTCTGGCAGACAGTTGAGAGACATACAGTGTTTCATTTCACTCTGTATTAAAAGCAGTATTTGTTGCTTCAACCTGCTGCTGAGGCTTCTAAACAGAAGATGCTCTTTGCAGATTTCAAATATGAATATCTAGCTTAATTTATGACTGTGGGTTGTGGTTTTCATAAAACATTTAATATAAAATTTAAAGATGTGAAGTCATTCATGAAGCTTGAGTATTTGTTTTTATATTTGTCATCAATGTAATAAAGCTCAATAGTGAGTAGAAAAGGTACATCAGTATCCCACTGAAGAACAATGGTATGCTCTCAATTATTTCTGAATAGATTATTTGCAAGATGGGGATTGTTTTAACTGCAATAAAGCAGAGGAGCTTCGTTAGTCCCCTGTGTCTTCTGACTGCAAAATCCTGAATTTTGATGGCATTTATTTAATTGTTAAGTCTTGAAACTTCAAATTTTCAAAAAATTATGTTGAGATATGTTTTTGTAAAATACATAAATGAAAACAGTAGCAATCTGGGGGTATAGATCAATGGTAGAGTGCTTGCATAATATTCACAAAGTTCTGCATTCAATCTCCAGTGCTGCAAAGCAAAACAATAGCAACATAAAAATAGGAAGCATTGCTATTTGTTCATAAAGCACTGTTGGCTTTGTAGTAGTATAAAAGGAGAACCTTCTTTTTTTATCATTTGCTAAAGAGTTGAGTTGATCACCTCATGGGTTATGGAATTGCAAAAGACAATGCTGCCACATAGATGGTTCACAGTGTTTGCTGATAGAATCCTGCCCACTAGCTCACTTACAGCCCTGTACACAAATGCAGTCTAGAGAGAGATGCTCTAGTGTTGTGTGGTGACTGTCAAAAAACTTGAGGAAAAAGTTTAGCTTGGGGCCACACAGGAAGATTCTGTCCCACAAATGAGAAAATAACATAGACTTATGGGTTATTTTTCTAAATAGGTGCTGGTATTCCTTCAAATATCATCTCAAAAATTTGCCATGCATTTAATATAATTATGGTGTTTTATAATAAAAACTATTAACCCTTATTATATGCTTTTCACTTCACATGTATTTAGAAATTGAATCCTGACAACAACTCTGTGATAAAGGGAGGATTATTAGAGCTCAAGAAAATATCCAAAAGCGAGGGCCAGGAGGCAGGAGTGGGTGGGTGGGGGAACACCCTCATTAAAGCAGGGGGAAGGAGGATGGGAGAGGGGTTTGGTGGGGAAGGAACCTGGAAAGGGGATAACATTTGAAATGTAAATAAAGAAAATATCCAATAAAAATGGCATTCCAAATAGAAAATCTAAACAAGAGCTTGTATTAAGTACAAGAAGGTGAGTGACAAGACATAAGATTAGAAAGGATTCAGTATGAGTGTCAGGCCCACATTTTAGAAATTATGAAACTGAGCTACAGAGGTTGTTTCAGCTTCTTATAGGGAACATCTTCATAGGTTGCTGACCACAGATGTCATAAGAGTTCTGTTGTATTGGAAAAGCATATTTGAAGTGAAAAACAGAATCCTTTCTTCTCAGTAAATTATGTCTAGATGTTGAAACCATATTACGATAAAGAAATTACTACCATTTACTTGATGACAGTATGTTCTAATTGAAGTATACGGAAGAAAATTAGCAGCTTGCTCAAGTGCTTGCTTTCTCAGACCTGAACATATAAATTGTTACAATCTAAAAGGAAAAAAAAAAAGCAAATGCCAGTCTGTTGCTCACAATCACACTCCTCCAGCAGGGGGTTAAACCAGACCTCCTGGGCTACTAATTATAGTATTAACAAAGGAAAACTGGGTCCTCTCTAAAGCACAGATTCCCATTTAATTTAGGCCTTGGAGATGGTGGTAAATATAATAACTATGTATTTAAGAATATGAACTCCAGAGTGATATTAAATTGCATTAAAATCCCAAAGCTATTGCTAAGTCTATCCCCTATGCTGAGTCAGTTTATCTCTTTTGGCAACAGCTTCTTCATCTGTAAAGATAGGGAAAGGAAAAGTAATTATATGATACCCAATCATAGCAAACACTTAGGAAGATTATTTGAGATTTCATGCATGAAAAATGTTTAGTCCAGGAAAATACCCCAAAGGTACTGATTAAGAAATGGCATTCCAAATAGAAAATATAAACAAGAGTTTGTATTGTGAACATGAAGGTAACTAACAAGAGATAAGACTTGAAATGAATCAGTATGGGTGACTGGCCCACAAAGTTATGCTCAAGAGTTTGAAATCGGTGAGATGGCTCAGTGAGGAAAGGCAATTGTTGCTAGACCTGACAACCTGACTTTAATCTTTGGGACTTACAGGATGGAAGGAAAAGAGCCAACTGCCTCAAGGTAACCTCTGGCCTTTATATGCATAAATCCCTCCCCCCACACACAAATGCAACTTTTTTTTTCACCCCAAGAATTAGTTTTGGGAGTTGAGCTATACCCACAACCCAAAGTGTCAGTTTTAATATGGACAAACAAGTGAATTGATTTGGCCAGCCTGGAATAATATCTTTCCAGATACACTATCAGCACTGGTTATGCCTGTTAACATATTCCATTTTTATTGTTTTATAATTATGCAATTATAGTTACAATAAAAATTCACATTTAGATTTTATATCTTGTACTGAAACCTGAAAGTATTACCTATTAGATTTGACTGTGAATCTACAGTCATTGAAGAACCGTCATTGTTACTCTGACATTCTAAATTATTCCCCAGAGTCGGATAATGCAAAGAAATAAAATTCAAATGAAAGTGGTGTTTGGAGAAAAGGTTGATTTATGGAGAAGTGAAGAAAATATGTTTCAGCACCTGATCTTTCAGGGATCAGGGAGGCTGGCACTGTTTGACAAGAGGGACATCTTTGACATAACTCTGAGGCCAACCAGCTAAGTCCAAACCTGAGGAGCCCATCTGAGGACTGTTAAGTCAGGAAAGCAGAAGGTGGGAAGTGGAGAGAACAAATGAACCATAAATGCAGGAACAAAGCAGTGGGTTGAAAACACAGTAACAGATAAAGAGCTCAAACTGGAGCTGAGACTAAAGCCACATAAGCTGAAGAAGGAGAGATTTTTAGAATTGTATTGGGTGCTGTCTTAGAGTTACCATTGCTTTGATGATACACCATGACCAAAAAGCAAGTTGTGCATGTGGAGGTCATTCAGCTTATACTTACTTCTACACTGTAGTCCATCATTGACAGGGCAGGAACCTGGAGGCAGGAGCTGGTATAGAAGCCATGGACGGGTGCTCATTACTGGCTTTGTTCCTCATGACTTGCTCAGCTTGTTCTTTTATAAAACCCAAGGCCTAGAGATGGTAACACCCACAGTGTGATAGGCCCTTTGTCACCAATTGGTAATTAAGAAAATGCCTGACAGATCTGCTTACAGTCAGATCTTATGGAGGCATTTGCTCAGTTGAACTGTCAATCCTTTCTAATGACTCTAGTTTGTGTCAACTTGGTATAAAAGTAGCCAGCACAGGGGCACATATCAGAAGCTAGGTGTCAAGCTGTAAGTCAAGCTTCGTTTTGATTTAAATGGCATGGGCAGTGGTTTTATGGCTTAATCTGAAGTTCTGTAACAGAAAAGTGGCGTGAATTAGAGGTTGTTCAAAAGCCTTAACTAAAATTTCAGAGAAGTAAAGGTATTGGCCTTATCCTTGAACTGTGCATATGTGAAGAATGAACTTTTTACTCACAGGCAGAGAATGAATGCAAACATTGTTCCTGAAAATCATGATTATACTACTTTTTATGCCCTGAAAAGATTTACCAAACAGTAGTCCTAAACATTTCAGATCTGTGTCCCCCTGCTTCCTGCCATTGTCCTGAGGAAAGTATTAAGGAGAGTGTCAGTCAACTCTTACTGATGATTTGAAATATTTGGGCCAATAGAAAAACAGCTAAATAAATTATGATATATCAACCAGACAGAATTGCATAGATTATGAAAAAGAGATAAAAATGAATTAAAATGGAAAACAAAATTGAATAAAGGAGAAAATAGCATATAATTTTCAGTTGCAGCCATATAAGTGCATCTTTAGAAATACATTGATAAAGACAGGAAAGAAACATGAATAAATAAATAACAATATTGATGTAGTGTAGATACAGGTATTTTTCTGAAATTTTATAATGTGTTCCTTTGACACAATGCTTTTATTTCATTTTTAAAATGTATGAATGCTTATGATGAAAAGTTTAAGCACTAAATAATTGTGGAAAGGAAAAAGCAAACGTTGCATTGTTCAGTTTTCATCAACCTTCATTTACACATCCAGATTCCAGTTTGTATGACCATTGAAGAATACAGTTCTGTCTCTTTCCAGGTGATAGATGTCATGACTTTAAGAGCTAGCTCTTAATTTTGAGCCAGCATTTTAATGGATATTTCAGACTAACCAGATACTTTTTCTCCTCCAGCCTCCACTCTGAAGTACGAGGATTACAGATATGCTCCATTACATCCATCTCAAATCTGCTTTAATAACTATCAAATCATTTTAAAAATATATTACAACCAGAGGTGGTGACATATGCTTCAATACCAGCATTCAGGAGGCAGAGGAGGTAGACCTTTGTAAGTTCAAGACCAGCCTGGTATACATAGCAAGTTCTAAGACAGCCAGGACTGTGTAGTGAGTCCTTGTCTCAAACAAAAACAAATCAAACAAATAAAAACATTACATTTTAATGTATGGTGGGGGTTATTTCACAGGATGTGTGTGTGTGTATCAGAAGTTGTGGAAGTGGGTTCTCTCAGGTTGAATTCATGTTATCAGGCTTGTCAGCAAGCTCCTTATTGCCAGCCCATGACTCCTGTCTTGAATTCCAGCCTTCTTCCCTGAACTTGTTACTTTTATGTTCATAAAACAGCCACCAAACTTGGAATTTCATCATCTTTTATCATCTTCCCATCTCCCAAATAGGTTTCTCTCTCTTATTCCCCACTTTGGCTAATGGAAATTCAATTGGTCATTTAGGTGAAATCCTTTCCTTTTTTCTTTCCCTAGCAGTGAGAGCAATTTGTCTACTTCATCCATTCTATTTCTGGAATATGGTCATAATCTATTTTCTTCCATCTTCATTGCACTTGTCCTTGCCTCTGCCACCACTGGACTCTTTTAGTAGCTTGTTTTTGTTCTAGTCCTCATATGTTGTGCGACAAGCCCCACACTGCTGTTGAAAGAATTTCATTTTTATTTTGTTTTAATTTTTTGGAAGGGTCTCCACATACAGTATAGGCTGGTCTCGAATTTGCAGTCCTTTTGCTTCTTTCTTTGAGTGCTGTGATGACAGGAGCACACCATTATTAAGAATAAAAAATTAAGAATATTTGTGGTGCTGGGGTAAAAGCCAGAGCCTCACATAGTCCAGGATGTCAAGCTGCATAGCCAGCTTTAAAGTATTCCTTTAAAGTAGTTTTGACACAGCATTCTTTTTCTTTCTTTTTTTTTTTAAATTTTTTATTGGGTATTATATTTACATTTCAGATTCTATCCCCTTACCCAACTTCTTCCCACCACCAAGAAACCTCCTATCCCATCCCCTCTCCTCATGCTTCTATGAGGCTGTGCCCCCACCTACCCCCGCCCCCACTACCACCTCCCCACCCTCATGTCCCCCCCCCCACTCTGTGTTCGTTTTTCATGAGACCAAGAATCTCCTCTCCCACCTATGCCCTACAAGGCCATCCTCCCCTACATATACAGCTGGAGTCATGGGTCCCTCCCTATGTGCTCCCAGGCTGGTGGTTTACACCCTGGGGAGCTCTGGTTGGTTGATATTGCTTTCCTCATAGGGTCACCAACCCTTTCTGCTCCTTCAGTCTTCTCTTTGACTTCTCCATTGGAAAACCCTTGATCATATCAATGGTTAGCTGTGAGCATTGTCCTCTGAGTGTGTCAGTCTCTGGGAGACCTCTAAGGAGACAGCTATATCATGTTCTTGACAGCATGCACTTCCAGCCATCCACATTAGTGTCTAGCTTAGGTGACTGTACATGGGATGGATACCCAGATGGAATGGTCTCCAGATGGCCCCTCCTTCAGTTTCTGTCCCATGTTTTGTTTCCATATTTGCTCCCTTGAGTATTTTTGTTACTCGTTCTAAGTAGAACTGAGTCATCCCCACTTGGTCTTCCTTCTTCATGAACTTCATGTGGTCTGTGAGTTGAGTCTTCACTATTCCAAGCTTTTGGGCTAACATCTGCTTAACAGTGAGTAAATACCATGTGTGTTCTTTTGTGATTGGGTTACCTCACTCAGGATGGTAATTTCTAGTTTCATCCATTTACCTAAAAATGTCTCGAATTCATTATTTTTAATAGCTGAGTAATACTCCATTGTGTAAATGTACCACATTTTTGTATCCATTCCTCTGTTGAGGGACATTTTGGTTCTTTCCAGCTTCTGGTTATTATAAATAAGGCTGCTATGAACATAGTGGAGCATATGTCCTTCTTATATGTTGGAGCATCTTCTGGGTATATGCCCAGGAGTGGTATAGCTGGATTCTCAGGTAATGCTATGTCCAGTTTTCTGAGGAACCGCCAGACTGATTTCCAAAGTGGTTGTACCAGCTTGCAATCTCACCAACAATGGAGGAGTGTTCCTCTTTCTCCACATCCTTGCCAGCATCTACTATCACCTGAGTTTTTGATCTTAGCCATTCTGACTGGTGTGAGGTGGTATCTCAGGGCTGTTTTGATTTGCATTTCCCTGATGACTAAGGATGTTGAGCATTTCGTAAGGTGCTTCTCGGCCATTCCAGTTTCCTCTGTTGAGAATTCTTTGTTTAGCTCTGTACCCCATTTTTAATAGGGTTATTTGGTTGTCTGGAGTCTAATTTCTTGAATTCTTTGTATATCTTGGCTATTAGCCCTCTATCAGACATAGGACGTAGGATTGGTTAAGATCTTTTCCCAATCTGTTGGTTGCCATTTTGTCTTATTGACAGTGTCCTTTGCCTTACAGAAGCTTTGCAATTTTATGAGGTCCCATTTGTCAATTCTTGATCTTAGAGCATAAGCCATTGGTGTTCTGTTCAGGAACTTTTCCCCTGTGCCTAGGTATTCGAGGGTCTTCCCCACCTTCTCTTCTATTAGTTTCAGTATATCTGGTTTTAAGTGAAGGTCTTTTATCCACTTGGATTTGAGCTTTGTACAAGGAGATAAGAATAGATTGATTTGCATCCTTCTACATGTTGACCTCCAGTTGAATCAGCACCATTTGCTGAAAATGCTGTCCTTTTTCCACTGGATGGTTTTAGCTCCTTTGTCAAAGACCCAATGATCATAGGTATGTGGGCTCATTTCTGGGTCTTCAATTCTATTCCATTGATCTTCCTGCCTGTCTCTGTACCAATACCATGTAGTTTTTATTACTATTGCCCTGTAGTACAGTTTGATGTCAGGGATGGTGATTCCCCCAGAAGTTGTTTTATTGTTGAGAATAGTTCTCGCTATCCTGGGTTTTTTGTTATTCCAAATAAATTTGCAAATTACTCTTTCTATCTCTATGAAGAATTGATTTGGAATTTTGATGGGGATTGCATTGAATCTATAGATTGCTTTTGGCAAGATGGCCATTTTTACTAAATTAATCCTGCCAATCCAGGAGCATGGGAGATCTTTCCATCTTCTGAGGTCTTCTTCTATTTCTTTCTTCAGAGACTTGAAGTTCTTGTCATACAGATCTTTGCTTGGTTAGGTTCACTCCAAGATATCTTATATTGTTTGTAAATATTGTGAAGGGTGTCATTTCCCTAATTTCTTTCTCAGCCTGTTTATCTTTTGAGTATAGGTAGGCTACTGATTTGTTTGAGTTGATTTTATATCCAGCCCCTTTACTGAAGTTGTTTATCAGGTTTAGGAGTTCTCTGGTGGAAATTTTAGGGTCACTTATGTATACTATCATATCATCTGCAAATAGTGAAATTTTGACTTCTTCCTTTCCTATTTGTATCCCTTTGACTTCCTTTTGTTGTCTAATCGCTCTAGCTAGGACTTCCAGTACTATATTGAATAGGTAGGGTGAGAGTGGGCAGCCTTGTCTAGTCCCTGATCTTAGTGGGATTGCTTCCAGTTTCTCTCCATTTAGTTTGATGTTGGCTACTGGCTTGTTGTATATTGCTTTTACTATGTTTAGGTATGAGCCTTGAATTCCTGATCTTTCCAGGACTTTTAACATGAAGGGATGTTGAATTTTGTCAAATGCTTTCTCAGCATCTAGTGAGATGATCAACTGGTTTTTTTCTTTGAGTTTATTTATGTAGTGGATTACATTGATGGAGTTCTGAATATTCAACCATCCCTGCATTCCTGGGATAAAGCCTACTTGATCATGATGGATGATTGCTTTGATGTGTTCTTGGATTCGGTTTGTGAGAATTTTCTTGAGTATTTTTGCATCGATATTCATAAGAGAGATTGGTCTGTAGTTCTCTTTCTTTGTTGGGTCTTTGTGAGGCTTAGGTATGAGCGTAATTGTCACTTCATAGAACGAATTGTGTATTGTTCCTTCTGTTTCTATTCTGTGAAATAGTTTGAAGAGAATTGGTATTAGGTCTTCCTGGAAGGTCTGATAGAATTCTGTACTAAAACCATCTGGCCCCGGACTTTTTTTGGTTGGGAGGTTTTTAATGACTGCTTCTATTTCTTTAGGGGTTATAGGACTGTTTAGATGGTTTATCTACTCCTCGTTTAACTTTGGTACCTGGTATCTATCTAGAAAATTGTCCATTTCATCCAGATTTTCCAATTTTGTTGAGTATAGGCCTTTCTAGTAGGATCTGACGATTTTTTAAATTTCCTCTGTTTCTGTTGTTATGTCTCCCTTTTCAGTTCTGATTTTATTAATTTGAGTACTGTCTCTGTGCCCTTTGGTTAGTCTGGCTAAGGGTTTGTCTATCTTGTTGATTTTCTCAAAGAACCAGCTCCTGGTTTTGTTGATATTTTGTATAGTTCTTTCTGTTTCAACTTGGTTGATTTCAGCCCTGAGTTTGATTATTTCCTGCCGTCTACTCCTCTTAGGGACATTAGCTTCTTTTTGTTCTAAAGCTTTCAGGTGTGCTGTCAAGTTGTTAGTGTATGCTCTTTCCAGTTTCTTTTTGTGGGCACTTAGAGCTATGAGTTTTCCTCTCAGTGCTGCTTTCATGGAGTTCCACAGGTTTTGATATGATGTGTCCTCCTTTTCATTAAATTCTAAAAAGTCTTTAATTTCTTTCTTTATTTCTTCCTTGACCAAGTTATCATTGAGTAGAGCATTGTTCAGTTTCCACATGTATGTGGGCTTTCCATTGTTTTTGTCCATATCAAAGACGAGTCTTAGTCCATGGTGGTCTGATAGGGTACAAAGGATTATTTCAATCTTTTTTGTATCTGTTGGGGCCTGTTTTGTGACCAATTATATGGTATATTTTGGAGTAGATACCATGAGGTGCTGAGAAAAAGGTATATTCTTTTGTTTTAGGATGAAATGTTCTATTGATGTCAGTTAAATCCAGTTGGTTCATAACTTCTGTTAGTTTCATTGTGTCTCAGTTTAGTTTTGTTTCCATGATCTGTCCATTGCTGAGAGTGGGGTGTAGAAATCTCCCACTATTATTGTGTGAGGTGCAATGTATGCTTTAAGCTTTAGTAAAGTTTCTTTTATGTATGTGGGTACCCTTGCATTTGGGGCATAGTTGTTCAGAATTGCGGGTTCCTCTTGGTACATTTTTCCTTTGATGAATATGAAGTGTCCTTCTTTATCCTTTTTGATTACTTTTGGTTGAAAATCGGTTTTATTTGGTATTAGAATCGCTACTTCAGCTTGTTTCTTGGGACCATTTGCTTGGAAAATTGTTTTCCATCCTTTTACTCTGAGGTAGTATCTGTCTTTTTCACAAAGGCATGTTTCCTGTATGCAGCAAAACGTTGGGTCCTGTTTATGTATCCAGTCTAATAGTCTATGTCTTTTTATTGGAGAATTGAGTCCATTGATATTAAGAGATATTAAGGAAAAATGAATGTTGTTTCCCGTTATTTTTGTTATTGTCAGTGGAGTTGTTTGTATAGCTACCTTCTTTAAGGATGGTTGGAAGATTACTTTCCTGCTTTTCTTAGGTTGTAGTTTCCCTCCTTGTGTTGGAGTTTTCCACCTATTATCCTTTGAAGTGCTGGATTTGTGGTAAGATATTGTGTAAATTTGGATTTGTCATGGAATATTTTGGTTTATCCATCAATATTGACTGAGAGTTTTGCTGGGTATAGTAGTCTGGGCTGGCATTTGTGTTCTCTTAGGGTCTGTATGATATCAGTCGAGGATCTTCTGGCTTTTATAGTCTCTGGTGAGAAGTCTGATGTAATTTTTAGAGGTCTGCCTTTATATGCTACTTTACCTTTTTTTCCTTAATGCTTTTAGTATTTTTTCTTTGTTTTGTACATTTGATGTTTTGATTATTATGTGGCGGGAGGTATTTCTTTTCTAGTCTAAACTATTTGGAGTTCTGTAAGCTTCTTATATATTTATGGACATCTCTTTCTTTAGGTTAGGGAAGTTTTCCTCTATAATTTTGTTGAAGATATTTACTGATCCTTTAAGTTGGGAGTCTTCCTCCTCATCTATACCTATTATCCTTAGGTTTGGCCTTCTCATTGTGTCTTGGATTTCCTGTATGTTTTGGGTTAGTAGCTTTTTGTATTTTGCATTTTCTTTGACAGTTGTGTCAATGTTTTCCATGGTATCTTCTGCACATGAGATTCTCTCTTCTATCTCTTGTATTCTGTTGATGATACTTGTGTCTATGACTCCTGATCTTTTTTTTTTTTAGGTTTTCTATCTCCAGGGTAGTCTCCCTTTGTGATTTCTTTATTGTTTCTACTTCCATTTTTAGATCTTGGATGGTTTTGTTTAATTCCTTCACCTATTTGGTTGTGTTTTCTTGCAATTCATTAAAGGATTTTCGTGTTTCCTCTTTAAGGGCTTCTATCTGTCTACCAGTGTTCTCCTTAAATTCTTTGACAGTGTTATTTATGTCCTTCTTAAAGTCCTCTATCATTGTCATGAGAAGTGATTTTAATTCTGAATCCTGCTTTTCTGGTGTGATGGGGTGTTCAGGGCTTGCTATGATTGGAGAACTGGGTTCTGATGATGCCATGTAACTTTGGATTCTGTTGCTCATTTTCCTGTGCTTGCCTTTTGCCATCTGGTTAACTCTAGTGCTACCTGTACTCGCTGTCTCTGACTGAAGCCTGCCTTTCCAGTTATCTTGCTTGTTTCTGATCTCCTCAGGGTCCTGATGTCTCTGTAATCTTCTCCAGTTGCTCTGAGTACAGTGGTACCTCTAGGATGCCTCAGGATATGGTGCCTCCAAGGTAGCAGACCAGCTACATGTCTGCTGTTCTGGGTGCAGTGTCTCTTCTAGAATGTCTCAGGATAAGGTGTCCACTGCTCTGAGTGCAGTGGTTCCTCTAGGATGTCTCGGGATATGTTGTCTGTTGTTCTGAGTTCAGTTGTTCCTCTGCCACTCTGGGTTCAGTGGTACCTCTGCCGCTCTGGGTTCAGTGGACCCTCTACCAATCTGGGTTCATTGGACCCTCTAGGTTGTCTCAGGAGGGGTTCGGTATCCCCACAGGAGCGGACCTTGCACGGGTCTGCACCAGGCCTCAGATCCGGGAGAGGGGCAGAAGGGGAGCACCACTCCTCAGGGGTGTGGTTTAGGTTTCTGCTGGAATCTGAGTGCTCCCCGCACCCAGCTATGGGCGTAGGGCACTGTGTGGGTCTTCTTACCTACAGGTCTCTGTTCAGTGGACCCTCTATGATGTCTCTAGGGGAGTCCAGTGTCTAGAAAGGAGCAGACCACGTGCGGGTCTGCACTAGGCCTCAGATCCAGGGGCAGAAGGGGCCAGCATTCTTTTTCTAAAAATATCTGCATATATTTAAGTCCAAACATTTAATGTGCATGGCTTTTAGGGTTTTTTTTTTTAATGGCCTAGCCTTGCCAGAGTCACATGTAATAAGTCTGCACTTAACCTAAATGTCTATAATTCCTGCTTGGAGCCAAATCAGTTCCTTTAACACCTCCTATTCTCTGTCTTCTATGGTTCTTAAGTGCAAAGTGTCCTTTTACTTGTTCTGTAATCAACAAAATCCTTACCTTTCACCGCCCAACTAAAATGCCATCTTTCTTTGAAGCCAATTTTATCTGCTTCACTGAAAAGTAATTGTTAGTAATTATTACTCCTTTTCTGTTCCTACAGCAGACTATTTAGGCTTCTTCTGTAACACCTATTCCAAACCACCTCTATCATAAAGATTGTTCTTGTGGCAGTGAACGTAAGTATATTTTAGGTGCCTTGAAGACAGAGACAGTGTCATAGTGATTGCTGTGTGCATGGGCCTTGGACATACACTTTGGGAGAGGATTTAATTCTTAGACTGGAATTATCTTTCATTGCCTCTTTTCATAGCTACAATGACCCTGGATACAGTCTGGTTATAAACAAACTTTTGCTTTGGAGAATTATTTTTTGTTTTTTTTTCTTTTTTTTTTATAAGAGTCATAGCTATGCTCATCCTGGAATTAGGTATGTAGATCAGGCTGGCCTCAGAGATCTACTTGCCTCTGCCTGTTGAGTATGTGACCCTAGAGAACTATTTTTTAACCAAAATATGCTTTGTTGTCTTCTGATGTGGAGGAAAGTGAAGAAGCCAAGTCTCAGACCCATTTATCTTCTCTTTCCTGATGAACATAGCCTAAGTTTAGGCAAGCCAGAAGTAAGTAGTATCAAACTGGACTTTATAAAGGGATTCAAGAGATCCATCTGTTGAAATCACATTGTCGTCTACCAGGCAGTTTGTTGCCCTGGGCAGCCAGCCCTCTTTTAACTATTCACTAATTTTAGTTTGTTTTGTTCTTCTCAAAATGTTTCATGGGTTACTTATAGACTATATAGAAAATATAGAAAATCCACCATAAACTTAGAAATTCTCATTGGCTCAAATGTTAAGGTACCTAGTTTCTTATGATTCTGCTGTCAATTTACTATGGAATATTGGTTAATCGTGTGTGTTTCTTTTGGCTTATTTCTTTTAGTTTGCCAAAATGATAAGGTCAAGCTAGGTCATATCTGAAAAAAACTGTTTTTTTTTATACTGTGATATTACATAGTGTGATTGTGATAAGGCCTCCTACAGGTTAGCCTGTGCTCAATAAATTCTTATGTGTAAATGTGTAAAAATGTGGAAAATGACTAAATATTTAAAAGTGTGGCATAGTTATAAAGATCAAATACATTTAGACAGAATAAGGTATGGCAAAGTAGAGAGTAAGAGGGACATATTTCAACCAAGATTATAATTTCTATGTTTAGCTTTGTGTTTTAGAATAAATTCTGAAATGGCTTCTGAAAGCCCAGAATATTAGTAATTATTTTATTATTTCCTTTTTTCCCCCAAGAGAGAGCTTTAGTAGCCCTAGCCATTCTGGAACTCAGTATGTTGATCAGACTGGCTTCAAATTCACATTGACTCTTCTGCCTCTGCCTCCCAAGTGCTGGATTTAAAAGGCATGTATGACTATACCTGGCTTTATTACTCATTTCTATAATTTTTATTTTTCTCACTGTTTTCTTTAATGAGGAGTAAAATGAAAGGATGAGATAAAATTTCCATTCATTAGAAGCACACATACACACACACACACACACACACACACACACACACAGAGAGAGAGAGAGAGAGAGAGAGAGAGAGAGAGAGAGAGAGAGAGAG
>JANHMN010000005.1:66066030-66082023 GCA_030674055.1 Rhabdomys pumilio | reverse complement strand
GAGAGAGAGAGAGAGAGAGAGAGAGAGAGAGAGAGAGAGAGAGAGAGGTGGGATGGGTGGAGTTTCTAATTTAATCTTCATAGCAACTTGTCAGAAAATTGACTTTATTTATATCTTTATGGATAAGAAATAAACCTGAAAGAGTTTCAGAAAATTCATCTAATTCACTTTTTTAGTAAGAGGTCAATCTAAGGCTGAGAGTCAACTATTTATTGCAAAACTCTTATTCCTTCTGCTACTATGCCACTCCTAGCCCTACTATATATACCTCCCAGGGACTTTCTTCTCATACCATTGCACTGTGAACAAAAACCAAGATCTTCAGAGTTTTGGAGTTGAGGAACTGGCAATTTTAGTTACATAAACCTTTCACTCAATATTTATTTGAAACTTTGATACCTTGTGTATGATTCCTGAACCTTCTCTTGGAGATCCTAAGATTACATAGAATCTATATTCAGCAGTGGGGGGTTTCTCATAGTTCCCTGGCATGTGGCCTTTACTGTTTATATTCATCATCAAAACTAGTAAAACCAAATCCAAAACTCAATATACACAGCTAATAGATCAAATAATACAGAATAATCATGGAAGTGACATCCCATTAACTTTTTCATATTCTGTTATATTCTATTAAATAGAGGAAATTTCCTGAGCATGCCTACAGTCAGGGGAAGGGAATTACACAAAGGTATGAACCTCAGGAGGCAGAGATCACCACACAGCCTTTGAATCTTATTGTCTCAAGCTGTCAAAAAGAATGAAGAAGCTAGTTACTGTCGTGGCATAATTTCTAGTACATGCTGTTAAGTTAAGAAACAACATATAAAAGAATATACAGAAAACATTCCCCTTTTTAAAAGTAAAGGAAATGTTAGAACTTCAGTATGTCATTTGTGTAAAGAAGTACAAAAAGAAGAGAACAGTGAAATGATTTGTTACATGTATGGTACAGTTGTGAATGAGATTTACATAATGGGCAAATCAGAATATGTAGGATGAGAGGGGAGTAACCCCTGTCTGATTATGCCTTTTTATATAACATTGACACATCCTTTCCAATTAAATAATTAAAATCAGTCATCTTGGAAGTAGAGACAGGAATGGCCTAAGATGTAGTCCAGAGAGTAGCAACTCTACGTGACTGGATTGCAAATGTACAATATAACTATATTATAACTGAAGCAGGTGAAGAAGGAAATACTAGTGTGAGTGTCAGGACTCAAGTGTGTCTTCCTATAACAATTTGTTAAATCACTTGCCTTATAATGTGCTTTTGCTTGGAAATAGGAATAATCAGTTAAAATGAAGCCATCTGGTCAGGTCCTGTGGTAGTTTGGATGTGAAATGTTCCCTTTAAGTTCGTTTATTTGAACATATGACCCCAAATCCAGTTTGACTTAGGTCCTTATAAAAAGGGAAAAATTGAACATGGAGACAAACATGTACAGAAGGCAGTGCTGTGAAGGAGAGAAGTAAGTAAAGATAAGGAAGAGATTGGGGTGAAACGTCTTTAAGCCAAAGACTGCTAGGATGAAATTAGAAGCTAGAATACATGAAACAGATTCTACTTCATGGCCCACAAAAAGAATCAACGTAGCCAACGAGTGGATTTTAAACCTGTTTTTTTTTTGTTTGTTTGTTTGTTTTACTTTTAGGTGATATGTCTTTTTTTTTATTAAAAATAGATTTATTTTCATGCAATATATTCTGATTGTTTCCCATCCCACAACTCCTCCAAGATCTTCCCCACCTCCCCTCCCAACTGAATCCACACCCTTTCTGTCTCTCCTTAGAAAACAAACAGGCATCTAAAGAATGATAAAATAAGATAACACAAAAACAAACGAGTCAGGACAAAACAAACAAACATCTCTGTGTGTATGTGTGTGTGTGTGTGTGTATGAGTGTGTGTGTATGTGTATGAGTATGTGTATTTGTATGTATATGTGTATGAGTGTGTGTGTGTGTACATGTGTATGTGTATGAGTATGTGTGTGTATGTGTGTGTGTGTGTGTGTGTGTGTGTGTGTGAGTGGATGTCACAAAAGTAGAGAGGAGAGCATGAAAGAGAAAGGAAAGAGCCTAAAGGAAGAGGGCAAACACTGAGTAATGGAATGTGTGTGACACAAACGTGGAAATTGAGATTATCTAGAGGAAGGAAAAAGGCTAGCCAGGGAATGCCCTAAGGGCCATGGGAAAGGGCAGTGAGAGAGGTAAAGGATTAAGAACAGTATGGCACATATGTATAAAATACTATGATGAAACTCAATACTCTATATGCTAATCACAATTGGGAAAATATCCAAGTAATAATTGCTGTATAAAATGTCCATTGATGTGCTGGATGTGGTGGTACACACCTTTAATCCCAGGAGGCAGAGGCAGGTGGATTTGTGAGTTAGAAGCCACTCTGGTCTGCATAGTTCCAGGACGGCCAGAGCTACACAGAGAAACCTGTCTCAGAAAAAAAAAAAAAAAAGTCCATTGATATATCTTAAACCTAGAAGGTAAAATTTTGAGAAGACAAGAATAGTCACATAATTCCAATGCGTTTAATATAATATATGTATTAATGATAAAGAAAAAATAGTAACTTTTCAGAGTAAAAACCCAGTAGGAAGTGCCTTTATCAAGTGATCAAAGATAACATCCCTAATAGTAAAATGTGCCAACCTTTTGTGGGTATGGTGCAATATAAAAAGTCATTTTTTGTAGTATTCTTGCCATAAATCAAATCCAAAGAAAATAGCACATGTGCTCAAATTGAGAACCTACAAAGTAACTGCTAAGTAGTCATCAAAAGTGTTAAGGTCGTGTGTTATGAAAGACTGAGGAACTGTCACACATTGGAGTAGACCAGGGAGTATCAGCAACTAATGCAACATGAGACTTTTGAGTTAAATACTAGAAAATAAAAACAGACTTTCAAAGAAATACTGCTGAAATCACAACAGCATCAGTAATGTTATGTTTATTTAGTGTTAATATCAAATTATTCCTACTGTGGGTTTTATTATAATGGTTTAAATATGTAAGTTATTGACATTAGAGAACCTATGAAGGATATGTGTGTATCCCCTCTTCCATTTTTATAATTTTTCAGGAAGTCTAAAATTAATTATCTCCAAATAAAAAGTTTAAAATGATTAGTTTCAAGAAACTTTCTCACTACTTAGCAGTCACACTGAGAGGGAATGTGTCTCCAAGAGAAAGGCTAATGTACAATAATTCCCTCATTTATCTTATCGTTATTCACCCCCAAATACTGTGTAATAGACAGAACAAGGACATTACTCACAAAATACAGCAAGAGAAATGAAAAACAAACAAGCAAACAAACCAAAGCTGTATTGAGGGACAACATGGTTGTTCAGGAATTCATTTGCAATGGCAACACCCCTGTGCTGTCCAGAAGACACTATCTCCAGTAATTCTCCCGGGCCTCTGGCTCTTACAATTTTAATGTTTTCTGGGGTGTAGGGGTTGCTTCCAGATGACTCATGGGTACTCTTTAGTCACTTATTCTCTGCACTTTGACTACCTGTGGCTCTCTGTGATAGCCTCTATCTTCTGCAAAAATGAAGCTTCTTTGACGTGAGAGCTGTACTATCTATGAGTATAAAGATAAATACTTAGAAGACAAGTTACTTGGAATCCATCTTAAACTACTAAATTGGTAGCCATAGATTTTCCTCTAGTGTCCTTGACTACTGCAGCCTTGAATTCTTGGCTAGGATTACAGCACCAGGCATGAATTCCCTCCTGTTGAATTGGTCTTAAGTCCAATAAGATAGCGGTTGGTTGCCCTCAAGGTTTTAGCCACAATTACACTATTAGGTATATCTTGCAGGGCCAGTCATTATTGTGGTTTGCAGTCTTTAAAACTGGATATTAATAACCTTGCTCTCTTAGTGTAGAGTGAAAAATTATAAAGACCATTTTATGAAATATATATAGGCTTTTCCTTTAGCCTGAGCTAAAGAATGCAGGCTCCAGAAGGCAGAACTGAATGTAAGATTTCAGGCCTTCATTGCCCCGAGATATTCCGAGTGGAGGGCATTATCCTTGAATCAGAGGACACTTGCTGGATTACATTCCTCAAGCCTCAGGGAAAAGAACCCACCTGTGGGTGTGAAAAGCCCAAAGCAGGAAGACATATTCCTGACCACAAAAAGATGCAAGTCACCTAGGTGGGACTGCGACCGGAGCAAGTAAGAAATAGTTTAACCTGAAATAGTCGGTAATAACATGGTAAGACTACTTTCTTGAGAAGAATGAGTGTGCAGAGTGATTTTCACATGATTCTGTATCATTTAGGTTTGGGCTCCTCTGGAATGTTTCACTATTCTTATGTTATGTATCCTTGACAACTCCTCACCCCCCTTCCCACTTCCCTGGTTTGTGGTTTACCCCTTTAAAAACCCTCCCTAGACTGACTGGCTTTGTCAAACTGTACTCCTGAGAGAGTGTGCAGCTTGAACGCTGGCTGCCAGCTCTCTTCCCTAATAAACCTCTGCTGATTGCATCCAGGTACGGTGTCTTTGAGTTTGTGGGTGTTCGCGACTTCCCGAGACTTGGGTAAGGGTCTCCCTCATTTGGGAGTCTTCATTAGCAGTTTGAAAAACACCTTCCAACTTTATGAAAGCTGTCAGCGAGGGAGGAAGCTTTCTAGAACAATATGAGTTTGATTTTTCTGTTTTGTGACTGAAGTATGTGGTGTTTTCAGCAGTAGGATCTTACCATCAACTTCTGCCAGGCAACCAATAACAATGGCAATAATGGGCATTGGTTTAGGGGTCTCTTAAAAGAGGTATCCCTCCTGTGGCAGTAGGGTTTTTGTTACTGAGGAGCTATGGCTTCTGAGGAGCATTATACCCCTGTGTGAGGTAATTTCAATTAAAAATATATTTTATAAAATAGAAATATATAAACATGTACTATATATTTTATAAATATATAAAATATGTATAACATAATATGTATATGTATAATGTATTCTAAAATAGTAGGTTTCCTATAGCTTTTTCAAACAATCACAGCGTATTTATCCTTCTTCCCTCCTCTGTCTCTACTTTACCCTCTCATTCTTCTCTACTTAGGTCTTCCTTTCCCTGTTTTTCCCCTTTCCTCCCTTCCCTCTCATAACACTTGTATTTTGTGCTTTCCTTTAAGCTCTTCCTCCCTACCTCCCACAGTGGTTCCTTCCTAATTTTCTGGCTTCTACAGTTACTCCAAATTATATATTCAAACCTTAAGATTCACATTAGGATCTGCATAAAAGACAGAACATGCAGTGTTTATCTTTCTGGGTCTGGATTACCTCATTCAGTATAATAATTTCCATTTCTATTCTTTTACCTGCAGATCTTATGATTTATTTTTTTCTTTACAGCTGAATAGAATTCTATTGTATGTGTGTACAATACTTCCATTATCTATTCATCAGTTGATGGACATGTAGGCTGCTTCCACTTCCTAGTTCTTGTGAACAGAATGACTAGGAATAAGGTTGAGTCAGTATCTCTGTAGTAGGATGCTGACTCCTTTAGGTATATTCACAGGTGCAGTAGAGCTGGTCATATGGTAGGTCTATGTTTAGTTTTCTGAGGAATCTTTTTCTCTCCACAGTGGCTGTACTGGTTTGCATTCTCACAAACAGTAAAATGTTCCCTTTCCCCCCAAATCCTTGCCAGTGTTTGTTGTCATTTTCTTTCTTAATCTTGGCCATTCTAAATGGGATAATATGAAATCTCAAAGTAGTTTTAATTTGCATTTCCTTGACGGCTAAGGATGCTGAACAATTTTAAAAGGTATTTTGTAGCCATTTTTATTTCTTCTTTAGAGAACTCTCTGTTCAAATAAAGCCCATTTTAATAGACTTGCTCTTTTACTTTTTGTATTTTTGAGTACTTCGTATATTTTGGATATTAATCTTCTATTGGATGTACACTGGCAAAGATTCTCTCCCATTCTGTAAGCTTCCTCTTCACTTGATTGATTGCTTCCTTTGTTGTATAGAAACTTTTTAGTTTTATGAGGTCTGACTTATAAATTGTTATCCTTTCATTTGATCCCTGCAACTGATTAAACTAAAAAACATCTGAAATTTTCCTTACAAGGAGAAGTATTTGAGTTCGAATTCTTTTAAAAGTGAAAGCTTCATAACTCAAGGCAGATTATTATCAAGTGAATGGTCAAACAAAATATACTCAAAACATGGTTCCACAGTAAGCTTCCACGAAAATTACGAATGCCATCTTTTTCAATGGATTCTTTGTTTTCTTTTTTATAATGGATATTTTATTTATTTACATTTCAGATGCCATCACCTTTCTCCATTTCCCCTCCCTAGAAACTCCCTATCCCATCCCCCTCCTCCTTTTTGCTTTTATACCATTTTAATTACATGCAAGTATCAAGGTCACTTCTAGCAAAACAATAAACACAAAAAGTCAAGGAACAAGCAAGACAATAAACAAAATTCCAGGAACACTCCCATAATCACTGTTTCTAAAGGCTTATCAGGATGACCAAAATATCAGAGCCTACTTCCGTGTCCTAGCCCAAAGTCATTTTCACGCCTAAAGCCTACTTCCTTATTCTAGCCTAAGATTTACATTTCTGTCTGAAATTACTTCTTTGTTCTAGCCTAATATTTAGATTCCTGCCTGAAATTACTTTTTTGTTCTAGCCAAATAAATAAATAGTCCTGTCTTTCTGGACATCTTCCTCTTCTAGATAAAAAGTGTTTTAATAATCAGTGATGTTCCCTGTATCTTTAGTAGTTGGAAAGACAATTTATTAGCTACAAAGAGCAAGTAAATACTGATTTTTTTTAACCTTGTGGCTTTGGCAGATTTTCATGGATTTGGGTGAAATTTTGTATCAGGTGGTCTAAGAAGATGATCTGAATGATTGTATTCATGTGAAGATAATTTGGGAGTGATTCATTAACAGTAAGTCAAAATGGTAAAGAGGTTCCGAGTCTTTTTCATCTTAGGCACTGATCTAACGTATAGACTACTGTACACATTCATAAGATGAGCCCTGCAGACATAAAGTGAAAAGCATGATCTTGTCCTTGAGGGGCACAGTCTGTTAAAGTATTGGCAAGTCAGCAAGCCCTGAGCTATTGTCCTTTTGGGAATTCAGTAGACTATCATGGGCAACATTCTGAGAAGTCTGGTGAGTTGCACTGATCAGTTTCCTGTTAGTCATTGCTTTAAGACATCATTGCCTCCATGAATTCTTTTGGCATTGTCCGAAAGCACAATTGTGACAAGGGGGAAAGAGAACTCACATTTGCTGAGTGTTTTTCATTTGTTAACAATGTGCATGCCAGTTTTGTTTCATTCTCGTGATAAGCCTGAGAGAGGGGAAATCACATGATTTTCAAAATTCTCAGGAGGAAAAGGAGCCTCAAGGCAATTATTTTGGCTTCACAATTTGGAAAGCATAAGGAAACAAAATCCAGCTCTGACTACGGAGCTCATTTATTGCTGCTCTGCCAAATTGTGAGGCTAGTAATGGAAATATGACTCATAATGTTAGAGGCCAGGCAGCCTGGGAGCAAATCAGAGTATGTTGCAAATAGCCTGAAATGAGGCCTGCCTTTCAAAGGGTGGGGGCATCCTGAATGCTACCGTGGCAGCTACAGGGCTCTAGGGGGAATTCCACTCCTGCATTCCAATTGTTCTCTCAAATGGTGACTTGGATCCGGTTTCTCAAAGAAGCAGCCCTTTCCTCCCTCTATTACTTTATTGATTTTTAGTTTTCAATTGCATTGATTTCTGTTCTTTATTAGTTCATTACTTCTGATTCTTTGCATTTAGTTTCTTTTTCCACATTATTTTTACTTTTCCACATTATTTTTACAATTACTTATTTGAGACTCTTACTCGTGTGTGTGTGTGTGTGTGTGTGTGTGTGTGTGTGTGTGTAGTCAGAAGCTGACTTCGGGTGACCATCCATGTCTTCAACCTTCTTGAGAAAGGTTTCTTTGTTTTTACCTGTGATGTAAGCGAAGCTAGAGGGAATTTTGAATTTTTATCAGTTTTTTTTTTTTTTTTGGTTTGTGCCCATTGGTGTTTCTGGATTGTCAGTCTTTCTCAAAACTAGTCCAAGATAGCAAAGCAAAACAGGCAATGCAGGGAACTTGTCACAATATCATTCCCTGTACCCAGATGTCTATAAACTGTGAAAAGGATAAAATCGCTGGGGCTGTACTAAGCCATGGGTTGCTTGCTTCATTTGCTCTGTGCTTGACATTATTATTAGGGCTCCCTACAATCTAGCCAATCTTCTTGAAAAGAAGTGTAGGGAGTGGAGAAAGACCTGAGCCAATGTGTTATATGTTAACATGAATAGGCCATGTCAGGGATCCCAGAGCCTCAGATCCATAAAGGTATGGTAAAGCTTTCGTTCACCCTGGGGTGAGCTTCAGAGGCATGGCAAAGCTCTGAACCATTTGTAGACTGGATGCAAGTGTGTACACAAAATGCCAATTATAGCTTTCTCTCCCCTGAATGTTTACAGCCTGAAGCCAGCTCCCCTACAGAGACAGCTTCTACCAAGATTAGTGAATCCTGTCTCCTTGATCCAGTTGTATACTGTAAATCCTTCCTCTTTACTCATCTGTATGCCATAACTCCACCTCTCTGTTCAACTCTATATAATAAACATGCTGAGCTTCCAGGCTGCTGTAGTTTCTCCAGCTGAGAGCCCAAACGATTTCTGTTTGTATATGTGTGTTCTTCTTTCATTCCCTCTTTAGCCCAGTCAGATCCTAGATATCAGCAGTTTGGTTTTCAGGTCACTGTGTTCTGTAAGTCACTTTGCATTCACACACTTATAATACATTTCACAACACAGGGTTTTGAATTTTCCAGCTACTATTGCGCAACCATTTCTGGCTTCTTTCATTTCTGTTAGTTTTTGCTTTACGTTTTCTAGTGCTGTTATTGCACGTACATGTTAATAACAGCTTGATATTTTTCTAATTTTAAAATATGCCCCATAATTTCTGATAACATTTAAACTTATTGTACACAATAATGAGTTTCCTTATGACATTTTAAGATATATATATATATATATATATATATATATATATATATATATATACTGTACTTTAATCATATTTAGGTAAATGTCCTACCTCCCAAAAGTTCCCATTCTCTTCCCAAATTGTCTTCTACTTTGTCATGTATTTCTAATCTGGATCCCACATATGAAGAAAATGTAACATTTGTCTTTCTGAGCCTGGCATCTCACTTCACATGATGATCTCCAATTTTCTTCACTGTCTTTACAAATAATATCAAACTACATATCTAACCTTGATGGTATGAGCTGTTGGGTTATACTCCAGGTCAAAACTACAGCACAGTAGTACTGTAAGCCAAGGAAGAGGCTTGGAATTATATAGGATTAGAATTACTAAGATATCTATTAGTGGAATTAAGCTACAGCAAATCTGAGTTTGAATGTGATGTGTAAATATGTATATTATAATCCACAGGGCAACCACTAAAACAGAAAAATGTTGTACAAATATTAGTAAAGCTAATATACTACATTAAAATTATTCATTTGAAGTTAAGGATAACAGTAACAAAAGAAAACAAAAGACATGAGTCATGATAAGCAAAGAAATGTGGCAGGCAGAAACCCAAGTACATCTGTAATAACATGTATTTGCCATGTTCTCTTTATTCATTCATAGGTGGACATCTATGCTGGTTCCATAACTTGTATTTTATGAATAGTTTTGAGATAAAAATGGATATGCTAACATCTCTAATGTGTGCTGATTTTGATTCCTTGAAACAGATACCCATCTAGTAATGATTTTTAAAATATATTTTGTTTGACATTAGTATAACCAAAGCTTCCTGGTTTTGCTCTCACAGTATGTATCTTTTTCCATTTCTTCACTTTCAAGCTATTTGTATCTTTGAACCTAAAGTATATTTTTTGTTGTTATTGTTGACAATACATAGTTGGACCATGGTTCTTCCTAGTCTTAATAGTCTCTACCTTTTGATTAGATTCTTGAATTGACTCACATTTCATGTTATTGTTATACTTGTTCTGGGTTTTGTTGGTGGTGGTGCTTTTTATCAATCTCTTACTCTTTCTAATTTATAAATTAAACTTTATCATAGGGTGAGACAGAACAAAAAGAAAATTAAGGGATATATTTTGCCTTTCCTTCTGGAAGAATCAAGAGACTTCAACACCAATGATATTAACAAAATTGCCTGCAGAAACAATGCATGTTTTCCAAAGGATATCCCAAACATGGATATAAAGAATAATAAGAGAACAATGTCTACTTAGGTTTGGAATGTTTATAACCTTGAGTGTTTACCATCAATACTCTTCCATTATCCATAAATCTAAACAACATACTCCATAAAACCAACTTACAATTTCATTTAAAAATGATATCCTGTAGGAGAAATAAACAAACAAGCCCATATATTTTATTTCATTTTAAACTTTACTTAAAAGTTAAGCTTGCCTAATTGTTTAACCTTGAAAACTATACCCTGAGCAATGTAACTAAAAAAAAAATCATAAGCTCATAAGCTCTCTTTCTGTCTCTGTCACTCTGTCTCTGCCTTTGTCTGTCTCTCCCTCTGTCTTTGTCTCTCTCTTTTTCTATCTCTCTCTCTCACACACACATACACACACAGAGTCACTGTAAGGAAAATGAAATATGACTCTACTTTGAGAAGTAATATACCTATGCTGTCAGAAATTTCTTCTTCCTTCCCAGAGAACCTCTCTTTGTCTTAACTCCATTCTTAAACTCTTATGTTAAAAGTGTCTTTCTAAAGTGTAGATGCTTCAGTCCTTCTTAGAAGGGGGAACAAAATACTCACAGGAGGAAATATGAAGACAAAGTGTGGAGCAGAGACTGAAGGAAAGGCCATCCAGAGACTACCCCACCTAGGGATTCATCCCATATACAGACACCAAACCCAGACACTATTACTGATGGCGGGAAGTGTGTGCTGACAGGAGCCTGATATGAATGTCTCCTGAGAGGTTCTACCAGAGCCTGACAAATACAGAGGTGGATGCTCACAGCCAACCATTGGACTGAGCATAGGGGCCCCAATGGAGGAGTTAGAGAAAGGACTGAAGGAGCTGAAGGGCTTTGCAACCCATAGGAAGAACAACAATATCAAACAACCAGACCCCCAAAGCTCCCAGGGACTAAACCACCAACCAGAGAGTACACATGGAGGGACCCGTGGCTCCAGCTGCATATGTAGCAGAGGATGGCCTTGTTGGGCATCAGTGGGAGGAGAGGCCCTTGGTCCTGTGGAGGCTTGATGCCCCAGTGTAGGGGAATACTAGGGCAGTGAGGTGGGAGTGGGTGAGTGGGTGGAGGAACACCCTCATAGAAGCAGGGGGAGGGGGGTTGGAATAGGGGGGTTCCAGAGTGGATAACATTTGAAATGTAAATAAAGAAAATATCCCAAAAAAGGAAAAAAATGTGTCTTTTAACAAACTCTAACTCTACTTCTCACTGACTTGTCCTGGTTTATTTGTTGAAGTGGAGGTTCTTAAGAAGGAAGGGATTTCCTGAGGCTGCTGTGGGTGGTAGCAAGGATCTGGAAGGTACATGTGTTGAGAAAAAGCTCTATGCATACTAATATATGCATATACACATATGTTTATACATGTATAATATATATATATATGTTTATATGTGCATACACACACACACACACACAGTTTTGGTACTGTCTGATGTTTTAATAATCTACTGGGTGTCCTGAAATATGTGACTGGTAGATATCGAAGAACTACTGTGATCTAATTGTATTAATTGTATTAGTTACTTTTTTTTCTGTTGCTATGATAAAACAACAAAAGTAACTTAAGAAAACAGAGTTTATTTTATCTGACAGTTCCAGAGAGATAAGAGTTCATTATGGTGAGGCAGAGGTACAACAGCAAGTCACAAGAATGATGGGAGGGACAGAAAACTGAGAGCTCATATTTTTTATTATTACTATTATGCTTTAAATATTTTTTATGGTCCAGTCATTATCCCCATCAAGTCTGCCCTTCCACAGTTCCTCATTCCATTCCTCCTCCCCCTGTCTACAAGAGGATGTTCCCACAGCCCCCACCCCACCCTACCCCCTACCAGACCTCCCCATTCCCTGGGGCCTCAAGTTTTTCCAGGGTTAGGTGCATCTTCTCTCACTGAGGCCAGACACAGCAGTTCTCTGCTGTATATGTGTCGAGGGCCTCATATCAGCTAGTGTATGCTGCCTGGTTGGTGGGTCAGTGTCTGAGAGATCTCAGGGGTCCAGGTTAGTTGAGACTGCTGGTCTTTCTATGGGATTGCCCTTCTCTTCAGCTTCTTCCAGCTTTTCCCTAGTTCAACCACAGGGGTCAGCAGCTTCTGTCCACTGGTTGGGTGTAAGTATCTGCCTATGTCTCCTTCAGCTGCTTGTTGGGCCTCTCAGAGGACAGCCATGCTAGGTTCCTATCTGTAAGCATACCATAGCCTCTGTAATGGTGTCAGGCCCTTGAGATGGGTCCCAGTTTGGGCCTATCACTGGACCTCCTTTCCCTCAGTCTCTTCTCCATTTTCGTCCCTGCAGTTCTTTTAGACAGAAACAATTTTGGGTCAGAGTTTTTGACTGTGGGATGGCAATTCCATTCCTCCATTTGATGCCCTGTCTTTCTATTGGAGGTAGACTCTACAAGTTCTCTCTTCCCACTATAGGGCATTTCATCTAAGTTCCCTCCCTTTGAGCCCTGAGAATCTCTCACCTCCCAGGTTTCTGGTACATTCTAGAAGGTCCCCCCACCTCCAGATGTTGCCTCATTCTGTTGTCCTCAGGACTTCACTCCTGTTCCACCCCCCAATACCTGATCCAAAGAAATATTTTAGTCAGTGTTTGATATTTGTTTTGAACCCTGGCAGGCTCTTTCAATCTATTTCACTCATTCATTGTCTCCTGTATATGTGCTGTCAATATTCTAGGCTCTGTTGTCATTAGATCTAGTAATCTCCCCCCAAATCCCTTCATTATAACCTCGTTCCATTGTGAGGGCTCTTAGGGCTAAACAGCTCTAACTTAGTTGCAAATGAATTCAATTCCTTTAGAAGAGATGGGGCACAATCCATTTTATAACCTGGTTATTCACCCACCCCCATCATCACCCTTGGTACTGAGGAAGAATCTATTAGCCAAGGCTTTGAGCTGGAGGTGGGACAATGGCAAGCATCCAAACCCCTTGTGTGAAGGGAACACTGTGGGAGTTGAGCATTTGTTGCAGAGGGGCTGTGGTGGTCAAAGTTCTTTCTCATTTACCTATCCTGCTATGGAACCAGGATCTCATAAGGTGCTGAGTTAGAAGTTTTATTCCACAGTGGGCAGGAGAGAAATTCCACTTACTGACCATAGTGCCCTGGCTTTAACCTAACATTAGGGTTCTCCTCTTCTAATGATGAATGCCCTCCGGCTTGTTATGTGCTAGCCAAGAGTGTGCCTGCATCAGTCCAGAACGAAGTTTTCTCATCATTGAGCTGGGAGCTGAAGGAAGAAAGAACAATATTGGTTCACAAACTACAAATTCTAGTATTTTTTCATTTTCTATTTGTTTTTATGGCCATTCCCAGAGGCTTTCAAGGCTGTGTTTTTAAATACTAGCTCACTTATTTCACTAATTGTATTGGGGAGGAGGTTAGCAGAGTTGCCCACCTTCTGCTGCCAGAAGTCACTTTCTTAAATAAAGGTCTGTGTTTAAATATCTTCTTGGGTTTTTTGTTTGTTTGTTTTTCCAGACAGGGTTTCTCTGTGTAGCCCTGGCTGTCCTGGAACTCACTCTGCAGACCAGGCTGGCCTCAAACTCAGAAATCCGCCTGCCTCTGCCTCCCAAGTGCCGGGATTAAAGGCATGCGCCACCACTGCCTAGCTTAAATATCTTCTTGTTAAATTATCTATATCCATTTCCTTAATTTTATCCTATACTGCATGGCTTTATCTATATAACACACAAATATTTGACCAGGTCTAAGGCATTGTTATTTCATCTCTAGAATACTGCAGTAGCTTTCGATGGATCTTTTGCCTACCTTCAGCTGACTTCTTCCCTGGTATTTTTTTTTTTTTTTTTTTTTTGCCTGACAGGCCAGTATCTTGCAGTTAAACGTTAAATTGCATCATAATAGTCCTCTTCTTACAGCTATCTCATGTCAGACAAGAAGGCCTTGTGCTTAAAAATACCCTTACTGAGTGCACGATAGCTTTCTTCTCCCTGTTCAGTTCAGCCTCTGACCCCTTGCCGTTACCATTGTCTGTCACCCTCACTCTGTGCCACCCTATTTACTCCGCCCCTTTACACGGTGCTTTCGCTAGGCACCTCTGTATTTCTTATTTAGTCTGCCAGGGATACTCTTCCTTCACCTGTTTCCACAAATTGTATTCTTACTTTCTTCATGTCTTTGTTCTTGTTTTTAGCAGTGCAGGGATGGAACGCAGTGCTTTATGCATGTTAGATAAATGCTTAGTGAGAACCAACCCCCTCCCTCCGTCCCAAGCTCTTTCTTCCTACACCACCTTTTCAAGGAGGCTTTTGTAATCACTCCCATTTAAACCTGATGTCCTCTCTGCCATTAGTCTGTTTTAGTTTGGATCAGAAATGTCCCTCCAACTTTGTAGTTTGAGTGTTCTTTTTCCAGCTGTAGCACAAATTTGAAGGCTGCATGCTTACGTAGAGAAAGTAGGTCACTAAGAATATGCCACTGGGTCTGACCTGCACTCACAGATTTTTGGCTTGTGACCCTGTGAGTAGCTCTCCCTCAGCCTCCCACAGATACAGATGATAACTTCCTCCTCCCTTCTTGCAATGATGGACCAAAATTCTTAAAACTGAAATCTAAAGAAAATCTTACTTCCCTTAAGTTGTTAAGTATTTGGGTCATAGTGACATGAAAATAATTAGTAAACTTCCCCATTTTCCTTCCCTGCTTGCCACCCTTTAAAGTAATGGACAGTTTAATTCTTTTGTGTGTTTTGGCTATAGCACTTACAAGAGTAAAGACCTCTTGATTGATTACCATTCAACATCTAAGAAGACTCATGCACAAAGTTAGTTATCAATGTTTTCTAAATGGCTGAATTATCAGCTTTCAACTGAAGTGGAGGAGCACTTCGACACTTTCTAGGATGGGAGAATACAGTATAAAAGTAAGAGACTTGAGATTTTTCCTCATTAAAAATTGGATTCATAGGGAAATGAGCTTTTGAGGCTCTAATACAACTCAGCCCCATCTTCTCACTAGGTACTTGATCAAGAAATCATTTGGGTCATGACAAACTTCTTCAATATCCGAGTATACAGGCCTCCTCTAATCAAGTTGAGATAAACTGGTTGGTTTAAAATTCCCTCCATATTCTGTAAAATAGTATAGTCAGGACTTTGGATGCATGCATATGCATGGTCTTCAGGAGGAGACAGTGAAGGTGGTGGGGCTAGTGTTTACAATATAAATGTTGTGAGCCAGGATTCAGAGTCCAGATCAGTTGAATTCATTTTTTAGTCAAAACTTCAGTTTCTCATTTAGAGTTTTCTACAGACATTCTGTATATTTCATAGATACCTTAAAAATAGAGTAGTTTGATATCTGAACCAACAATCCTACAATTCATGGCTGAAGAGCACAAAACCCACAGAGCAGAATAAACTTGATTAAATTGCTACATAGAGCAAAAGGGGGAAATTGACATCTTTGCTCTTTTCTTTTAGTCTAATGTCTTATATAGACTGCCCAAACTGAAGAGAGAACCTCTAAGATAAGCAAAAACATTATAATATAAGCCAGATATAGTATGGTAGATACCTTTTTACTTGCAGCAGATGTATCCCAAGACCAGTGTATACATACATACACACACACACACACAGAGAGAGAGAGAGAGAGAGAGAGAGAGAGAGAGAGAGAGAGAGAGA
>JANHMN010000005.1:66034561-66066020 GCA_030674055.1 Rhabdomys pumilio | reverse complement strand
AGAGAGAGAGAGAGAGAGAGAGAGAGAGAGAGAGAGAGAGAGAGAGAGAGAGAGACTGGTTTTCATAGATGTGAACAGCTTGATTTATAAGTAAACATAGTAAGAAATCATTGACTCTCTGTTTCCAAAGGTCTTGGTGGTTTATTGGGAGTAAGTGAAATTGAGAAGACTAAAACTGTGACTTAGGCAGAACTACTGTATAATACAAGATGCCATACTTATCAAGGGGATTTCATCTCAGCAAAATTAAGGGATAGGTGTAATCAGGTACATATTAGTTCATACTTTTGTAATTCCAGTTTAACAATCAAAGCTGGAACACATTTAATTAATCTTGTCAATCCAGCTCACTGATCAGGAAGTCTGATACTGCAGTCTCCGAAGTACAAGTCCAGTCAACTGCAGCATGATCTCTTTCGATTTTCTTTTGACAGCTTGAATCAAGTTTATGCAGGCACTTTGCTATGAGAGTTACCTGAAATAATGCTTCTCTCTGCCACTTACTGGATACCTCAGAAGCAGGCTCAAACGTAGAGGTTTGAATGGAGGAAATTTATTTGGGGAGTGTTCTTAACAATATCTGCCATGATAGCCGTCCTCTGAGAGGCCAAACAAGCAGCTGACTGAGACAGACACAGATACTTACATTTAACCAATGAACTGAAGTCAGGGACCCCTGTGGTTGAACTAGGGAAAGGATGGAAGTTGAGTAGGAGTGCAGCCCATAGGAGGACCAACAGTCCCAGTATACCTGGATCCTCGAGATATTTCAGACAGGAGTCACCAACCAGACAGCATCCACCAGCTGGTACAAGGCCCCCAACACATATACAGCAGAGGACTTCCTGATCTGGCCTCAGAGAGAGATGTACCTAACCCTTAAGAGACTTGAGGCTCCAAGGAGCAGGGAGGCCTGGCTGGGAGGGTAGGGTATGGGGTGGAGACATCCTTTTGGAGAGAGGAGAGGGGAAATGAGATGAGGAACTGCTGGAGGGCAGACTGGGAAGGGGTTAACAACTGGACTGTAAAAATGATTAAAGATAATTTAAAAGAAAAAAGAAAAAAAAAAAGAATATCTGCCATGGAATAAAAAAAGTATTATTGAGCTCTGCTTGGTTGTGCAGTCTTTTAATCCTAGTCTGGAGGCTGGGAGGCAGAGGCAGGAGGCTCTCTGAGTTTGGTCCGTGACAGCCAGATAAAAAAGAAAACAGAATAAAATGAGAGAGAGAGGGAGAGAGATAGATAGATAGATAGATAGAGAGAGAGAGAGAGAGAGAGAGAGAGAGATTGAGAATGAAAACTGCAACAAATAAGAAGTTCTGGGGGTTGGACTGGCCACTTCAAATTAAGTCAGGGTAAATTAGTTCCCTTTTTTGTTGCTGCAACTAAATATCTTCCTAGAAGCAATTTCTGAGAACAAAGACTTATTCTGGCTCCTGGTTCGGGGAATATAGCACATCATGGAGGAGAAGGCTCAGCGGCAGAGCAGTTACTGTGTGTGCACTGAGAAATTGCTTGCTCACATTTCAGCAGTTGTAGAAACAGGGAAAGGAGCAATGCCAGAAGGCTGACTTCCCTCTTTTCCTTATGTATTCAGCCTGAACCACACCCCTGGGGACAGTACCTTTTCACATTCAGGGTCGGTCTTCACCTCCTCAGTTAATCCTTTCTGGAAAAGCTCTTGTGGACACCCATGTCTCATTAATGCCATTCTCATTAATCCAACCAGATTGACAACAGAAACTAACCATCACAGAAGGACATGAGTCTTTGTATTCACACAGGATGCAGTCTGCCCTGTGGAAGAAAACAGTGTGTAGTACATTGAATAGAGCACATCTCTCAGACTCAGCCTGGGATAATTCTTAGGGAGGGAATTAGTTGCATATCTTGTAAGGTAGCATTCCAGGTGGCAAAGGGATTAGTACTAAAGTTCTTCTTGGAAGATGTGGATGTCAGTATCCATCCCACTAGCCTTTCTTTGCATCCCACTTTCCCTCCCCAGCCCCCGTTTACTTACACCAACATCTTCATACTGGTAATATTTCATATTTTTCACTCCATGCCTTACTCCTCACTATAAAGCCTCTCACAGAGTTCAAAAAGAATTATGCTCTTTCTCTTTGATTTTTAAATAAACACTTTATTAATAATTAAGATGTCAAGAAGTAAGGAAACTAACTAGAAGCCATGAACTTGGAATGCTAAGACCTCCGTTCTTAGCATGCCAATTTTACATGCTTTCTTTTATACATATAATGTGTGCTCTTTTATATTGAGATCTGCCTATACTGCCTCACACACTTCCTGGGGACTGTTTAGGATCTTTCTCTAGGGATGGCTTTGCACTCAGCAAGTAAGCTAACTTCCAAGAATTAAGCAATATACATTTAAAAACACATTACAGTTTTTGAAATCCTGTAAAACTCAGCTTGGAGGATATTATTTTAAATGAAATGGTGCAGACACAGAAAGACACATACTGGATATATGAGCTAAAATAAAAAAATGAATTAGAGAGTGAAAACGGTGATTGCCAGGGCAGGGCTGGTGGGATGTGGAAATGAGGAACTGTTGGTCAAACAGTGTGCTGGTTAGTTTTGTTTTGTTTTTTTTAATTTTTATTTTTTAACTTGACATAAGCTGGAATCATCTAGAAAGAAAAAAAACCATCAATTAGAAACAAGGTTGACGCTGCGCAAAAGCAGAGCACCACTCGAATTGAACTCTCTGAATAAGGTCAACTTTACTCTTGACCAAAAAGGTGTGTGCTCATGGCAGAGTCAACACAAAGACAGGAAGTGCACTTGGCTTTTTTTCTGACTTAGGTGATCACCACTTTGTCTTTTCCCCATTCGCTGGGATCTGACCTCCCAACCTTTCAAGATTAGCTAAAAGAGTCCACAAGGAAATGAAGAAAAAGGGAAAGGAATTCCTACTCAGAGTCATCAAGTTCCTGGAATGCAGTAGTGTCTTTGTGCAAACAAAGGGTTTACCAAGTGCAGTTGGATTAAAACGTTTGCATGAAAGTCTTACAAGGTGGGAGATTGAAAGATTTGAATTCTTTCTCATAAACACAAGTTTTACAGTGTTTGATAGGAAAGAACAATATTTAGTGTTTCTTAAATGTCATGAGAAATTCTCTGAGGCATTTTCTTGACTAATGATTCATGTGGGATGGCCCAACCCACTCTAGACAGTGCCACCCTTGTGCAGGTAAGGTTGAGTTGCATTAAAAAGCAAGAGATGGGGGTGGCAGCTAGGGTAATGGCTCAGCAATTAAGTGTTGCTTTTGCAGGAGACCTTGGTTCCATTACCAGTAACCACAAAGTGATTTCCAACCATCCGTGACTCCAGTTCCAGGGGATCCAGTGGCTTCTTCTGACTTCCATGGGCACCAAGCATGTACATGGTTCATCTACAAACATGTAGGCAAAACACACACACATAAAATAAAATAAAATAAAATAAAATAAAATAAAATAAAATAAAACAATCTTTTTTGAAAAAATAAAGTATTTTGTTGTCTTTAAAGCAAGTTTAGCAAGCCAGAAATAGCAAGCTAGGAAGCAGTGTTTCTCCATGGTTTGTGCTACAGTTCCTGACTTCAGGTTCCTACTGCAATCTCTGCTCTGACTTCCCTTCGTGATGGACTGTGATTAGGATGAGTCAGCCAAATAAACCTTTTCCTTCCCAAGTTGCTTTCAGTCACAGTGTTTAATCACAGCAATACCACACAAACTAGGACAAAGAGTACAAACTTTTAGGTTGAAAGTTAATGAATTCTGGGATTTAGTGTGCAGCATGGCGACTGTTACTCATATTACACTGTATCCTGGATCTAGCCTTGCTACAGACTACATCCTTTTAGGGTGTAGAGGAGTTAAGGCAGGGTCTTGTTAGATAGCCCAGGCTAGGCTAGAACTCACTCAGTGCTCAGGTTGGCCTCAAACGCTCTATCCTCTTGCTCCAGCCTCCTGTGGGCTGGAATTTACACCTGGGCTACATGGCAAGACTTTGTTACAATAAAATAAAATAAAATAAAATAAAATAAAATAAAATAAAAGGAAAGGAAACAAATCAAAACCAAGGTAAGGAATACTCCCAAATGATGGCACAGATATTCATTTGGGGAAAAAAAGTATATCACAGTGCCTATTCATTGGCTTTCCTCTTAAATAATATATTTTTGTTTGTAATAAATTAAAATTATAGTGAAGTGGCTTAAACACCACTGAAGTCAATGCAAAGATATAACCAAAGCATCCAGGAGAGGATTAAGTATTTACTTATTTATTTATTTACTTACTTAGAGACAGGTTGTCATGTAGCTCAGGCTGGCCTTGAACTCTAGATTATCTCATCTCTATGTACCAAGTTCTAGGATTACAGATGTGGACCACTATGGTCAGCTGGGCATAAGTAGTAATACAAGATTATTATATCTGTGTGTGTGTGCATGCACGCATGTGTGTGTATTAATATACATATAATATTACAGGTAAGATACTATCTAGTACAATATAAAGTGCAGTCCACAGTAGAAAAATATAACCAGGAGTAATATGAGAACATGGTTTGCAGAAACAAACATGTTGAGTTTCTCAAATTTACTTTTCAATGCTTACTTCTGCATGTGTAGCCTACATGCCATTGTCAAGTGAATTAATCCCTATCTTTATTTTCTTGTAAAATGAATATAAGAAGATGAACCATATCCTAAAGCATTAGAAGTTTAAGTGAGATACTTAAAAAATAGAAAATAGAGTTTTGATTTCTCCTAACTTTACTATTCCTTGGTTGTCACTTTAAATTAGGCTCCTAAGTCTGAATTTTCTTAACTGTAAAACAAGAATCATACTGGAACTAACCATTTAACCTTATCAAATGAGATGAGCAAGTGTTCTGAAGACTCACTATATGGCTACGTGTGAAGGGCACCTGTGTTCAGAGTTTGACCCTCTACATTTGACAGTCTAAGTTAGTGTCTGGACTTCAGTCCATCACAGGTAAGAATTTATTTTCTTATTATTGGCTTTAGAAAATATGTTATCTCTTAAATACATCCTTGCAACAAAGAGAAAACAGACTGATTTAAAATAAACAAACAATGAAATACCCACAATGAAACCATATCAATGACTACAGGGGAATCTTCCAGCTTTTATTTTATATGGCTTTCTACCTACCTGTCTGAAATGAGATAATGCTCCTGTTTTCATCTATGATAAAGGTTTTGGTGCTGGGTAACATTATCCCTGCTTTCCAAAGATCCAGGCTGTCCGCTACCATTTGAAAGTTTCAGGACACCCACTTATTTTACTTTGTGTCTGTTTTGACACCCTGGCAAATAGTAAAGATGAAATCCATATTTCATTAACTGAATGATTTCATGTATCTCTGGGTGTGGGTAAAGGTTGAATTTAGAGTTGAAAGATGGGTTTCTGTGTTAGCTTTATTCCTTTTGGAATGTACAGTCAATCTTGGACAATTATTTGATTTTGATTTTGTAGGACAGGGTTTATATGCTCTCTCCCTGCCCTTTCCTTAGTGTGTGTGTGTGTGTGTGTGTGTGTGTGTGTGTGTGTGTGTATGTGTATCCCAGGCTGACCTTGAATTAGTGATCTTTTTCCACAACACCCTGAGTGCAGGGATTAGAGATATATGCCACTGTGTCTAGCTTTTTTTCCCCTTGAGTTTTCAAATAAGAGAATGCACATGAACGCTTTGTAACTTGTTTATATATTATAGAAAACAACACTTAGTGTGCTATTATAATTAGTCATTAGTAAAATTTTATTTTTTCAGAACCTAAAATATAAACCTGCCAATGCTTATTGTTTAATATAAGAAAGTTGACGGATGTGTTTAGTATGAAAGTGAAAACAGAAGACAAACTGACATTTGTACTCTTTCATTATTCTATGGCATTGAAAACAGGGTCACAGGATGATGAAACAATGAACAGACAGTTTTGGAGCCGGGTTATCTTTGGTCATGATATAATACTGGGCTTCCGTGAATTCCTCGACAGTATTCATTGACAACAAGACATTTGTTTTGGTCTACTTCAAGTTTGCAGATGCAGGTTTTAAACCCAGAGACCTTTTCATTTGCATTATGTGCTAGATGAAAAGACACATAAGCTTTCAAAAGTGTGGGGATTGTAATTTTATCACGCAGTTAAATTTAAACTGTCTACATTATAATGGTAGATAGTGATGTGCAGACTTGGAAGTAGAACACACAAAAAATATTGCTTATTTTAATTATTTTTGACACGAGGGCTTGCTTTATAACTCAGGCTGGCTTTGAATTCTTGTGATCCTTCCGTGTCAACCTTCGAAGTGTAGGCACACTGCATTTTAACAAGCTCTAAAACTGTTCTGAGACACACGGATGTTTGAAAATTACTATCCTATTCTTCTAAGTATTGTTTGGAAGAATAAAGTGATAATAGTGTAACGGAAATTATACCATATTCTCCATAGTAATATGTTCAATACAGTGCCCAACCAATATCAGTAAAAAAAAAAAAAAAATTATTTGTCAAGCATACTTAAGAAACTACATCTTGTAGAATAGTCTAGAAAGGCCAGGCTCCTCAGTAGCCTGCTAGCTGTTTTTACTTCCTTTTTCTGTTACACAGATAAGCCATTAGTTTGAAGATGCAACCAGCTACCCAAGTACGTTTTCTTTGCCAAGTCAGAAAGTTGGAAAACATGTGCCTTGTGTGTATAATCCACCCGGTATCTTCTCTTGGCTGTACCAAAGTTTTGATTGCAAGAAGTCCTATGAGTTTTCCGAGGACTCAGCAACCAGAAATCTCTGGCTTAGCCGCGTCTGGCAAGCTACCAGTGAGATTCTCTCAAGCAGGGAAGACGTAAGAGTTAACAAACCAGCATGCTGTAGATTGGCAGAGAGAGAGACCAATAAGGTGTCTAAGCCGGCAGTGCGTCTGGTGTGGGCGGGTATGGGCAAAGCGTGCGAAAGGACCGCGGAGGCCTAGGGGTGAGAGGGCAGCAAGGGTTGGAGATTAGGAGGAGGCGGGGGCCACGAGAAAGCACGTGTCTCCATCCCTTTCTTTCTGCCCTTTATCCCTTTATCCCTAGGGTTTGATAGCAGCGGGGGTAGCCCGAGGCCCCGTTTATGGCCACGGAGTTACAACGTCCGGACTCCATGCCCTGTCACAACCGGCAAGTAAACTCTACTTCTAGCCCAAGTCCCGAGCGTCTGCTAGCCGAGGACCCAGTCCTGGATCATGCAGAGGAAAGTAACGCTGCTATGGCTAAGCTGAGTCTCCTCCCTGGGCACGCCCATTCTAGCGTGCTTTCGGAGCGGGACTCTCCGGCCTGCTGCAGCACTAATCTTCACTCTGAGAACCACAGTGACTGTAGTGACAGTGGCAACTACAACGCACCTGTCGGCGACTCCCTGCTAGGGGACTGTGAACTCTCCCGACAGATTGGGGCTCAGCTTAAATTGCTGCCTATGAATGATCAGATCCGGGAGCTGCAGACTATCATCCGGGACAAGTAAGCCTAGAGCAGAAGGGGAAAATGGAGTGGAGGGCTGCAGGGTGAAAGTAAAAAGCCTGTGTTTGGATTTGGCACACTGGTCTTTGGGGATTAAAGCCAGGCCTCTTTCTTTGGCGTGTGAGTAGAGAGGGAGTCAGTGAGACAGACACTTCTGTGGCCCCTTAGTTGCTGCGGTTAACATTGCTTTGTGTAGGAAGGAAACCTTTTAGGTAGCCTTCAGCTTCTTCCGGCCTCTTTGTCTCTCGTAAGCATGACCAATCCTCAACTGTGCCAGGCAGGTACACATCCCTATGCCATCTGTTCAGTTCCTGACCACGTGGTAAATGTATAACCCAGAAATGGTTCCTGCCTGTGGTTATTATCACCCCGACAGCCCAGGCTCACAGAAGTAAAGCAATTTCAAGGGAAATGATGTCGTGCTCCACCATCCCTCTGACTCAACAGCATTTGCTCCTGCGTGTGCCATTTTGTTTACTGTTTGGGAGTTCAGCTTTACCTGGTTGCCAGAAAGTTTATGATTCCACTCTTATCAAGACTGTTTTTGCTGAAAACTTACAGAATGTAGTTAACAGCAAAGGTAACCTAAGAAGTTGGATCCTCCTAACCCCACAAATCAGTATAGCAGGAACCTGAAGTTTAAATATTTTGGAATATGAGTTGCCTTTGATAAGTATCTACCACAGTGAAATACTGCCATCCATCCTTCCTTTCTTTCTTTTTCTCTTCCCCTTCCCTTCCCTTTTCCTTTCCTTTCCCCTTTCCTTCCTTCTTTTTTATCAGACAGGGTTTTCTTAAATTGCTGCTAAAACTCTGGCCTCAAACTCAAGGCACAAGTCAACCTCCCAAGTAGGTGGAACTACTGGACCTGAGACCATACCTGGCTCCTATTTGCTATTGGCTAGTGGTCTTAAATGAGCAGCTACGGCTCATTTAAGACAACTATCTTTCCAGCATGCCTTGACATATAAAAATGCCCCCAAATAAATCAGATTTGCCAACCTTTTCTTCATAGTCTATTGTTAAGCTCCTGTGCTTCCTTACTGTCGTTTTCCTGACTCTCATGTGAATGCACCTATAACTGTCTTATGAACATAGCAGCCTTGCTTTGATAACTGCCATCTCAGCAGCCTTCATTGACTTATTAGAACCTATCAAAGTTGGGCATGCTTGGCCCCTTTTGGTTCCCTGTTTCTGCTTTCATTTAGAATTCCGTATATCCCTTTTTATTAATGGTTAACTCGTATTTTTCAGGGCTAAACTCCTTCTTCCTGGCTGATCTTCCCTGACCTTTTTTAAGAGAAGGGTTATCTTCTATTTTAAATATCCTCACTTGTGTATGGACCTTGCTTATTAGGTTTTATGACAAAAATCTTTCTACATTTTTAAATTACAGTTATTCCTTGCAAGTAGCAGATGCTCAATCGTTAAAGATTATTTCTACCTTTTGTGGAGACAGAGTTTTACTGGATAGCCCAGTTCTGGCCTGAACTATTTGATCCTCCTGCCTTAGCTTCCTGAATGCTTGAGTTATGGGGAGTGCACTGCTATGCCTGGACCTAGCTCTCAAACTTACATTATGAAACTGTACTATTTGTTTATAAAGAATCAGTATTGAAAACTATGATCACATAATCTCATGGCATAGAGGTCTTAAAAAGGATAAGGCATAGTTTTGCTAGTTGTTGGGACAACTGGAGTAAAACATCTGTGAAATAGAGAAAATCTGATAAATCTTGGAGTTGACTAACTTTGGTTCTTGGATCCTATTACACTTGTAGATGAATTTTGGGGGCTCAGGAAATTTCTGGTTAATTTTATTAGTCCATGGTAATGGTTATTTAAAAAATAGCTTTATTGAAGGACTGCAATATAGCTCAGTGGTAGAATTATATTATAGACATAAGACCTTGGATTTAATTTCAAGCAGTGCAAATAAAAGAACATCTTTATTGAGACACAATTATTATATTCAATACAATTGAGACATTTTAAAGTATACAATTTAGTGGTTTCTGTGTTTTCTTCACCTACCACGGTCACTTTTAAAACATAGTCATCCCCTCAACAAAAGACCTCACAGGTCCACATTTACCTACCAGACCCTCAAGCCCTAGGCAAAAATTAGTTTACTTCATAGTTCTGTTGGTTTGCCTATAGTGAACATTTTTCCTTTGTGTGTGTGGTATATGTGTGTGATCATGTTTGTGTGGGTGTAAGTATTCATGCATGTACATATATGTGTGTGGAGTGTAGAAAGAAGTAGACATCTGGTAGCATCCACCACCACTATACACCTTATTTTTTGAGACAGGGTCTTTTACTAAACCTAGAGCACACCAATTCAGTAAGACTAGTTGGCCAGCAAGCTCCAAGCATCTTTCCAGTTCTATCTCCTCAGTGCTAGGATTAAAGGTGTGCATCAACCCAGCCTTTTACATGGGGGCTGGGAACTTGAACTCAAGCCCTTATAGTTAACCTCCTATGCAATAGTACAAAAAAGCTTCTTGCTCCTGTCTAACTGTAAGTCAGTGCTCCTTGACCAGCCTTTGTACCTCCTTCTCCTCCCCTCTTCTCCCCAGCCTGTGGTTAAATCCATTTTGTTGTCAAACGCTGAGATCAAATTTTCAAGACTCCCCATATGAATGAAATCATGTGATTATTGCTGTCTTGGATAGTTCAAATTTGTCTATGGCCAATTTCTTTTAGTGTGATGTTTTCAGCATTCACTCCTTTGTGTGGCTGAATGGTAATTTATTGTATAGATTTGGTGCAGTTTATTAATACATTCAATGGCTAATGAATATTTGGGTAGTTTTTACTCTTTAGCTATTATGAATAAGGCTGCTGTGGATATTTGCTTATATGCCTTTGTGCAGGGATGAAGATCTTCGGTTATCGTTAGATTTCATAAAGGGTCGTTATGTAAAGGTTAAAAACCATTAATACAGAGTTTGGAGAGACTGTGACATTTAGGATTTATATTATGATAGTATCTGTATGTCTTGATTATATTTCATTATTCAGAAAAGCTTGGGTTATACAACAACGTGAGAATAAGTAGAATCCTTTGTATTTTTTTTTTTTTTCTGTTTGAAGGAAGAGACGGTAGAATCCTGTGAAGGGATCTTAGACAAGATATTTAACATCTTTGTCTTTCTGCTTTATAACTTATAAAATGAAGATGCTGGTACAGCCTCGTAGTGCTCTTTCCTGAGAGGCTGAAACAAGATTATATCCATGAACACTGTTATAAACTGTGAAGTGCTTTGTATATTTACAGCATTTAAATTCGTCCCGTTGAAAATTACGCATGCCTTTTATTGACACCAGTATAAGGAATTTGTTTGCACAGAGAATTCAAATTCTTAATTTGAAAATCAATACCAAAGGCAGATCATGTGGCTCCTGCTGCTAATACCTGCATTCAGGAGGCTGAGTGAGAAGGAAGGCTGTGAGTCTGGTTAGTCTGTGGTGCTTAGTGAGGAAAGAAAGGGCCAGCCAGAACTACCTAGCAAGACCTCTCAGAACAAAAATACTGAGAGAACCTACATAGTTTGTATACAGCTATGACTCAGTACAGAAAGACCTATTGTAATTTTTCCCAATGAGGTGATGCTTATTCAGGATGGAGACAATATTTTTTTGGCTTGTTTTTGTTTTTAGTTTTGTTTTCCTTAAGCAGCATAATTTGCTAACAGAAGCTTTCCCTTCCTTCCTTCCTTCCTTCCTTCCTTCCTTCCTTCCTTCCTTCCTTCCTTCCTTCCTTAAGCTGACTTACCTTTTTGCAAACAAGGCCTGTTTTAGGTACTGTAGGAGCTGACAAAGTATCTGTTGTAAGCAGGGTTATATTCATGTAGGACTAGTTATGGAGGGTATCATAGTTTGTCCTCTTTGAGGCATATGCTTTTCTCTGTTTTGATAAGACAGCATGTACATATATTACAGAGGTCTCTGATAATAGAAGTGTCTGGAGTACATGTTGTTTCTGTTATTGTTCCTGGTTCTCAGAATCTATCTCTAGTAAAGGGATTGCTTTATGAATTGACTCTGGCATGGAGAAATGGGGTGATCAAACAGGACTGTAAGTTGTTGTATATCTATAAAACAAGCAAGATTGAGAACATTGTACTGATTTAAAATGACTTTATTTTTGAAGTGTACAATATTTGAAACGTAATATGTTGGCTATATTATTGAATTTCAAGGAAATGATTCTCTCTCTTTGAGAGTGCAGTAATCTAAACACCGAATGGAATGGGTAATTTACTCAGCTACACGTACATGGGTCACTGGCAAACGACAAAAAGAAATGACTCCTTCATTTTCTTGTAGCTTCTTTTTTGTTGCTGTTGAAATGGATTAAACTATACATCCCTCTCTTCCTGAATAATAAATCCAGTAGACTCCGAGTGTAATGTATTTTCCCCCATAAATATGGTTCATGACCTCATATGTAAGGCAATGAAGTGAATTTTAAAAATCATCAACCTGGTCCCAGGGTGTGTGTGTGGGGGAGGGGGGATATTTCATCTCCTAAAATATTAGAGTCAAGCTGTATTATGAGCAGTTGAGTATATTCTGTCTGTATGCTTGTCCTAGGAGAAGCTTTGGAATGGTTTCTGGAATGGTTTCTTTGGAGTGGCTGTTTGGATAGAAGCTGAGCAATTATCTTAAGAATTTTTTTCAGTCCATAAAATGGCATCAAAGAACCAGCCTTGTGACTAGTTGTGAGTCATCTGGACATTTAACCTCAGGATGGATGAAAGTCCTGTGTAACCCTAGTCTGAGTGTTGCCTAATATGATGTTGAGTCGTCTAAGTAATGTAATGTTCCTAACCCAAGCTGTGCATTAGAATTGATAGTGAAGGCTTAAAAAACCAACTTCCTGGCTCCCAGGAGGAGGTTGCTTGTCCAGTGTTGGGTAGAACCTATTTGCAGTATTACAAACACCACATATAATCACACACTGTGCTCAAATGAGACCACTGCCTCTGGAAAAATGTCTAGGCTTCCAGTGTGGTCACGGGCTTGGCTTTAGACTTGGAGTATGGAGTGATTCAGGGATTTATATGGGAAACAGACATAACTTGTTCTGGCATCACTCCGAGACTAGAGGAATCTCAGAATTTGTCAGTTCAATTTATACAAAACCAGAATGCTTACCATAGTGAAAACATAATTTGCAAATTATTTAAAACATGGACATGCTTTTTGTTTGCGTACATTTTTCATATGACTTTTCTAACTGGCTGTAGGAAACCCCATCTCTAAGTATCACAAATTTCCAATGTATTATGTGTTGGGGCTATCCTAGTAATGTCTCACCAGTTATTGGACTCAAGCAGTTGAAAATGATACCTCTTGTTTTTCTACCTGCTTTTTGGCATTTATTTTGAACTCTGCTTAGAGATGAAAGTAGACAATGCATGGAACTCTATTTTATGAGCTTATTAAGAGGTGTTAACAAGCTGTGACTTTGCTGACTTGCACCTGTCAGGTAAAAGAAGCTATTTACTTTTTTGTTTTGTTTTGTTTTAAATTTCCATTGAATTAGATTGGTTCTAAGTATGTTGATAGGGATTTGGTTTTTGAAGGTAATGGGAAGAGAGAGTAAAATCAGCTGTAAACCATGCTACAGCAAACCTCAGGGCTGTTCTTGATTGTAGTAATCACAAAATTGTAGAGGTAGAAATTATACTTTGAGAGTCACACTAAACCATAGCTTGAAGTGAAACCTACCTTTTGATTGAACCCAACAGAACTGCTTTTAGGCTCCACTTCCCTTACATCCGTTGGTTTAACAAACAAACAAAATATTAAATCTGGGTCCTCGCACTCTTAATTTTCATATTTTTACTTTGAAAGTCCATTAAATTTCTGTTCTTACCAGCTAAAATACATTAATGCCCAGTTAAATCTGAATTCGGTGAAACAATGACCTTTTTAAAAATATAAGTGTAACTTAAAATATTGTATGGGATTTCTGAAATTTAAATTTAAATTGTATAGCCTGTATTTTTATTTGCTGAATGCTCATCCCAATTTCACTTCTCCAAATGTCACAAATAATCCATATAATCTTTCAGGAAGAAGAGTGATATGTTAAAATTTTGGAAATGACATCCAATTTAGTGTTCTTAGGATGTGACTATAAAATTTTAGTTAAATTTTTCTGAGTTATGCCTTAGGAGAGTTTGTTTTTAATTTGGAAAGGATATATTTTTTTTCAAAAAGGAGTCATGTTATGTAGCTCAGGCTGGCCTTGAACTTGTTAGGGATGCCAGGCTGTCTTTGAACTTTGTGATCTACTGGCCTCATCCTCCTGAGTGAAACCTAGTATCACAGGTTTGCACCACCACACCCAGCAAAGGGAGTGTTGCATGTGGTAACCTTAGTGGCTTACTCTTTACAAGCTGTATCATAAAATCATCTGCCTTTTCAGGAAGAGCATTTTATTTCTTCCTGATTTGTTATTTGTATTTTATTATGAAATAAGGTATTGTTATATAGCCTGGACTGGTCTGAAACTCCTGGGTTTAAGTGATCCTCTGTGGTGTAACAATATTCTTGGGTGAACAAACATCTACTCACCTTAGATAGGGAACCCAAGAAAACTACCAAAGTCCATCTTGGTGAGCCGATAAGTTTTATTGGGGTTACTTAGAAGAACACAGATGACTGAAAGACAGCTGCATCACCAAAGCCCACCCCAGCATGGGTGACAGCTTACAAAAGCTGGGAACCTGGAGCACATTGAGCAGCCTGCAGGCAGCTCAATAAAGGTTGGGGAATGCCCTTTCTGGGTAGTTGAATTTGTCTAAGCCTCTTCTTTGCTGTCCAGCTGGTCGAGTGTGAGTCTTAGCTGTTTTTATAGCTTATATATGCTTGGAGAGGGAGGAGTGAGTTTATCTGGGTAATTTTAGGAATTTCCTGAAGCTATTGGGTTGTTTATTTCTGAGCTTAACCACCTTCTCTGCAGGATGGAATTTTTCATTTTCCTTAATAACATAGCGTTGTTTCACTATCCCTTTTACATCTTGTGTGTCTTAACAACGTTTCTTCCAAAATGAAAGGTTTTAATTTCAGAGGAAACTGCTACATCACATCCTCTTGCCTGATTCTTCCTGGTAATTAGATTTACAGGCATGTGTCACCTTTTTGTGGTGGCTTGAATGAGAATGGCCCTCCTATGTTTATATATCTGAATGTTTGGTTTCCAGTGGGTGGACTGTTTAGGAATGATTAGGGGGTGAAGTGTTGTTGGAGGAGGTGGACTTTAACATTTCAAAAGGCCATGGCAAGCCCAGAATCACTCTGTCTGCTCCTTTTGGATCAGAAGTAAGTTATCGGCTACTGCTCCAACACCATGCTTGCCTGCTTGGCTCTATGCTCCCAGACATGATGATCATGGACTCATCCTCTGAAATCATAGGCAAGCTTCGAGCTAAACACCTTCTTTTATAAATTACCTTGTTCATGGTGTCTCTTCATTGCAATAGAACAGTATCTAAGACAACTGGCATCCAGATATTTTTTTGAGATAGGATTACCTCAAACTCACTATGAACTTAAATTTTGGCTCCCCCTGTTTCAGCCTTCTGAGCACTGGGACTGCAGGAATATACTACCATTCCTGGCACTCCGGAGATTTTAAAATGCTGTCTAGAGAGTCTTACTTAGATACTCCCTGTTAAAATGAAAATTTGGTTTCTGATATGAACATTGTTTCCATGTGAAAATTGCATTTTTACATGACTGCCTTTGTGTTTCATCATCTTGCTATAGTATGTGGCACATGCATTTGAGGGGACAATGTTTAGACAAGTAAATATTCCTATATATGTTATGTTATGTCTCCATTGTTGGACATGTTTGGAGTTTGTATAATTTAAAGCATCTCAGTTTAATATTAATTACAGTTCCATTCTTTGTGTTTTGATTGCCTTGATGTTACTGTTTATTTAAATATGTGATGTTTGGTTACTTAAATATATTTTAGAATATTCTAGGAGGTGGTATGATTGTGCACACATTTAATACCAGCACTTAAAGGCAGAGGCAGATGATCTCTGTGAGTTTGATGTTAGCCTGATCGAAATACGGAGGTTCAGGACAGCCAGGGATACATATATCCTGGATGAAAAAAAGAATACTCTAGGGATATGTGATTTTCTTTTATGGTAGTTTTATATCATATTATTTTAGCCTGTTATTAGAAGATGGTTGGTACTTTACATAGCTTTGTTTCTGTGGAACAAAATTTTCTAAATGGTTTTGAAACAACTTGAATAATTATAATTTAAAACAAAGCGTTAATAATACCTGAAGTCTAGTTTCCATTAAAACACATTTTAAAACAAATGATTCAGACCAGTATTGGGCCTAAAGGAAGAATTCAGAAAATCCAAGCAGCTTAATCTATCTGATAAGAAAATTCTGTTTTTTATGAAACTGTTCTCAGCAGGGTTAAGGCACTGTGGAATTTTTAAAAATGGAATCACCTTATTGCATTCTAGCTTTACTTTAATTTCTAAGTTGATTTAAAGTAAATAGTATGAGTTGAAGTTTGTCTAAAATAACAAAAGGCAAGATAGTAATTACTGTTTATAGTGAAGTAACTTGGAACAGTGGATGATTGCATTTGTAGGTCAAATAACTGTCAAGAGAAGACATTTCCTATTATAGTCTCAGTGTATATCTTTTGTAGACTGTAGATAAAAGTGCTTATTATGCAAAGGTTATCAGCTAAAGCTGATTTGGGGGAAGAGAGGGTATGAAAGGTATTGAAAGTAAAAATAACAGATGGTGATATTCCTGATCACTTTGCCCGATACAATTTCTCTGTGTAATAACTTGATGTGTAACTGTTGAGAAGTGTTAAAAAAAAGATGTTATCAAAACATATCATAGGATATTTCTTTAAGAAAACTTCAGACTTGATCACTGGCTTGGTGGTTAAGAGGACTTGCTGCTCTTGTAGAGGATCCTCTTCTGATCCCAGGATCCACATAGCAGTTGACAATCATCTGTGATTCTAATTCCAGAGGATCAGCTGCCCACTTCTATTCCCCATGGCTATCAGGCGTGTACATGGTCCATGGATATACATACATGCATGTGCATAAAAGAAAATAAATATAAAACATTTAAAGGAATGCATTCAACTTCCATAACCTGAAATAACCTGAAAAATAACCTGAAAACTTCAGAGTTTCCTTCCCTCGTAAAAAAGTGTGTTTTGGCTGCTGAGACAAGTTTGCATAGGTCTACCAGTGAGAACAGTACATTTTTAATAGCTAGCTGTTTCTCACTTCCTTGACAGGTGTGTTTTAAAGATGAATTATAGAAATGAAAGACACTGGGCTCATTTGAAAACAGCAGCACACATAACAGAGTCTGTTTTAAATGGCTTCTCATGTATATAGGGGCTCACATGTGTGTACAAGTGTAGAATATTTTGAGTCTAGAGAATAGAATATTAAGGCTACAAACATAGTCCTGCTATTGCTTAATTATGCTCATAGTTTAGGGAGATAACATCTACAATGTGATAGAGCTGTAGTTACTGTAAGAAATGCAGTCTTATTTGTGTCTGGTATATTTTATTGCTTTCTTCTGTTAGAAAAGCTAGTGCACATGCAGAAAAAAAAAAGTGATGAATTATCTGCCGAGCTAATAGACACTTGCATTTGCCCTTTTGATGCTGTCATGAGGGATATTTTAGTATATTTTGGATAGGCAGGTAGGGAATTTTAAGTACACAAGCTGTGAACTAATTCATTCTATCAAAATGTTTAACTTACATGAAAGAAAGGAATATTAGAATTTCACATATAGAAAAACCATCAGTCTCTTAATATGTTGCTGTGGAGGGGGTTGGTTAACAGCTTGTGGGTATGTGCAAGATTGCATTATTATTGCCTGAGTATCTCAGGATAGGGTGGTATTAACCAGAAGGGAATGCATTAAAAAATGACAGAAAAAATATCTAGGGAATGAAAAGGAACAAGTCATAAATGATTTGGGAAAGAGGACTTAGAAATTAAGTCACACATTCTTGAAAGCAACGACAAAAGCAGGGGACTTATTTTAACTTGTGTAATTCCAAAAAGGACTAGAGACAAAGTATATGGGTTATTTATCGCTATTGTGTGCCTAGAAAGCAAGGCGAACTGAAGGGAGAGTGGAAGAAGCTGGTTTTCTTACTCTAAAATTTTCTTCTCAATTTGAGCTCTTAGCCTTGCTGTCATCTTCCAGAGGAATCTTTGATCTCTGACAGCTCACTGGGGACTGCATGATCTTTTCAATTTCTGTCTTGAGTGATGATACCAAGTAATCAAATAAACATTTCCAATAATGCTTATGAAGTCATCTCATTTTAATGTGTGCCTCCTAGTAAAAACGTATTGCCTCAATCATAGTCTGTACATGTAAGCATTTGTAATAGGACTTAATATCAGTGTTATTATGTGTATTAAGTTATATTTTACCTTGAAGCTCGAATGTAGACTAAAACCTGTACTTTTTTTTTTTTTTTAGGACAGCCAGTAGAGGGGACTTCATGTTTTCTGCAGATCGTTTGGTAGGTGGAGGCTTTCCATTTCATTTCATTGTTATATGCAGTGATATAATCCTGGTAGGCCAGAGGGCCTGTTTGTTGTAGAGCATTCTAGGGTTGAGAGAGATTGTAGTGAGTAACCAGTCGTCTTGCTGGGCTTCTGAAGTGTTCTTTCCACTACAGCATTAAAGCACTGCCTCACTCCCTTTTACTCCAAAGCCTATGAACCCATTCCTTGTTCTTAGATGGAGCTCAGCAGTCTGGTTGTCAGCAGCTCATAAAATGTCTTATCTTAGAGCAATGAATTGAAGCACATTAGAAGAAAACTACATATGTTCTGAGACCTAGCATTCACCCTTGTGGTATCAGCTAATGTACAAAAACTAGTGTAATGTGTGTGTGTGTGTGTGTGTGTGTGTGTGTGTGTGTGTGTGTGTGTCTTACCATATGAGTTGCATTTGTTTTGTTTCTGCCTTGTGGTATAGTCACAATATTAAATTCTAAGTTGGACTGTCTATTTTTTCTTCAAGGGCATCCTATCAAGTCCTGAGAAAACCCAATCTTTCTATAGTCAGTGTCATTTCAGATGCTCTCAGGCTGAATTGCTTTGCCACAGATTTTCACTCTTATGTCAGTATCTAAGTGTGCTCCATTCTTGGAATGAAAGTGATAATTAGTTGCTATGACTAAAGTTCTTCATTAATGAAAATAAACACTGGGCACATTTTAGGCTCTGTGCTAGACTGTTTTGAAAGAGGGGAGATAAAACAGCCAGAAACATAGATATGGTCCCTGATCTTGTAGAATTTACAAACTTAACGCTGTTGTCAGTACTTAGTTTAAGAAAGAAATGTGGCTTATTAACTTTGTAGGTATAATCAGATCATAGAAAATAGTTATAAAAGGAAATGTGAAAAGAAGGCACTTTTAATTTAGATTTTTCTTGGAGCATATATTCTAAAGGACCATAGGCAACCCCTCTTCTGCTTTTGGCTTTACATATTTGGTTGAGAGACCCAGTTTTATTTAAACTTATTTTGGCTTTCATGGATAGTAATAACTGTTAGTAACAGCAGGAGAAATACGGTTGCCATTTCTGGGGCAGTAGCCATTGTCTTTCATATTTTCTTCTCTGTATGTATGTGTATATATGTGTGCTTTTGGAGGTATATATGTATGTGCTTGCATGTAGAAACCAGAGGTCAGCCTTGAATGTGGAGGCCAGAGGTCAGTCTTGGTTGCTTTTCAGGAGCCATCTACCTCTTTTTTTTTTCATCCTGGGATCTGGGTCTCACCACTGAGGATAGGCTGGTTGGCCATCAAGCCCTTTAGAAACTGTCCTGCCTCTAGGGCTATAAAGTGTATGCTATCACTTGGCTTTTGCTTTTTATGTGGGTTTTAGAGATTCAATTCAGCCTTCTTTTATGTTTCCTGCAAAATCAACCAACCAACCAACCAACCAACCAACCAACCAACCAACCAACCAAGCCAAAAATATTTTTGAGGAGTTAGGAACTTCTACCTTAAGGACAGAGAATAGGCATCTCTGTCCTCAGATGTAAACGTGTTCATCTTTTGTTTGCCCTCTTTCTTTTCTTTTTTCTTTTGGAGACAATTTCTTTTTTTTTTCCCCAGAATGTCCTCAAAAATTCTGGGCTCAAGCATTCCTTCTGCCGCAGCTTTCCAAGTAGCTGGGATGACAAGCCTAGTGGCAGATGCTTGCGTTTCTTCTTTTTGATATAGAAAGGAGGAGTCAAGTTCATGGATGCTTTAAAATGCTTCTCTGAGATAACAGGCATTATATACTAGCCAAATGAGATATGTGGCATACTTCATGGAAAGATACAGCAATTTGGACTTCTCCGCTCTTCACAGTTGGCTTTGAAGGAACACTGTCGGGGTGGGGTTGGGGGTCTGTTGTGCTTGTGGTAGCAGTTACAGCCATTTGTATTTTTACTGTTGAAGATCTCTAGTGTACCATCTCCTCAACACAAGGGGCTCACGACTGCGGGAAACTGATGTTGTTCTGTGCTTGTCAGAAGTTACTTCCCACAGTTCTTTACAATTTAATTAATTTGGAGGAGACTGGTGAATATTGTGATGAGGAGCTTGATTGTACTGGGCACATGCTGTACCACTGAGCTACCTGCCACCCCTGGAAGGGATTTTAGTCGTGCTTCTAGTTTTATGCCCTCTTCTAACTTAGACACACTAATCTCCACACCTGGGTGTGTACATGTTTTATGTATTCTTTGAAAATTTTATATATGTAATTTTACAATGTATTTTGATTTATATCCACCCTTCAATCCCCCTCCAACTCCTCTCAGACTCTTCCATTCAACTTCTTATTCTCTTTTTTCCCATAGTCTACTAAATCTAATTTCTGTTGCCCATAGGCACCTGGGTGTGAGACTATCTGCTGGGGTATGGTCAACCTTTCAGTGGGCCACACCTCTAAAGAAAACTGACTCACTCTTCTTCAGAAGCCATCAACTGGCAGTAACTTCTCAAGTAGGAGCAGGGCCTTCGGACCTCCTCCCACCTGTATGGGGAGTGTTGACTGGCTTGATTCTTTGCCTGTCTTGTCCAAGCAAACACAGCTGCTGTGAGCTCATGACTGCAATATTTCACAGCAGTCTTCTTCAGTCTCCCGCTCTGCTCTTACAGACATGATAATTTCTGTCCTAGAGTTTCAGAGGATGGGGCAGGAAACAAGGCTCTTTTGAGGTATATCACTAGAGGAAGGAGAAATGGGCTTTTCAAAGAAAAAAAAATTCTTCCCTGTAATTTTCTCTTAAAGAAACATGAATAGCTAATTCCTTGGTACCAAACAGTGAGTGTGTTCTTGCATATACTATTCAAAAGGTTTCTGGGCACATTCTCTGATTCTGCAGGCAGACAAAGTGATGGGCCATTTCCGATTGATCCTTCTAATGGCAGCAGGGTGATGTGTTGTGATAACACGGAAAGAAGCATTGTACTTCTCCCTGCTGTTCCTGATTCTCAATCATTAATGTAATATTGATTGGAGAAAATGTGCACTACAGGCTCAACACTGTCTTTGTTATAGTGGGCTCTGGCTGCTCAGATCTCACTGTGAGAATCTGACTCCAGTAGTTTTTTAGTGATGCTTTCCTTTAGACCACATATTATAATTGCTATGAGACTCATAAAACTTGATTTTAAAGTTTTTAGAAAACTATTTCTTTACTGTGTGTGCACACGGATGTGTGTATGCACACACCCGCACATTCCATGGTGGATACATGTGAAAGTCATAGTACAACTTTTTGGGAGTCACTTCTGTCCTTGTACCTGCTTATCTACTTGGTCTTCATAGTACTTTTCTTTAGCTGAGAAATTCTGAGATACTCTACTGGGTCCTCCTTCACACCTAGTAAATTGCTTCAGCCAGACCATCTACTTCATTCTTTTTTCACAATGACTTTTAGGTTTTATTTGCACTAAGGTGGACCTCTGTTAAAAATGAATCCAAATTCATTTTTAAATTTCAAAGATTTCAAAGGGACTAAGCAAGGTAGAGAAAGTCCAGGTGGACACTTTGCACAGTAAGCCATAATTTTATTACTACTAATGGCGTTTTTAAGACAAGTCTAGTTGAAATTACATACCTTCCATATTCTTGACTGAATCAGAAGGGACACTGGTGCCCTTTGGTGACAGTCATGTGTCAAATGGAGGTTGGATACTTAGCAACAGACAATATGGCATTTAGATCTGTCCCTTTATTTAATACATGTTGGGGGACCCTCTTCCTACCTCCCTAACCTAAGCTGTGAGATCCTGAGTCTAACCTGATAGCAGGAGAGTCTCTGCAAGCTCTGAACTTCTTCTTTCTCTGTTCTTCTAGATCAGACTTGTTGTAGAAGAGGGATTGAATCAGCTACCGTATGAAGAATGTATGGTGACCACTCCGACAGGTAACCAGGGCTTGTGCTCTCAAAGTTTTCTTATACAAATTCCAAGCTAGGCTGGGCTTGGGGGAGGAAAATGGAAGGAAAGCATTCTGTGTAAAATCAGTGTGAAAAATGAGAAGTTTATGTATAACTGCTTTTTTAAAAAAAACTAAGAGACTTTTTGTTAAGACATCTACGTAGGTGACTTTTTGTTAATGGCTTGCTTGTCAATTCAAGTTAAAGGTTATTACATATTCTTCAGCGTGCAGGTGTTGCTTCTGATGGCAGCCCATGGGGACCAGAGTTAAGAATTGCTGGCAGCTTATCTTCACCTCTGTGGGGAAGCTGCTGGTGCTAACAAATGCAGGAGGCTGGTTCAGCGTAGAAACTCCAGGTTAAGAAAAAGATGAGATGTGAAAAAGAAAAAGAAAGCTAAAAATGATAAGATTTGGAGAAGATGCTTTGTTCTAATAAAAATAGTGCACGGTCCCCCTTCCAGAGATTTGAAATTCGAATTTGCTTTTTTTTTCCCCACAAATGATGGAAAACTCTTCTATTCAAAGGGTTGAGTATGAACAATTGAGGGCTGAGCTTGTTGCATCATAATTGACACAATTCAGGATGAGACCAAGGTTTGATAACTATTTTAGCCTCTTTCTTCTGCTTTTAAGGCAGAATGAAGGCTCATAAGAAGGAATGGAATGAGGAGGCTTTCTGCTGTGGCTTTCAGTGGGACCCCGGTGTGAATTGATGGGGTATCTAGTATTCATGGACTGCAGTGATTCTCCTTTGAATTCAATTTGAAGGATGTGTATGTGAATTTTGTGCTATAATAAGTCCTATTCCCACTTGATGAACTCCTCCTCTCCCAATTATTCTCACAGGTTTCTTCTGAGGCATTAAGAAATAACAATGAAAAATCGTGAGTCATTACTTTCACAGAAAACCCAAGGTGTTACAGAATGTGTCAGGACAAGGGTAGCTCCGTACTCATCTGCTCTGAACCATGAGCACCTTATAGAATATGCACATTGCGCCAATGATAAAGCATCTATTTTTTCATGTTATTTCTCAACAGGGCACAAGTATGAAGGAGTGAAATTTGAGAAAGGAAATTGTGGGGTCAGCATAATGAGAAGCGGTAGGTTTGCATGTGTATGATTTTGTTTCTTTGCATGCATAGAAACGGTTGCTGTTTTCTGAGAAAGAGGAGGGCTGGATTGTCATAATTGCAACCTGCCTTCGCTTCAGTCTCACCACCTGGGTTGCCTATCCTCATGGTGCCTGGGAGTCATGGCCTGTGTGCTGCTAAGTTGGGCTAATTGTAATTGCACGCATCTTCCCCAGTGGCCTGCTCCCACGAGCAAGCCAGCTTTTGAAAAGACTCAGAGGAGGGTGGGAGGATGGGAGGACAGGATGCTGCTGTCTTGGGGAGAACCGATTTGCAGACTGAAGGAATGTGGCATAAATTACATTCTTTCTGAAGAAGAACATTTGGATACCTGGCAGGAGAAAATGTCTCCTCTGTTTTTATCTTTGTTGCAGGGAACTCTGCCAAAAGCTGGACTGAATGACTTATTTAATAGTTTAAATTTTATATTCGATGAATATGTGACTATATAGGCAAAAGCACCTAGCTGTCTTTAGTGCTAGCTATTTCCACTTACTGGTCTTATACATTTTGTATTGGTGCTTTGAGCCCAACCGAACATCCTAAGGATCATCTTTTGTGCAGCAAAATGGCCTGTGGTAAGAATGTACTGGTTGTGCAGGAATGCTTTCTCTTCAGCAAACTGAACTCTTTTTTTTCCACAAGAGCTGGAAGCCCCACTTGTTTGTGCTGGAAACAGATGGATTTTTAAAAACATATAAACATTGATTTTTCTCTAGCTCTGGTTGGGTTCGTGGACAATTGAACACTTCAATTACTAAAGGAGTTTTAGGCTCTGCTTTTTACAGGAAGACAGCTATTAGGCAATGGCAACATTCTTAGGATAGTGTTGTTCTGTATTTGAGGTTGTTGGACATATGGATATGGTTTCTTCTCAGCTCCTTCTCTGAGAGTATCAGATGATTCAGAAAGGTAAAGGCCAACTTGAAGAGGGAGTATTTTTGTTTGTTTGTTTTGTCTTTTGATGATTTGTGTTTTGCTACTATGGCTTGAATCTAGAATCTTGTATACAACATGCATATAACACACATCATTACCATCAACTCCATCGACAGCTTTCACATAGTTGTTTTCACTCTTAAAAGCCACCTGTTTTTTTTTTTCTGTAAAAAACATTTAGAAGAAACTAGTTACACTAATGTTCTAATGTTTCCTCTTAAACTTAAATGGAAAGTTAATTTAAGAAAATATTAAGTAAATATCAGTACTAATAGAATTTCAAAGTAATATAAAATCTTGAAGACTGCACAAGAACCATTGACTTTTGGAAAATACTTCTTCAGAGGAATTCAGACTCAGAAATAGCCCTGTATTTCCAGGCTGGGGAGATGTCTCAGTGGTTAAATCACCTGGCAAACAAGCGTGAGGATTGAAGTTTAGTAGTGTGGCAGCCTGCCTGTAATTCCAGTATTCAGAAGGCACAGTCAGGGGATCCTTGGAGCAAGGTGGCTAGCCAGATTAGTCACATCAGGAAGCCCTGTGTTCAACTGAGAAATCTTGGCTCAAAGAATAAGATGGGGAGTGATTGAGGAAGACTTTTGAAGTCAACGTCGAACTTTTACATGCATGCTCACAGCATGTGCACCTGCATACACGTGTGCCCATATACATGCAAACATCTCTACACACATTACACACATGGACATACAAAAATGTAGCTTGCATTTAAAAACCAATGCAATGGGGGTCAGGTTGGCTCTCTGGGGCAGGGAGAACAATATGCTACCTTTTCACTATTAGCAGTGAAACTTTTGTCAGCGAAGTCATTGTTGAACTGAGTGATGAATCCTGGAGCCATCTTTGTGCAAAGGGAAATAAATCCTTTGGCCTGCAGCCCCCACTCTTTCAGGAATCTTTTATATTTTTGTCAGATGAAAGTGATAAATTCCAGTGGCTTAAAAATCTCTAAAACTAAGAGGGAAAGTATCTCTGATGCTGAAGAAGCTCAAGGAACAACCCAGTCAAGCCTTTATTTCCGTAGTCATGGAAGCGTGACAGGTTCATAGCTTATAAGCAAGCAGTAAGCATAGCTTATTGTGGTTTCATTGAGCAGCCTTTCATCTGCGTTCACTGAGTTCCCACTGAGAATAAAATATGAGCATAGTAGAAGAAAAAGGATGCTTCTGCCTCGATGGTGCCTCTTTTTGTATTAATAGCAGTGAAAACCTCTGCTTCAGTCTTTTGTTGCATTTGCACTCCATCTGCCACAACCGTGTTGTCCTTTTCTTTCCCTTCTTCCAGGTGAGGCAATGGAACAAGGTTTGCGAGACTGCTGTAGATCCATACGGATTGGGAAGATCCTGATTCAGAGTGACGAGGAGACACAAAGGGCCAAAGTATATTATGCCAAGTTCCCCCCAGACATTCATCGCAGAAAAGTCCTTCTGATGTATCCAATTCTCAGTGAGTGGCTTGAGTTGCATTTGTAATTTTTTTTGTTAGAGTTTAAATTCAAGTTAGTGCCTACCTCCTACACACCCTTATATAAAAGGCAAAAAAGGCTTCTAAATGTGTTTTCTCTGTTGGATTTGGAGTTGCCCTGGGCAGTTCACTGGGAAATTTTTATTGTATAATAAGGGAATATACATTAGTCAAACTTTGTTAGCTCCAAAGAACATCTGTCTTGAAACAAACACATTGAAGCAAAGGACCTAATGAGGCAAAATATATAGAACACAGAAAATATATTGGATCGTGTCCTGGTTCTACCTTAATGAGCATGGCAGTGATTTTCTCAGAGTTTTAGCATCTCCACAGAAATATTTATCTGGTATTCTGTTCTTTTTCATATCACGGTCTCCCAGGGAGGTAAGCAGGGGTGATGGTGGTGTTAAATTTGGTATCTCAAGCAATAAATAAGTTTAGAGCTTGTTGTACATTTAATGCATGCTTATGTTGTGTCCATCATTAAAAATAATATTGACAGCTGTTGGGTGGAGCCTCTCAGAGGACAACATACTCCTGTCTGCAAGCATAACAGTGTGACATTAATATTGTCAGGGACTGGTGTTTGCCCATGGGATGGGTCTCAAGTTGGGCTGGTTATTGGGTGGCTATTCCTTCAGTCTCTGCTCCATCCCCCTATACCTGAATTACTTGTAGACAGGATAAAATTTGGGTTGAAAGTTTTGTAGGTGAGTTAGTGTCTCTGTTATTCCACTGGGGTTCCTGCCTGGCAACAGGAGGTGGCCTCTCTAGGTTCTATATCTCCAATGAAGTGAGTTACATCTAGGGCCACCACCATTGATTTTTGGGCACCTCCTTTATCCCAGGTCTCAGTCTTGTCCTGGAGATACCCCCACCTCCTCACCCCCACCAGTTGCAGATTTCCATTTCTTCTCATGGCCATCTTGCCATGTCTCCTGTCCTTCCCCACACCTGATCCTGAACCCCCATTCTCCTCCCCACCCCCTCCCTCCCAGTTTCTTCCCTCCATCTGCCTCTTATGACTATTTTAGTCCCCCTTCTAAGTGAGATTCAAGCATCCTTGCTCATGAGTTCTTGTTTAGCTTCTTTGGGTTTGTGGAGTGTAACATAGTATCTGCATTTTTTGGCTAATATCCACTTATAAATAAGTACACTGCATGCATGTCTTTTTGGAACTGGGTTATCTCACTCAGGATAATATTCTCAAGTTCCATCCATTTGCCTGCAAAATTCATGATGTCTTGGTATTTAATAGCTGAATAGTATTCCACTGTGTAGATGTACCACATTTTCCGTATCCATTCTTCAGTTAAGGGACATCTAGGTTGTTCCTAGTTTCTGGATATTAGGAATAAAGCTGCTATGAACATGGTTGAGCAAGTGTCTTTGTGGGATAATAGGAGGAAGGATTGTGGTCCCTAAAGGGATAGGAACTCCACAGGAAGACAAACAGAATTAACTAACCTGGACCCTTGGGGCTCTCAGAGTCTGAACCACTAACCAAAGAATATACATGGGGTAGACCTAGACCTCCTTGTACATATGTAGCAGATGTGTGTTTAGCTTGGTCTTTATGTGGGTCTAGAACAGCTGTAGCAGGGGATATCCTAAAAGTTGTTGCCTGTACATGGTATATGTTCTACTAGCTGGGCTGCCTTGTTTAGCCTCATTGAGAGAGGAAGTGCCTTAACCTCACTGAGACTTGAAGTGCCAGGGTTGTGGGGATAGCCAGGGGGACTCCTCACCTGCTCAGATGAGAAGAGGAGTGGGGATGAGGAAAGGATTGTGGGAAGGGGTGACCAGGGAGCAGTGAGTAGGATGTAACACAAATAAGTAAGTATTAAATTTAACATAAAATATAACATCGATTAAAAAAAAACACTTTCAAATGAAGCTTTCACTAGTCATATCTTATGTTAAGATTACTGTATTGCCATTAATTCAGAAATATTTCAGTATAGATGTCCACATTGCTAATAGGTTTGGTGGTTACCTTTTTGTTTTAGGTACTGGAAATACTGTAATTGAAGCTGTAAAAGTTCTTATAGAACATGGAGTTCAACCCAGTGTTATTATCCTACTCAGTCTCTTCTCCACCCCCCATGGTGAGTTTGTTTTGTTTTTTTTGTTTGTTTGCTTGCTTGTTGAGAAAGGGTTTTTCTATGTTAACAGTCCTGGCTGTCCTGGAACTTGCTCTGTAGACCAGGCTGGTCTGGAAGTCACAGAGGTCCACCTGCCTCTGCCCTCCTGAGTGCTGGGATTAAAGGTGTATACCATTCACCTGGTATTCCATGGTGAGTTTAATCTGTAGCTATAAGTTAGGCTACAGATAGTCATGAGATGAATAAATGTGTATCTCTCTAGGCTGTCATCCCAAGGAAAAATATAGTTGTATGTCCATATTAAATCTAGTTTTGGTACTTAGGACTTGTGTTTGTTATTTCTAAACTTGGTGATAACACTAAACTCACAGAGGATGTGACAGTATGCAAAAGACATATGCAGGCTCAGTCCCAGCATGGAGGAAAGGAAGGTGGGCATGCAGGAGCTACTGCCATTTGAGAGTCAGGTTTTGAATGGTTTGACCTCTGGAAGGAACACACAAGAGGAAGAAAGAGAACGCAGACACACATGAAGTTGGGTGGGTAGGGTTGGGAGAGGAGGTATGAATAGGATCAAAATCTATTCTATGAAATTCTCAAGAAATTAATGCAAATATAAAGAAATTGTGAAATGTTATTAGTAAGTTTAGAGATGACCAATACAAGTTATAACACTAACTACCCAAAGCAGATTTGGCTTCAACATAAAACCTTCCTAATCACTCACATTGAGGTCAAAATCTGTGATTAGGAAGATATACAATGTTATTTCAATTTATGTTTCAAAATGCACACACAGTACTAATATTGGTTATTTTAGGGTGTAACTCCTAAATTTTCATTTTAAGCTTTTTTGGGAAACATTTTCTAAGCTTTCTTCAAAGAATTCATATTTGTTTCATAATTGAAAGAGAGATATATGGCTTTCAAGTTAGGCTGTTCTCTCATTTCCAACTATCCCAGGTTTCAAGCAAACTGGGAGAAGCCACAGCATGTGCATTAGAAAGGCTATTCTCAGTAGGCTACTGTGCTGTAATTGTGGCCTATTGGATTACTTTGTTCTTTTGTAACCTAAATGTACCTGTAATTTAAATACTAGTGGTGACAAAGGGTGATTTGCTTGATTGTCCATTGTATGTAGCACTGGTGACATGGAAAACATTAAGGTAATGCAGTAATTATCCACCTTTGGCAAAAGGAAAATAATCTCTTTAGTTGAAATTGTATTAATTGGAACAGTGTACCATTGTTTAGCATTAAAACTGAAAAATCCACATTGTGTAGCAGTTTTCAAGGCAGCTTTTTGGTTTGGGGTTCCAGCCAGTCTAAACTCCCTGCCTGGCCCCATCACCTAAAGCTAAAATCCTTCTGTCTAAACAGCCAGCATTCTCTCATACACCAAAGATGCCTTCACACTTGTTTCCCATTGCCACATTCTCATTTTCTGTGATTTTCCTTTGAGGAAGTGCCATATTACTTGATTCTAGCCGAAGCTGATATAATTGAATAATTTGATTTTAAGATCATATATTACTGAGTGGGCAGGAACATGGTCTGAATTACTAGCAAAGCTTTTCAGATACCAGATATTATATAAAGAGATTAAGCACGCCTAACTCAGTATCCACAGATGATTGTTTCCCGTTTTCTGTCAGAATAAAGTCTGATTACAGTGATTATACAAGTTATGAATTTTAATTAGCATTATCTAACTCAAAATTTTGCAGTAATAACAATTATTTTTATTTTTGAAGGTGCCAAATCAATCATTCAAGAATTTCCAGAGATCACAATTTTAACTACTGAAGTTCATCCTGTCGCACCTACACATTTTGGACAGAAATACTTTGGAACAGACTAAGTTATTAAAGGAAGATGGAATGCCTTGCATAATAATATGGTTGCAAATGGATTTCATATCTGTTTTTACTAATTTGAGAGATAATGGAGCAAAAAACGTTAGGAATGCCTTTTAACATTGGAAGTAGATGTAGCAACAAGAAATATTGGAAGTTTATTTATTTGATTTGTTCATTTCTTCACATGTACCAAATTCAACAATGAAGCACAACCACAGTGCTTAGAAGAGATGGAAAGTTTAATTGTATGTTAATAGAAGTCACTGAATCCTCAGTTAGTACATGCAAACTGTAGAACTTGTGACCCCGCTCTTGGTTTGCAAGTTGCTTGCAGCTACAAAGAAAACCCAAATGAGACTTAGTTCTTTGGCAAACTGCAGTTTACATTTTCCTTACTGTGCTTTAGCTCTAAAGTGTTTTCCTGTATGTGGCTCTTGTGGCTCTTGTCACCCTCTGTACAATATATACTATATTCTCTCTCTCTCTCTCTCTCTCTCTCTCTCTCTCTCTCTCTCTCTCCCTCTACACACACACACACACACACACACACACACACACACACACACACACACACACACACGCAGGTACCTTGGAAGAGAGAGAATGAGAGTATATCCTGGAATTTTATGTTGCCATTTATGTCCTCGCTTAATTTGCAGACCCAGGATGTCTGTTTAACTCCTCAGCTAAGCTGTTGTGTTCCTCATGGCTCATTTCCCCAAGTGGGGATTGAGGGAAGGTGCTTGCCAAGCTGTAACACAGTGAAAAAGCTGCAGGGCCTTTTCAGTAACTGAATCTGTAACATGAGTCTACAGAGTCTGAACCACAATGCCTGATGCTGACCCAAGAGAGCTCAATCAGCCCTCTACAAAGAAATTGGTGGAGATTTTTCCAAGGTATGGGAAAAAGTGGAGGCTTTGCATTTCGTGGCCAATAAGTAAATCAACACGGTTCTTTTGTTATTGTTGTTTTTAAAGACAGGGTTTCTCTGTGTTCCTCTGGCTGTCCTGGAACTCAACTTTGTAGACAAGGCTGGCCTCGAACTTATAGAGATCTTCCTGCCTCTGCCTCCCTAGTGCTGGGATTAAAGGCGTGCAACACTACGCAATATGCAATACGGTTCTTTTTAATTTAGTTGTTTCTACTAGTTGCCTTTGGTTTGGAACTTAGTTATTTTGCATGTTTTATGACTATACCTGTATTAAAGTAGAGAATATATATGTTCTTTTAAAATATAAAAGGTTTGTATGTACTCATATTTAAGCTTCTGAAGGGGAGAGGAAATAATCTTAGAATCAATCTTTGCACTTTTGAAATGTGCTTGTAAAACCTGGATTCGCATTTTACATTGATATTGTGGTGGCTAGGTAATTACTTGATTAATTACACTCTCATGGCCCCACAGACAGCTGTTGTGGGACTCTGTTCAAAAGTATAGGAAAAAGTACAAGGAAATTTCTTTGAACTGAAGCTGAAAAGATCAGTGAGGCCTAAGGGAGGGAAGTAACATGGAGTAAATGGAATGGATTTTACCTTATGGTTCGAGCCTACTAAGCTTAACTGTGCTTTTACTTTTGCTGTTGTTGTTTCTTTGAGACAGAGCTTCTGTGTGTAGCCCTGGCTAGCCTGTAACACGCTCTGAAGACCAGGCTAGCCTCCAACTCAGAGATCCACCAGCCTCTGCCTCCCAAGTTCTGGGATTAAAAGTGTGTGCCACCACTGCCCAGCTACTTTATTTTTGAAGGCTATTATGTAATCAAATTAAAATTCATCTAACAGTTCTTCCATAGTAGAATGTTACCTTCAATTTCTTCCATAATTCATTCATTCTCTTTCTTCTCTCTCTCTCTCTCTCTCTCTCTCTCTCTCTCTCTCTCTCTCTCT
>JANHMN010000005.1:66023450-66034551 GCA_030674055.1 Rhabdomys pumilio | reverse complement strand
TCTCTCTCTCTCTCTCTCTCTCTCTCTCTCTCTCTCTCTCTCTCTCTCTCTCTTTCTTTCTTTTGAGATAGGGTCTTATTGTGCATCCCTGTCTGGCCTGGAACACACAGACATCCTCCTGCCTCTTGAGTGTTGGGATTAAAGGTGTGCTGAAAGTTATGTTTACATTTGTTATTAGGCGTCCTAAGAATGATGTGAGTGCAACTTCAGATAGAGCAGATCTGTTGACCTTGTTATTGCACTGAATCAGTTGGAAAGATGCCACTCACTGGCCTGGGTGTGGTAGGAGGATTTCAACACTGAGGCTAGCATAAGTAACTGAGGCAGATCTTGTCTCAAAAAAATTGTTTTGCCTACTAACCTAAGAATTGCTGTGATTCAATTGAATTGGTGCTTGTCTTGGCTGCAGTATTTTCTTTGAATATGGAATAATTTAAAATTCCACTGTAGGGATAAAACCGTATTTTAGGCAAATTTTCTTTTCTTTTTTTTTTTTTTTAATTTTGAACCATGCCTTCTGTACCATAGGTAGGCTTTGAACTTGCTGAGTAGTCAGTTCTGACCTTGAACTCCTGGTCTCACTGCCTCCACTGACTTCTGGGATGAAAGGCTTACCACCAGCATGCCCATTTAAAACAAATTCTTTTTCTACCATTTATCATTTAGATTTAAATGTCTGTTGCATTTCAGCAATAAACGTGATTAAAAGTTAACTATATTTGATTCCCACATGGAAGTTTAGTATAAACAGTAGGAATTATTCAATAAGGTCATATTCCCCTATGATGTTTGTACCCTACACTCCTGCAGATATAACTCTGGTCTCTGAATTTTGGAATGTTTCAGCAAATCAATTCGTACTTGCAGGGCTGATCACTTGCAGGACTCTATTTTCTAAAGTCAACATAAGATTAACAGACTTAAAAGCAAGATTGACTTCAGTGACATGAACTTCAAAGCAATATAAATTGTGCAGGTTCTTTATTGAAAAATAGAAGCTAGAGCAAAATGACGCGCACATAACACAAAGCTGGGATTCTCAAATTATGGCACGCAGCATAATTATTTAGAGGGCTACAGATTGCTGGACCCCACCTCTACAGTTTCTGATTCAATGTCTTGATTTCCAACATTGCTTCTTTTTATAATATAGACATTTAATGATTGTAACGCTTCCCATGAGGATTTAGCTGACTTTTGATATGTTTTCATCTTAATTCAAGTAAAAATATTTTCTTTTTTAATTTCTTCAATCCAGCATCATTTAGAAGCATCAACCAATTGCAAATACTCATACCATTTTCCATATTTCTCCATGCTATTGTTTCCTAATTTAATTCCATGGTGGTCAAGAATATAATTGTTATGATTTGAATCCTTTCAATTTGCAAGATTTTTAGATATAGCATCTTATCCATAAACTATTATGTTTGGTAAGTCTACGTCCTACCAACACAATTACTTGGAATGTATGCATATCCTGTATTGTCGGCTATGAATTGCAAGTTAAGTTGGTTGATAAAGCTGTTCAAATATTGTACTTCACTGATTTTTCTTTCCACTTGTTCTATTGATTATTAGGAGAAGGATGTTGAAAGCTCAGACTAAAAGTGTTGTATTTATTTCTTCTTTCTATTCTATGAAGGTTTGCCTTGTGTACTTTGAAGTGTTCTTGTTAGGGGTATAGACTGTTAGGATGGTTGTAGTCTCTTGATGCTGTGACCCTTTACCACTCTGAAATGTTCCATTTTGTACATTTGTGCTGAAATACCAGATTTCTTTTGACTTGATTTACTTTTAACATGCTTATGTCTTAATGTGAATTTTCATAGGCAGGTTTAGAGCTGTGTCCTGCTTTTTAAAAATCCATTTTGACAGTGTCTGCCTTTTGTTGCAGTGTTTAGATAATTTTCGTGTGATATAATTATTGACATGATTGGGTTAGATCTACTGTCTGGCTATTTCCTTCTATATTTACTTTTTCTTCATTTCCACCTTTTTGATTATTATTTATGATTCTATTTTATGTCTTCATGATGTTTGTGTCAGCTCTTTCCACTAAGTCCACCCTCCAGGACCTTGGTTCAAACCTCTCCCCTCTCTCTATTATGTAGCTCTAGTTGTCCTGAAACTTACTGTGTAGACTAGGCTGTCCTTGAACTTGTAAGTGCCAGCACTAAAGGCATATACCACCACACTTGGCCAGCCTAGTCTCCTTTAAAGGAAGTCTGCTGTATTTTTCTGAGCATTTACATTTAATACAGCAGTTGTACAGCAGACAAATTATAGAAATAATAGCATGAGTATATCTAACATTTGGAGGATTCTATGCAAAATATAAACTTGAAGCAATTAATCCATTTATAAAGCCATTATATACATCTCAATATTTTTATATTAATCTGATTATTTTCCCTTTGTCTACCATTATTTGAATGTTATGATAATCTCATATGAAACTGCTTATCATATTAATTTGTTAAGTACATCTAGCTTCTAATATCAGTCATTTTCTGTTGATATCACATCTCGAAGAAGCTTAACTTAAGTTGCTCAATACATATAACTATCAGTGCATTCTGTGACCTGTTTAATATACTTGAATTCCACCAGCACTGCTCACCTTCCACCATATCACACAGAGATAGCATAGTTATTTTATTTTGCAGGTCACTCAGATAACCATTATACTTTTCCCCAAATAATTGGCTCTTGACTAAGTGCCAGATATTGTTAAGGAAAGGAGATGTCACAGTTGAACATGATTTGTTTATGTCCAGGTTCCAAATCAATGTTTTAGTTTATTTGAGCTGTTGTAACAAAATACCAGACTGGGCGGGCTTTTTTCTTTTTCATGACAGGGTTTCTCTGTGTAACAGTCCTGGCTGTCCTGGAACTAGTTTAGTAGACCAGGCTGGCCCCGAACTCAGAGAGATCCGCCCTCCTCTACCTCCCGAGTACTGGGATTAAAGGCATGGACCACCATTCCTGGCAGGGCTGGTTTCTTACGGTAAACCTAAGGGTGTAGTTTAGAATTATTTCTACTTTTGCTGTAAAATCAAGTACAACTTCTTGGGGTGAGGGCAGGCAGTGCATAATAATGTAAGTTGTTTTTGCCTTCAGAGAACTTATAAGTTTGGAAGTTTATAGGAATTCTGCAAATGTTGATGTGCCATTGTCTATTTCGAAGGGCTATTGATTCATATCTGAGTCAGGCTCCAACTGTTTTAAATTGGTCTAAAGACCCTATTTGTTCATGCCTTTGCCCAACTGTGAGTATAACACTGTCCAGCTTTATTTAAGGAATCTGCCTGTCCCAGGTTTCTAAAGTCTTTCCAGGCTGATCCCTGTCTTCTGGAAGAGTCATCCTTCTACTGATTTAATATACGTAACTTACCATTTTCTTTTGAATGCCATTCATTAAAAGGAAATCCCCTTTGCTCTAGCAGTCATACAACTGAGTATGTAACCAGAGAGAATGAAATTACCATGCTGAAGAGACATCTGCACTCCCGTGTTCATTGAAGCAGTATTCTCAATAATTAAAAAATAGAAACAGCCAAAGTGTACATCACATGATAAATGTATAAAGAGAGTATGGTGCATTTATATGATAATTTCTACTTTTGCTGTAAAATCAAGTACAACTTCTTGGGGTGAGGGCAGGCAGGTTACTATTCCACCATACAAAGGAATGAAATCCTGTCATGGAACTGGGGATTATGTTAAGTGAGTGAAACAAGCCAGTCACAGATTAACACTGTATGATTTCTGCTCACGTGGTATCCAGTGAAAAATAATCTCATGCAAGGTGTTACCAAAAGCTGGAGAGAGATGCCCAAATGGGGAAAGGTTGAAGAAGGGTCACTAAGTTATAGTTAGAAGAGAGTTCTGGTGTGCTATCACATAGTTGTGTGTCTGTAGATCATTAATGTACTATAGATGAAAATTAGAAGAAAATATTTTGTTAAGTTTTTACTATGAAGAAGTGATAATGAGGAAAGAGATAAATATGATTTAAATGTTATACAATGTGTACATGTACTAAAATATATCTCATTAATATGTACGAATTTTCTTTTTATGGATCAATTAAAATAAAATAAATGAAAAATAATAACTGAGTTTACTTTTCTTCTTTCTTTCATTTCTATTTTTTCTTTTTTGAAAATTAAAATTTTTTTGAAAATTTCTTTCTTTCTTTCTTTCTTTCTTTCTTTCTTTCTTTCTTTTTTTCTTCCTTCCTTCCTTCCTCCCTCCCTCCCTCCCTCCCTCCCTTCCTTCCTTCTTTTCTTTCTTCCTTTCTTCCTTCCTTTCTTTCAGAAAAAGTCTTACTCTAGAGACCAGGCTGTCCCTGTCCTTGTAGTCACTATATAGGCTAGGCTGACAGAGTCAACACACCTGGCTGTTTGACTTTTGATGCCTAAACTGGTACTTATTTCTTACATAGCTCTCTTTTGTCCTATGGACTAATGTTTAATCCACAAGGCATGTTGCTGTCGTTGTAATTGCCTTGGCATAATTAGCAAACATATTTTGTACCAACATATGTCGGGTCTTTCTATTAAGATTATGTGGATGTTAGTCATGCTTAGAAATAATTTGTTCTCTCTTTTCCTTTTGATGTACCATTCAAGATCCTCTTGTTATCATGGGCTACTTTGTCCCAGCCTGGTGCTACCAGTATTGTAAGAATAAGCAATACTTAGAGTCTCACTTCTGCCAAGCCATCCCTAATGCCAAGATCTGCATCTTTGACTTTGGACAGAACAAGTAATTGAATTCTTACTTTGTGTCCACATGGTATCAGATAAATATGAGCAACTCTCCTCTGAAGGCCTGGAAGGCCCCCTGTACTTATGCCAACAAGTACACAGTGAAGCATTATGGCAGGGGTAGCTTTCATAGACAAAGGAGGCTCTGACTTTTCCTTGTCATCTGCATCAACACGATGTCCTGTGTTGGGGCTCCATATAGGTATGCTTAGCCCTCAGGGAAGCTCCAGGACACATCGGCCAAGTCATCATGTCCATCTGCATCAAGCTGCAGAATAAGGAACATGTGAGTGTGGCTGTGTGTAGTGCCATGCTCAAGTTCCTTGGATCCAGAAGATTACATTTCAAAGAAGTGAGCCTTCACTAAATTTAAAGCAGATGAATTTAAAGACATAGTAGCTGAGAAGCGGCTCATTCCTGATGGCTGTGAGGTCAAATATATTCACAATCCAGGTCCCCTGGACAGGTGGGAGGACCTGCACTCTAGAGACTTCCACAGTGCTCTCCTATACCACACAAATCATGTTCAGTAGTAAATTTCACATCCAGTCAAAATAAAAAGAAATAATTTATTCTGTAAAAGCTGTAAAGACTTCACCTACCCTTTCTTGTCTTAAGGTAGTCATTCCTCATGGAAATTTGAGCCCAGAAAGAAAACCTTTTACTTAGTCCCATCATGAACACATTGTCTCTGTCATTTTAAGGATTTATTGTATTTTTAGTTATGTGTATGTGTGCTTTTTTTGTGTGGGTATGTGTACACGAGTATGTGTGCCCATGGAGTCCAGAAGAAGGCTTGAGATCCTCTGGAGCTGGCAAGAGGCAGATGTGAACTGTCCAGTGTTGGTAATGGGAACTGAACTTGGGTCTCCTTCAAGAGCAGTCTATAATCTTATTCCTGGAGCCATCTCTTAAGCCCTCAACTTTGTTTTAATAACTTTGCATTTTCAGAATCAAGGGTGATTTGCCTTTATACACAGAATACTTAGTCGTCACAGACAGTGACTTCATTCATAATAGCTAACCATCTTTCTAAGTGGTGATCAAAGTTGATAGTTGCTCAGTCATCAGTCTATCCATTGTATATTGCATAGTTTGATGACTAGACAGGGAATAATTTCTGGAAGTTTATTCCCAAATGATAACCTTTGTACTAGAGGTAACCAGAAAAAAAAAAGCAATAGAGGTGCAGAGTATAAAGCTTAGGGCCTCATGACATGGTAGGTTAGTGATCTACCAAGTTAGAACCCTAACCCTGTGACCTATACTTAAAGAATAAAAACACACTGGTTTATTTCTAGGGATCCATCATAGCTGTTATGGTTTGAATTTGAAATGTCCTTTATAAGGTCAATTTAAAAAGGAATTTATTTTTAAAGTTTTCATGCAAGTAAGTGCTATATGTTGAGAATATATACCCACCCATATCCCTCATCTCTTTGATCACCCACCCACCTGTTAGATATTTCCATTTCTACTTTCCTATCATAAACATGATTTTACATGCATGTGTTTTGAAACTTGTTTCCCAGGTGGTGATGCTCCTTTGACGGGCCACTGAAGCTTTAGAAAGGGGGGGGGCCTAGCTAGTGGTAATAGGTTGCTAGGGGCAGGCCTTTCAAGATTATGTATAGGTTAGCTCCTAGTTGCAGTTGCTTTCTGCCTTTCTGATGTGAGGGACCTCTACAACATACTTTCATAGCCACTAATTCTGCCGTATTTTCTTTATCACAATGGACTCCTGGGGACTGAATCCAGGGCCTTGCCACATAGTGGGCTAGTGATCTAGCACTGAGCTGCGCTTCAGCCCTATGGTTCATTATAACCTGCATATCCTCACCTTAGAAAGGAACATCATTGACTGTTGACTTTCAGGGGCAGCAGTAGCAGCCTGAGTCTAGCAAGAGGTTTCCTTTCAGCCAATACTCATCTGTATACAGTTGCACAGACCCAGATTCACTGGGATATCATTATTGGTTAATTCAAACTTTGCAAGATAAAATGAAATTATAACTTATCCAATTAATATAAATTAAAATATTTGGGCATAAAAGTTTAATGGTGTAGGTACAGTAGTTCCTCCTGCATTCCAGAGGGATGAACTGTAAGACGGCTGTGAACTCCTAAAAACTAAGATAATACCAAACTACAAATTCAATTCCTTTTCCTATCTTAGCCAAGTACTTGTCATGCTGCCCCCGTAGTTTTTTTGTTTTTGATGTTGATCAAAGGCTTTATAAGTTTGGCAATGCTCAATAACAAGATGCCCATACAATCAGAAGTGTAACCCAATACCCAACCTAGATATACCAACTATCTTTGACTGGCAAAAACATGCGGCATCTGCCTCCATGTTCCCCTCCCCAACTCTCTCATCTCCTAGCTCCTCTCCTTCTCCTCCTCCTCTCCTTACTCCTCCTCTTCCTCTCCTTACTCCTCTCACCTAAGCTCCTCCTGCATATCACCCATCCTGTTAAAATAAAACTTTTTTCTCAAAATACAATTAGAACATAACTATACCAATTTGTGTCAGTAAGGTATAAGATAGACCTAATACCAAGTCCATCACTTTGTTGACTAAACAGAACCTCTGTCATCTCTCCTAATTAAAAGAATTAGTTCTGAACCTGGCTTTTTTCTTGGTTTTAGAATGAATGTCAGTTAAAACCATCCTCTCAAACCTTTTCTCTCAAAGTAAATAGCTGAGATTGGCTATGAGACTATAAGTTTTCAACTCTGTTAGAAATCCTGAATGACTGAGGTAACTGAAATGGGAAACACAAAGCATAGCTTCTAATACTTAGCCAATTTATAGAGACTGCTGAAGACCTGGACAGTCCCTATACTACAAAATGTTGGAGCATCTGATCTTCAGCCTTCTGGCCCAGGATCATCTGACAGACCTAGTGATGCAGAATTATTAAGGGCTAATTATTCTGTCTTGGCAGATATGATCAATCGACTATTCCGCAAGTGTGTCCTTTTCTGAACAGTAATTTGTCTGTAGATGAAAAGAGGCAATTCTTGCCTAGTGGCTGTCTCACCACAACTGGAGTAACCCCAAAGATGCTCAGTTTCTTCTTAGAATCCAAGACAGGAAGCTGTCAGGAGCAGACAGGTCTTTAATCAAAATGGACATTAATACAGAAATGTTTGTAATGTCAATTCTGTGGACTTCTGACATTTGGAAAACGAACTATCCATGTGAGGCAATCTGGACTGTTGTCTGTTAACTCCTCTCAGCTAAATAAAATATGGAAAACACCCTAGCAATAAACTCAGAGCCATGAATTTGCTTTAGGCCCTTAACTCACAGGCTAACCATCTCAAATCAGTTTAAAAAGTTAAAGAAGGACTGGGTCTAAGCCTTATATTCCTAAATCTGTTATATAGGCACAATGCTACTCATACCAATGAAAACCTTAAATTTGAAATGAAAGTAAATTTTGTACCATTTAAGAAATTATAACTTCATCTTAGTAACAATTATACATATCTCTACCATAGGTTATGGCTATGCAATAAATCCTAGCTAATCCTCCCTGTTCCAACAAAACCACTACTTTTCCCTAGAAAGACAGCCCAAAGTTAACCACCTCAGTCCCCAAGCCCAGGGAATAGGGGCGTCGACTCTTCATTAACTTCTTCCAGCAGATTGTGGGTGTTGAGTTATTAGAAGAGGGGCAGGAGAAGAGTAAATTGATAAGCCTCTGATGTCTGTGTCTTCACTGCATCCAGATGGAATTCCAGGACATCAGAGGTTCGAGCAGGTCTGCTCAGCTCACTTGATGAGTAGATATACCAAGGCTGTGTATTCTGCAATATACAATTCTCAAAACAAATTTTAGTATCAAGATAATTTTTTGTTTGAATTCTGGAATCTAGTCTTCTGGTGGCTTGCCTCTGTCGTGCCTAATCCATATAATTCTGTGAATTTCTATAAGGGTGTGCTCCCACCATCCTCCCATTCCCACCTCCCTGCTCTCAAATTCCCCAAACATTAGGGAATCCAACCTTTCAGGTACCAAGGCCTACACTTCCACTGATGCCTAAGCCCTTACCCCATCCCCCCTCCTCCTATTACTATGAGGGTGTGCTCCCACCATTCTCCCATTCCAGCCTCCCTGCTTTCGAATTTCCCAACACTACGGAATCCAAACTTCCAGCACCAAGGCCATCCACTTCCACTGATGCCTGACAAGGCCACCCTCAACTACCTATACAGGTGGAGCCATGAGTTCCTCCCTTTGTGTTCTCGGGCTGGAGATCTTAGAATGGCTATTCCAGCTTTTTTCTTAGGACCATTTGCTTGAAAAAATGTTTTCCAGCCTTTTACTCTAAGGTAGAGTCGGTCTTTGTCACTGAGATGCGTTCCCTGTATGCACCAAAATGCTGGGTCCTGTTTATGTATCCAGTCCATTAGCCTATGTGTTTTAATTGGAGAATTGAGTTCATTGATGTTAAGAGACATTAAGGAACAGTGATTTTTGCTTCCTATTATTTTTGTTATTAGAGGTAGAATTATCTTTGTGTGGCTATCTTCTTTTGGATATGTTGGAAGAGGATTACTTTCTTGCTCTTTCTAGGGTATAATTTCCCTCTTTGTATTGGAGCTTTCTCGCTATTCTCCTTTGTAATGCTGGGTTTGTGGAAAGATACTGTGTAAATTTGGTTTTGTCGTGGAATATCTTGGTCTCTCAATCTATGGAAATTGAGAGTTTTGCTGGGTATAGTAGCCTGGGCTGGCATTTGTGATCTCTTAGGGTCTGTATGACATCTGCCCAGCATCTTCTAGCTTTTATAGTATCTGGTGAGAAGTCTGGTGTAATTCTGATAGGTCTGCCTTTATATGTTACTTGGCCTTTTTCCTTTACTACATTTAATATTCTTTGTTTTGTGCACTTGGTGTTTTGATTATTATGTGATGGGTGGTATTTCTTTTCTGGTCTAGTCTATTTGGTGTTCTGTAGGCTTCTTATATGTTTATGGGCATCTCATGCTTTAGGTTACGGAAGTTTTCTTCTATAATTTTGTTGAAGATATTTATTGGCCCTTTAATTTGGGAATCTTCACTCTCATCTATATCTATTATCCTTAGGTTTGGTCTTCTCATTGTGTCCTGGATTTCCTGGATGTTTTGTCATGTTGTGTCAATATTTTTTATGGTATCTTCTGCACATGAGATTCTCTCTTCTATCTCTTGTATTCTGTTGGTGATGCTTGTATCTATGACTCCTGATTTCTTTCCTAGGTTTTCTATCTCCAGAGTAGTTTCCCTTTCTGATTTCTTTATTTCTTTGTTTCTATTTCCATTTTTATGTTCTAGATGGTTTTGTTCAATTTCTTCACCTGTTTGGTTGTGTTCTCTTATAATTCTTTAAGGGATATTTGTGTTTCCTCTTTAAGGGTTTCTACGTGTTTACCTGTGTTCTCCTCAAATTCTTTGAGAGTGTTATTTATGTCCTTCTTAAAGTCCTCTATCATCATCATTAGAAGTGATTTTAAATCTGAATCTTGCTTTCCTAGTGATATGGGGAATTCAGGACTTTCTTGTGTGGGAGAACTAGGTTCTAATGATGCCCTGAGTTGCTGCTACTTATGTTCTTGCACTTGCTTTTTGCCATCCGGATCTCCTTAGTGCTACCTACCCTGTCTCTGACTGGAGCCTGCCTTTCCTATTATCTTGTTTGTATCAGAACTGTGTGAGGTGGGTGTTACTACTGGGGTTAGAGCTGAGGCCCAAGATCTGCTCAGTGCTCAGGCCCAGACCTGAAGGAACCAGTGCTCTGGGCCAGGAGTGATTTCCTGGGTCTTAGTGGGCCCCAGTTACTCCCTGTTTGGGGTGGGTGTTGCTGTCTCCTTACCTAAGATATTGCCCAGGTTAGAGCTCCTGGGAGGCCCGCTTCCTCTGGGTTTTGTGAGATTGGGGGCAGAGCTGCTCCCTGTTATAAACCCTGTCTTGAAAAACAAATAAATATATTTATTTATTTATTATTATTTGTAATGTATGAGATTTACCTACATGTATGTATGTGTACCATGTGTATTCCTGGTGACCAGGGAGGCCAGAAGAGGCTATCAGATCTCCTGGAACTGGAATTTAGATGGTTATGGACTGCCTTGTGGGTGCTGTGAACTAAACCCAATTCTTCTACAAGGAATGCTCTTAACCACTAAGCCATATTTCTATCCTTTCAATATTAAAAAATATAGTTTGCCTATCTTTTATTTATTTTTGGTTTTCAAACTCCATATATATATATATATATATATATATGGAGTTATATATATATATATATATTATATATATATATATATATATATTT
>JANHMN010000005.1:65991005-66020947 GCA_030674055.1 Rhabdomys pumilio | reverse complement strand
GAGAGAGAGAGAGAGAGAGAGAGAGAGAGAGAGAGAGAGAGAGAGAGAGAGATCCTTTAAAGGTATGCCCTCAAAAGCCTAGTTTCCTCCGTTAGGCACTAAAGGTTCTACCACTTCTCCACTGTGTCATCAGCTTGGAACCAAACCTACAACACATGAACCTTCAAGGGCTATTCAAGTTCCTACCATATGAATTACTGCTAGTCCCTCGCACCTTGCCATATCATGTCTCCCTCTGGTGCCCCCTCCCTTCATTGTGATACCAAAAATTATGAAATCCTCACCAAAGCTGAAATGATGGCAAAATTGCGCCCTTGAACCTCTAATATCGTGAGTGAAATAAACTTTTTATTAAATGTCCAGCTTCAAGTATAAATTAGACAAATGTGTTTTCCTTTTTTTTCCACTTCCTTGGTTATGTTTATTCTTTTAAAATTTATTATTATTATTATTATTATTATTATTATTATTATTATTAATTATATCTTTTTTCATAGTCCAGTTGTCATCCCCCTCCTGGACTGCCCTCCAGCCTCTCCCCATACTACTCCCCCTCTATTGTCTCCAAGAGGACATTCCCACCCCCCCACCTCCACTCCACCAGACCTCCTCAATCCCTGGGGCCTCCAGTCTCTTGAGGGTTAGGTGCATCTTCTCTGACTGAACCCAGACCAGGCAGTCCTCTGCTGTGTATGTGTCAGGAGCCTCATATGTCATACATAGCTGATGTATGCTGCCTGGTTGGTGGCTCAGTGTTTGAGACATCTCGGGGGTCCAGGTTAGTTGAGACTGCTGGTCTTCCCATGGAGCCAGCATCCTCCTCAGCTTCCTCCAGCTTTTCCCTAGTTCATTCACAGGGGTTCCCAACTTCAGTTCATTGGTTGAATGTAAGTATCTGCATCTGACTCAGTCAGCTGGTTATTGGGCCTCTCAGGGTGCAGACACACTAGGCTCCTGTCTGTAAGGACACCATAGCATCAGTAATAGTGTCAGGCCTTAAAGCCTCCCTTGACATAGATCTCAATTTGGGCTTGTCACTGGACCTCCTTTCCCTCAGTCTCCTCTCCATCTCCGTCCCTGTAGTTCTTTTAGACAGGAACAACTCTGGGTCAGAGCTCTTGACTGTTTCTTCTAAAAGTGTTATGGTTGCATATCTATGATATTTGATACATTTTGAGTTAGTTTTGTATAAGGTATAATGTCCATGTCTGACTTCATTCTTGTATATATAGAAATTCTGTAGACTTATTTTCTTCTCACTGACTGATTTCACACCCTTGTCTAAAGTCACCAGACTTATTTGGGGTTCTACCTTTCTATTGAATTCTCCATATAGTCTATGAACCTGTAGCGTACTGTTTGATTTCTATAGTTTGTTAGTAAGGTTTACTGTTGAAAACTGTAAATCTTTCACAGATTGGAAACCATAATATACAAGTAGAAGACCAATAAGACAAAAAGTATGCCCAAACAAACCAATATGAGACAAAAGTCTCCAGAAATACCAGTGAGTTCATTTTATGTTAGTCATCTGCTTCTGGTCATGGGGCCTACTCTTAAGTGTAACTGATAAACTCAATGAAACTCCATTGGAAAAACTATTTTTTTCTTTTCAAATGGGTGTCCATTGCAGAGACGTTGTTGGTTAGGGCTGGGGGCACATGTCTACTTCCTCTTCCCAATATTGAGACCCTGTCTGACTTGAACCCTGTGCGGACTCTGTGTGTGCTGCTACAGTCTTGAGCAGAGTCACTCTTGATTTGAGCAGTTCTTTTGGAATTATTTTTAAAGAGGCTGTAGGTGTGACTTAGTGGTAGATTTATTTTTTAAAGCATACTCAAGGTTCTGGGATAGAGTCTCAGCACTTCAAACAAAAAATAATTATATTGGCCACTTGGTCCCTTTATAATCCCATATGAATCTGAGGATCAGCTCATCAGTATTTGTAGGAAAGGCTGTTGGAATATTGATAGAAATCCATTTTATCTGTGGAGTGCTCTGGGGGTATCATCATAGTAGCCTCTCAGTCCATGAGTACTGGATATTTTCCTTGCATACCACTTTTCTCTGTGTGAGTCACCTCCTTAGATAAATTAATTTCAAGATATTTATTCTTTTAGGTGATATTATAAACAAAATTATTTTAGTTATTTCCTTTTCAGATTGCTAATTGCTGATTTATAGAAAAAAGCTAGTTCCCCCTTATAATTTTGCTGAAATCATATATTAATCTTTAGCTTTCTTGTGTATTCTTTGGAATTTTCTATACAGAGACTCCTATCTGTGAATAAAAATAGTTTATTTCACTTCTCTTTCAGATTTGTCTAATTATTATGGTTAAAATATTATCTAATTTTCCTTATGATTTCTTGTTTGGCCCACTTCTGTAATAATGTAATGTTTAATTTCCAAATAATTATGAAATCTTGAGTTCTTTTCTTTATTTTGTGTTTGGTTAATTTCCTGGGCTACCGTGACAGAACACCATGGACTGGATGGTTTTTTATGGAGGTTTGTCTTCTACTTCCAAACCTCATACCCCTGACTAGCACCCCTGCTACTGGGATTGAAGCTAGAGCCTTGCGCATTCCAAGCGAGTGCTCAGTCACCTAGCTTCATCCCTAGCCTCCTTTTTAGTTTAGGTTTTGAAATTTGACTTCAATAAATTACCCAAGATGGCCTTTTAGATACTCAAACAAGCCCAGCTTCACTTGAACTTGGACCCATTGTTTGTCTCTCAAGTAGCTGGAATTGTAGGCCTGCAACACCAGGGACACTGTCCACAAACATAGTTGTTCTGTTGGATTAGGACTCCACTCTCCCAACCCCATTTGACCTTTCTTTCTTTCTTTTTTCTTTTGCAATTCTAGAGACTAAACCCACTGCTTTCTTCGTGCTAGGCAAGTGCTGAGTCATGCCTTAGTCCCCTTAATCACTATTTAAAGGGGTCATCTCTGAATATAGTGTCATTGAAGGGTTCGCTCTTCAGCATATGAAGTGGAGAGAACAGGTTTCAGTTCATAACATGAGGTTTTTTGTCTTGAAGTAGTTCTTTTGTTTGTTTATTTGTTTGGTTGCTTGGTTGTTTTTGCTTTTTGGTTTATCAGGACAGGGCTTCTTTGTATAGCCCTGGCTGCCCTGGATCTAGCCCTGAAGACCAGGCCAATTCACAAAGATTTGCCTGTCTTGACCTCCCAAATGCTGGGATTAAAGGCCCAGCTAGTAGTCCTTTTGTTTAATGGCTTTCACAAACTATTTTTTGTATGTTCCTTGTTGCCTGTGGTCAGTGAAGTAATTGGTTTTTTTTTTTTTTTAGTTCACATTTAGTTTATATTTTGACAGAGAATTTCCTGAATATCAGGAGCTTAAAACTAAATGGAAAACAAAAGAACCATACAAGCAAAACTCAAACCAACCCTAACAGCTCTTTCAGTCTTTGCACATTAGCTGCGGGTTGGGGTAGCCCTTCAACACCAGTCAGACTTACACTAAGCCTAGAGATAAGTTTAGTTCTTTTTGCATCTTTTCTGCTGTACACATCTTGTCATAGACATACACACAGATTTCTGAACTCCCCTATACACATGAGGGCTTTTGGATATTTTAATTTTCCAAACCATTTCCTCCAGTTTCTGCTCTGTTTTGTCTTATTCCTCTTCCTTGTGGTGCTTAGCAGCAATCTCCACCACATTTCCTACTTTAGTTCCTTGTTTGTCCAAAGTTTGAACCACCTTCTAGAAATCCTACAGAAAAATGAAAACAGACGTATCATCTGTAAGTATTGTTCTGCTTGTAGCTTTAAGCTTTTGGTTAAATTTAGGGAGTTTCCATTCATTATTTGTAGCTTTTCTGCTTTGCTTCTTTCCTCTCCTGGTGTAAGTTAGTGTACTCAATGATTCCCGAATTCATGGGGATACTCATGTTCTCTCATTCATTTCCTTCTCCAATCTTTTAATTTTAATCTCTGGCAGCAACTCTGTTGTGTCTTTCATCTCAGGGCTCAGACTGATTGTCAAACATCTCTGGGAAGTTTTCATTTCATTTTTTAATACTTTTTCCAATATGAGGTGTTTTTTTTTTCATTTCTATTTTCTATGGCGTTTGCTTTCTAATTTCTATTGGTTTATATTTTTACCATGCTTACTGATTACCTGAAGCATGGTTTTGTTGAATTCTTCAAATATATTTATTACAGATGCCTGAAGGCTTTGATAAGTCAGACCTTTAGGCCTGCTCATAGATCACTCTGTTACCTGACTCTGCTGTGGCCCTGAATTGTTCACACTTTCCTACATCCTTATCTGCTTAATATTTTTATATTGAACGTTAGACATTTCATATATTAAAGCAACTTCATGCATTAGGGAGGGTTTTTTTTTTTTAAAAACTTGTTTTGTAGTTTAAAAACTCAGCTAAACTCTTCTAGTGAAATCTATTTCGACTGCAGTTTAAGACATATGATGCCATTCTTCAAACGATACAGCTTTGGGTATGCACACAGTCCCCACTGGATGATATAATTTTAGCAAATTTCTTTTTCACTTCCCATCAAGTCTTTGTTAAGGTATCTAGCTCTGTAAGTATTATATCCAGCAGTTTAGCCTTTACTAATTGCTGTCTTGATTGCTGCAACTTTGGTGATAAAAGATTTTTCATCTTATTTATTAAATTTGGTCATTTTTGCAATAGGAATCTTTGGTGCATTTGGTGGCACAGTTGATATTGCTGGATATTGAACCCTGGGCATCATGCATATGGTCTACTACTGAGCTATACTTTCAGCCATGGAATTAATTTTTTTGGTTTTGTTTTGTTTCTACCATGGGAAGACTTTACTGTTTCCCTGCTTTTCTCTGGTCTACAGTTAATTTTATTTCCCTCATTCTCAGCATTTCTTAGTTGCCTGTAGTTCTTTGTCTAGAGTTGACTCCTCATGAGCTTTCTGTCTTCCATGTTAACATCCCAAGGTGTTGTTCTTGTTCAATTCATGTTTAGGCAGCCATGATGGTGAGACTTTACAGGGAAAGAGTTTCACAGAAAACTCCCTGTTCCTCTGGCTCTTAGATTTTTCCAACCCCTCTTCCATAATGCTTTCTGAGACTTAGGTGTGGGAGTTGTTTTGTAGATCAATTGGGATTGTGCTTTACAACTTTGCCATTTGATTTGTTGTGGTTTTCTTTAATGATCTTGTCTGTTGCAAAGAGAAGTTTTGTTAATGTGAGGTGAGGACTACACTTATCTATGGGTTATAGGGTAAATATTTAGTGTAGTTAGGGGATTATGCTGGCTTAGTAAAATGCTAGTTGTATACGCTCCTCCACGATCCATGACTTCATGCACTCCGAGTTCTCAACTAGATTCCAGTACTAGGAAAGAAGGCATGATTTCCTTCTTGTTGAACAGAACTTAAGTCCAATTATAGAGCTGTTGGTTACTACCCAGATATTTGTGCCACTATTTCACCTTTGGGGTTATGGTACCATACTGGTTTCTGTTCACAGGCATCATCCATCATTGGGTAGGACTGTTGGTTGATTCCCTTTTTGGAAACTTGCATGGTACCTTTTGGTGCCATGAAAAAGGGAGTCCTCAGGGAAGAGACTTTTGGGCGAATTCCAGCTGAGGTGCCTCTGAGCTCTGTGTCCGAAGCACATGGTGTATCCTAGTAAGGAACTTGAAGATAGAACATAGCTCAGTGATTTTTTTCTGTTTACCATTACGCGGGTTTAAAACTAGCACTTCCTATGTAATGAAGTTCACTAGACACCATTATGCAGCTCTATTCGTCTAGCATGGTTTATCTCTGTGATGTTTGAACTTAGGAAAAGTTCAGTATTTTACTTTCTGTTTCTCCTTTACATGCTTGTGTTTTCTTCCATCTAGAGCGTACACAATAACTTTAATGCTTTTCTACAAACTGACTAATTCTTCTTCATTAGTTGTATTTTTGTAGCTCCTTTGAATATCTAATAGTTGCTCTTATATGACAGATATGAATTTAACTAGGCAAGCTGCTAATGTCTATCACTATTACAAGGTGCCGTTACTAATCTTGAGCTTTGTTCTAAGACACAATAACATTTCTTGTGATTAATTTGATCTTAACTTTTTAGGGTTTGCCGGGCAGATCCAGAGCACCCTTCAGCATATTTCCCCTTATTTGCTGTATAAAATCTTTGTGTATTTAAAATTTTTTTTCCATTTTAACTGGTGGCAAAGTGAACTGTTTCTGGGCAGGTATAGATCCAGAGATTGTTTTCCCTCCTTCTTTTGTTTGGCTCATTGGGGTTTCTAGTTTGAAAAATCATTATCATGTAGCATTAATCTATGTACAAGTTTAAAAGCCATTAAAACTTCAGGCATATGACTTCCACAATCCAGTAAGTGACAAGGAGTTGTTGAGTAAAAGTGAGTACAATGTCTATGAAGATTTTTCTTTAAGAAAGCATTCCTGACATTTAAAAACCATTGTCAGTGTCACTAAAAATAACACTGACATGTGCTAAGTATTTCAAGAGCTGTCATCTTAAGATTCCTTTAATTTGATGAGAAACATTTGGTCCCCTGTTGTTGGAAGAGAGGACAGTATATAGTACCTGCTGTGTGCACAGCCCATCTCTCTGATATCCTTAGAAACCACCATGCTGCTACTCATCCAAATGCTTCAGAGCCTCAGGTAATGGGGGTGGAGGATTATGGAAATAGCAAGTTTGGAAAATAGAGTAAAATCAGCATTGGGGTCCTACTAATTGGTAACTGGTGGCTCGGTTTGATAGTATAGTTCTGGGTCATATTCAAGAACGCTTATTTGAGTTGATGTTATTTGAAGATGAACCAGTTTAATGTAGAAATTCTCTCTCTCTCTCTCTCTCTCTCTCTCTCTCTCTCTCTCTCTCTGTTTTGTTGAGATGGAGCCCAGGCCTTTACTCATGATGATCATGTTTTACTAGCAATCCAAGACCTAAGACCTCCATACACTGGGTAGGACTTTAAACTATCGTACAAATACACTTCAGAGCCATTTGGAAGCTTATGAAGCTGTGAAGTTGTGTGCATTTTCATGTACATATATTTTGAGGAGAGTTTTGGTAGCTTTTTCCAGATTCTAAAAGTGTGTATCACCAAACTGAGAGTTTTTATGCACTTCTTCCCACTGAAAGCCTCCTTCTCAGCAAGATCTTTCCTACTCTGATCATCCAGTGAGTTTAATTATGATTGCTTGCATGAGTAGAGAGTTATGTACTGGAGTCATCTTATCAATGACTATACCATTAAGGAAAATCACACCCCTTCCCAGTACCCATTAACTGTCCATAGTCCTTCAATGCAAACTTAACATTTTACGTTACATTTTGCTTTTTTTTTTAAATTTCTGGGACGTTTTCTTGTGTAGCCAAGACTTTGTTGTATTGCCAAGGATGACCTTGAACTCATAATCCTCCCACTTTAACTTTAAAATATCATTAATTTGTTAAAATAATCAGGGCTAAGGTTTAAAAATAATTGAGCTGGGGAGATAGCTTCATGGATAAAATACTTGTCATGTAAAAGGCATACTTGAGTTCTGTCCCCAGAATTTATATTAATAAGAAGCCATGTGTGGACACATATACATTCATGCATGCATGCATACATACATACATACATACATACATACATACATACACATACACCCCTAATATGATTTCAATCTTTTCCCATTTTTCCTTTCTTTTATTCTCCTTTTTTTCTTGTTTACAGTTTTAGCCAAAATGATGATTCTTGGTAGTTAAAATTATTCTGAAGACATAGATTCAGTATGTTGGATCACAGTAGAAAGACTCCATGCAATAAATAACCTTTTTTTAGTGATCCTTAAATAGACTTATGTAATGAAGTTGTTTCAGATGGTTCCACCTGTCCAAATCTCTTAGGTAAATAAAAAGCTGAAATTTCACAAGATTATAATCAATACAATACTTTAAAAACAATTTACTAGTATTATAGGCATGTGCCATCATCATATTTGGTTGTAGCATTCTGAGATGGGAGGATCTGTTGAGCTCAGGAGTTAGAGAGCAGCTTGGGAAATGTAGTGAGACCCCACAACTACTTCTGAAAGAAAAAAAGAAAACACAAGAAATAGATTTTTCAAATGGCTGTTAAGATTATCATACTGACGTGGCATAAAGTGGCAGACTGCAAATCTGAAGTTGTCTCCGGGCTGCTCTGTTAAAGGGTTTATTTATTTACAATTTTTATTTATTCATTTACACACACACACACACACACACACACACACACACCTCTAAATATTGAGGTCAGAAGAAAACTTTAGAAAGTGAGGGGTTTTTTTGAGGGGGGGGTCTCAGGGTTGGTGGCAACTTTTCCCTCCCAGAATTCTAAAATTTTTTGACATAGAGTCACCCCAAGTAGCCCAGGCTGGCCTTGAACTGGCAGTTCTCCTATCTGCCTCAGCCTCTTGATTATAGGCTGGAATCACTAAACCAGTAAGAACTGTAGTCATCTGTAGTTGACTGTACTCATCTGCCACTTGGCCCTGCTCCTCTACTGGAGGTTAACCTTAGGGCATCTTTCATTCTACAACTGCACTATACCCCTAGCTCTTTAAACATACATTTATTTATATTTAGTTTTGAGATCATCTCCCTAGATTACAGAGCTAGCTTTGAATTTACTCTGTAGCTCAGCCAGGCCTTGTACTTGCACTCACTTGTTTAACCTGACATTATGGGCATGAACAACCAAACTTGCCTTAAAACTGTTATCAATTTTTTTTTTGAGACTGTTTTTCTGTGTAGCCCTGGCTGTCCTGGACTAGGCTGGCTCGAACTCAGAGATCCACCCGCCTCTGCCTCCTGAATGACGGTATTAAAAGCATGTTTCACCACCACCACTCAAAAACAGTAATCAAAATTCATTATTTATTTATTAACACCACAAATGCTGCCCCCGGTTCCCATTACAGAATTCCTCTCCCACCCCCTTCCCTGTACATATGAGAGGGAAGCTCCTCCCCATAACCCTCACCCCACCCTGGTGCACCAAGTCTCTTGAAAAACATATATAGCTAGGAAATAGCTTCCAAATTTAGAGGAGATAATAGTTGGCAGAAAGGAGTTAAAAATGTTGATGCTTCCTATTTCAATTTGGCTTATTTGCCTGGTGTTTTACCTGTACAGTTTTATATTTTATAGGATACTCTCCTCTCCTGTAGCTCTGCACATGCAGACTCTGCAATCCAAAAGCAACTTCAGGCTTGTATTTATCGCATCTCTCTGAAACACATTACTCCAATAAGTGCTAATTGTTCAAAGCAGTTCATGTGAAGTACCAGGGTGGATTGTTAAGTATAATTTAACGACATTTTGACTAATTTGTCACTCATCTACATTTTGTGATGTTCTAACAGCAAAACATGCTTTCCTTGTATAGTGAATTGTGTTTTATCGTCACTGAAATTTTTATATGAAACAGCTGTTTTTAATTTAGAGGTTGCTAACACTGCCATAGTCTGGAGCTAAGATCTCGTACTAGTTGGTAAAATTGATTTGAGTATTTCAGTGAAGATTTATGAAAAAAAATCCTTTCAAAACCATAACATATTCAAATATTTTCCAAAAAGTTTGCTTAAGCTGTACTGTTCTCTTTGTTAAATTTCGGAATCCTCTGGAGTTACTAATCTAACCACCAGACCATGCTACTGGGTCAGAATGAGTATTTTAATATTCAAAGAGAAACCGACTAGTTTTTCAATGTCACTGCATATGGGGAGAAAATTAGATTTGAAAAATTCTGTTGCTTATATCATGAAAAAAATGCATACTGGTGTTTACAGGTTCCTATATAAAGCACTCTATATATTTACATCTTTATTTATATCTATAAAGTTTCATTTTGAATGTCTATGCCTTGAATTTCCTTGGTAACAACCTTAACTCAAATAACATTCTCATATAGAGGCTTCCTTTATGTCTTTTTTTGTAATCTACAAAGAAATTTGTTTTCTTTTGTTTCTAGTACATTGTAATGCAAATTGAAGCTGTTTGTAGCTGCTGCATTGTAATATATCAAATGGCATTCTCAGCCAAGGTATTTAAGGCCTATACCTAGAACAAAGTAATTACAATTTTAAAGACTAAATTTAAACAAAAGATTCATTTCTGGGTTTCTGTTGAGCCTGACCCGTACAGGTTGGGCCTCTCCCAAGTGGTTCCAGTTCTTCGTTCTTATTTAGTCAGGCAGTCACCAAACTTCAGCTGGCTACACTCTCCGTTTCAATGACTTCTGTCTTCTTTGTTGGTTAATTGGAGGGGAGAGGGCTTTCCATTCTTTCTGTAAAGGGCTTTGTGCAAATGATGCATTTATTAATGGAACTCTTCTTTTTGTGTGAGTGTGGAAATCAGAGGACAATGTCAGATGTCTTCTCTCACTGAAGTTGGAGCTCACTGGTTCCCTTAGCTGTCTGACAGAAGTCTCTCCTTCCTCAGTGCTGGGATTATAGACATGCACCACCACTACACCTGACTTTTTACATGGGTGCTCGGCATTTGAACTCGGGTCCTCTTCCTCTGGCATTTTACCAAGTGAGCCCCGAAAGAAGCTTTACCTTGTCAGCCCTGAAGGAAAATTTTCAGGGTGCTCAATGATGATGCTGTTTTCAAATATTCCTCTTAGTGTATGATGTGTGCTTTAGGAGCAAGTGAGCTACTACCTTTTTCTCTCTGGACTATTGCATTCTTTCTTCAAGTGATATACTTTTGGAGACCAATAAACAGTTCTCAGTATGAGAAAAAGCAAACCAGACTTGAGAGCATGCTTAGACACATAAAGCAAGCCTTTTCTTTTCTTTCTTTCTTTCTTTCTTTCTTTTTTTTTTTTTTTTTACTTATCATAATGGCAAAGTAAACGACAGAAGGCGTGTGAGGCTGAGCAGAGACTGAACACGATTAAGTGCCATTAGCCTGGTCAGTGTTCTATCAAAAAGCCATTACCATTAATTTCTCAGCTCTACTCATGTAAGAGAAAAACACTGACCGAGTAGGAGGGGGATGTTCCCAAGATGAGATGTTACAGAGGGATCTATATGCCACCCTACCAAGCTACCCCGGAGTGAGTAAATGTGATTGTTTTCCTGCGAGATGAGATGTACAGAACCTGCCATCAGAGTGGCTTGAAGCTCTAGCCGTTACCAGTATTGTTTTTGAAAATTATGCTATAGAAAAGACACAACAAATTTATGTATATAGTTTTAATAAAGGACATAGGAAGATAAAGCTGATCAGCCTTTTCCCAGTATTTCTGCAGCAAGACACGTCGTTTTAAGAACACTATATATATCATTGTAAGCAGACTGAGGGCAAAAGGGATTTATAGCAAATTGGCAACTTGAGCTTAACTGTTGAAGTCCCCAGTGTCTTTCCTTTTCTGGCTCTCCAATATATTCCATATATTACCAAGACCCAGACCTCTCTTTCCCGCTGTGTTCCTTTGCTGATTTAGACAGCAGGCTGAAAGCAATTATTCTTTGAATTCATCTTATTGTTCTTTTCTTTTAACCATTCCCTACCAAAAACGAACATCCTGATAGACTGAATTCATTGTGTGTTTTAACTCATTCTGCTGATGGATGTTAACCAGGCTTCTCCAAAGAACACATTTAATGGTTTTGAATACTGTGCAGGACAAGCCTTAGCCCTTTTGGAGTAGTAAACAAGGGTTGCATGTTAGTTAAATGCCACCTGTTTCTTGCTACATTACATAATACTCACATGCAAAGGCTACAATATAACATGGTATTTGATAGGTGTGGTTAAAGAAATGCAGATGTAGCACACACTGTCAACCATTTTATCCTGTTTGCACAGAGTGCATGAATTTAATGTTAGATGTCCTCTGTGCCTCTGCACAGAACATGTCTTTCAGCCCAACTGGGTCTCTTAGACACTGACAGCAGATATTTTAGAACAGATAAATGCAATGTTTTTCACTTCCTGTGATTCGGACTTCATTTAAAAGGAGAGAACAGAATCATCCCTGTGAAACATTTGTTCTAATGACCTAGCAATCTGCCTTAAAAGAAGGGTGTACATTCATGTCCATGTGCACACATGTTGATATCTGGGATGAGAGTTGAAAGAGCTAAGCTATGAATGACTATTACATTGCTGTCAGTTGGGGCCTTGTTAAATCTCAGGTGTATATTGCAATAATGCTTACTATACAGTATTCTTAAAACATACCGTCTAGAACTGTGCTTAAATATCCTATCCATTAACATAAATGCCTATTCTTTGTGCAATCTGGCACGAACATGAGGAAGCACATTGTTTTCCCTGGAAGAACAAACCCTGAGATTGGGCGTATAGGTGCCACAGAAGATTATGGCAATGGCTGATGCTATCTAGTGCCAAATACATATGTTTTATGGGTTCAGTGAGGGGAAGAGGCACATATTGCATTAGAAAATAAAGAGGTGTCTAAATTTCAAACTTCAAGATGTTGGAGAAAGAGGGACTCTTGGAATGGGATTCTGTTCTCTTTGCTCCATGGTTATTCCAGCACTAGAAAGTAAAGTCTCTCTAATAATATCTATGTGCTTTTGGATGGCACTTTATCTCCTTTATGTTTGATTTTTGGAAAAATAATTTCCATTCTGTCTTTTTCCAAGGACATTGTTGCAACAAACGGAAGAACATTAACAAAGTACTCTAGGCTCTGCAGGAAAACATTCTGCACTAGGAGCATGGAGGAGAAGAATGGATCAGATTTGTTTGCTCAGAAATACTGTAATGTTTAAACTTTTCATTCTAGTCCTTCAAATAAAACTATGTAAGAGAACTAGAGAGTTACATAGCACCTTTTAGCTGTGGAATATTAACAAGTAGCTCCACTTTCCAACTGTGGAAGCAGAGCACCAAAGATTGGGGGATGAGATCCCACAGAGGTTATTGGGCAGAGTTCCAAGGAAAAGAAAGCAAATGAGTGAGGTCAGGGTGTGCTAACTACAAAACAAACCTGTCTTCTTGATCAATAACTAACCACTTAAATGCCTATATATAGTAATCAATACACAGAGAATCTATGTATAGGGATATTATCACCATCTATAAACTAATAAGATCAAGATACTAAAACAAGAATAGGGTTTCTTCTTTCTCCAAGCACTCAGAGAAAACCCTGGTTTATTTGGCCTTTTTGAGACAGCATAAGTCTTAAGACACTGAACAATCAGTTTGCATTAACCTGAGCTTTACCCTTCCAGTGCTTCCCTGTAGTTTACTAACATTGTCTTTTGTGACATGATGTCTATGAGGGCCGAATGCTAATACACTCCACAGAGAAGTTCCTATGCTTTCCGGACTTCACAGCACAGACAGCAGCTGTACTGTCCCTTAGCAGAAGATGATACGTGGGGTCAGAGAAGGTTGCTTTGATGCTGATTTCTTGTGAAGTGCTGCTTGCACCCCTTTATAGAAAGGTACATTTGTATAGGACTAGAAGGCAAGACCTGTGGACCATAAAGCCACATGGATGGCTAAATATGCTCCTAAGGAAAAGCTAGACATGAGAAATGATTCAGAAGGAGCAATGGAAAGGCAGAGTTTTTCCTATGTGAAAGTATAAACTTTTATTATGAAATCCAGCATGTCTGTGGATATTCCTCAATTTGTGAGTTTTAGAAGCAATCTCAAGGCCCTGGCCCCAATAGATTTATTTATTTCTTGTATTCTCTCAAATGAAATGCTGACTACAATCTTTTTATTTGATGCTAAATGCCTCACCTTCATTAAAATGACCCAGGGGGACCAAATGGACCCACTTGGTTGTTGCTTTCAATATCTGGATTGTTTTCCTTCTCAGTTGCACTGGAGCCCCAACACAGATTTGTTTGTGCCAGGCAACTCTTTTTCACTCAGAGACATTTTAGAGAGAATAATTTAGTAAACCCAACTATCTCTTAAGGAGTTCAATTCCTTGATAACTGAGATGCCTGTAACTCCCACTGATCTCTGTTAAGAGTTGGGGCTTTTATTGTCAGCAGCTGTGCATTAGAGTGCTGGATGAAAAATGAAAACCATCAATACTCTTAGGTACTATTATTATAAAGAAGCAGCATTAGTGTCCATCTCATTGATCCAGGCACTAGGACTGAAAGGAAGGCTGGTTATAAATAAGTGGGGAAATGGATGTAAACTCTCTTAATGGCTGAGCTGCCACTGAAGCTTAAAAAAAAGAGGACTGGAATATCACTGTTCAGTTAACTCTGTGCATTAACTCCTGCTGTGAAAACACAGACCTTTAGCTAATCCTCAGGCCAGTGTCATATCTGAAACTTTATCTTCTTCAACAGAAGTTTAATTATACCTGAAAATCATCCTTAAATCCATTTTACAAAATGGATGGTCCATATGCTTAGGCTTATAATATTTCTACCATTATAAAAGTAATTTACAAAGGCTAAAACAAAGCTATATACCAGAGAAATGAATAAAATGGAGATTTTGACCACAGCCTGGCATTAAAAGTTTTTAAGAAAGCAATTCCTTTTTGTTTGTTGTTTTTTTTTTCAAGACAGGGTTTCCTTATGTAACACAAGATGGGCTAGAACCCACATGGAGACCAACCAGGCTGGTCTTGCAGCTATCCCCCTCCTCTGCCTTCTAGGAGCTGGGCTGATAGGCATGCACTATCATGCCTTGTCTTAAAATATTAACTGTTAGTTGTGGCTTTCAGAAACTTCTGTGACAGGACAGGTTTTGCCTTGTTAAATTCTCAACAGGACCTTGGTCACAGTCTATTTGAACTCCTTAAATTTCAGATACATGATATAGGGTTTGTTCAGAGTTTATCAAATATTTAAACTGCTATTTAGGTGAAAAGCATGATCAAATACAAGCCTCAGTTTTTTAAACCTTGATTTTTGGCAGCATTCTATATCGATATATTGCACATACACATGTTTATATATGCCCATGAACATAAGCCGCAAATACATGCTGACTTCCCTCAATACCAGAAAGACTCTGCAGTGAGACATGATTAATAGTCTTTCATGAGGGAAATTAGACTCAAAGGCAATCTTCTGAATTCCTGTTTAACAGACTAGACAAATATAAGGATATATATTTTACACTTAGGCTTTCATGGATTGGGGGAGGATAAAAAAGAAAAACTGGCTTGAAGCAATTGTTTCCAAACTGAGTTCATTCAGCAAAGTAAACTTGCAAAGTCCTGAAAGATCTGCATAACAAGTGGGTGATGCAACACCCAAACTGTGAAGCTATCAATCCAAAACGGTGACTTAGTTTGAGGATTAGTGTGGCTCTCCATATTGAAGTCTGTAAGCCTCATGGGAGATGGCGGTTCCTGAGGATGAAAGGCAGAGGTTTACAGGTGAGTTGAACAACAAGAGTGACGCCTGGTTGATAATAATTTGTAACCATTAAAATCATGTTATGAAAATATGTTGAAAAAAAGAAAAAATATGGCTCCGAGGGTAAAGGCACTTGCTGCCGAGCCCAAGGACCTGAGTTCAACCCCCAGAACCCACAATGATAAAAGGAGAAAACCAGCTCCTGCAAGTTGTCCTCTCACACCCACCTCTTTGCTGTGGCATGCATGAGCCCCACCCCCAAAACAAACAAGTGGTAATTAAACACTTAAAGAAAGAAAATTAGTAATTTTGCTTCTGGATTCTGTTCGATGAAAATAGTTCCAATTGATTTCTTTTCAAGTACAGCATTCATAACTTTTTTCCTCATAATGAAAAGATGGATAAAACCTTAAAGTTAGATTCAGTCTACACCACACACACACACACACACACCACCGACAAATAACTTCGTTCATATAGCATTTTCATATAATCTTGTTAATTGTTCTTTAAAATGAAAATTTTAATCATTGTATAATATTTTATTAGAGTGATAGAGCAGGCTGTTTCATCAGCCTCCTATTTCTAGATACTTAGTTCTATTTAAAAAATTCTGACTTTATAATATAATTGATAAATAGCTATATAGAACTCTGTCTAAGTCACTTAGATACATTCCTAAAATGCAGTTAGTTACCAGATAAAATATTATAAACATGTCAAGGCTTTTATATATGTCACCAACTTGCCTTCGCACAAATGGATGTTGTATGAATTTAAACATGTGTGCAATGATTATGAATACTTGTCTCACTGTGTCTTTACCAACATTAGATGCTATATAATTCATAAAGCCTGGCTGATTTAGTAGACGAAACTGATAACTACATTATGTTAACTTACCCTTTTTTTACAGCAAAATTGAATACTTTTCTACTTTATTTATTAATTTTATCAGTTGTGTTGTTACGTCTTTTGCTCATCTTTAACTGTTGTATTTTTCCTTCCTTAGTGATTTGCAAGAAATAATTAAAGATGTTAAGTTTTGTACGCTGTGTACTTTGCAAATGGTTTCAGTTTGAAGGAAATATTATGTAGAATCAGTGAGTCTTTGTGTAAAGATTATGAAAATGTTTTAATTCTAAAAATTAAAACAAAATAAAAATTTCACGTTTGTTATGTTGTTTTCATTTTAGGCGTGTGTATGTGTGTTTCCTGCAAGTGTGTCTGTGCCCCATGTGCATACAGTGTAAACAAGGCCAGAGCTCCTAGAAATGGAGTAAGAGTTAGTTACAACCCACTATGTGATTCCTGGGAACTGAAACTAGGGCCTCTGGAAAAGAAGCCAGTGCTCTTAACTACTGAGCCACCTCTTTATCTCCAGTGTTTGTTGATTCTAAGTTGCAAACATGGGTATTAACTTTGTCCTTACTTTTCTTTAATTAAAAAAAAATTTCTTCAAACTAAAATAAAGAAAAATATATACAGAACTATAATTTTGGACATATGTATTCAACTAGTCTATGGATAGCTATTTAGGTTGAGTTCAGTTTGGATATTTTACAAATGTCACTGTAGTTGCTATCTATATATACCTTAAAGTCTTCATAGCCCCGTGTGTCCTAGAATTCATTATGTATACCAGAGATAAAACTCAGAGATATGCCTGTCTTAGCCTTCTAAGTGCTTGGATTAAAGGTATACACCCCTATACCCAGCTTCTTGACAAGTTTTAAAATATTTCTCCCATTGTTCTCTCAAACTGTAATTATTATCAGAACATGACTTTGTTGTTTCTATGAAAGCAATCGCCTAGCTTATTTGGATAGTGTTTCCTAGAAAAGGTACCCTTAATGGCAGCTATACTTCCCTGGGGAAATAGAAGCAATGTATTTCATGGTTGAATATTCATTCAGGATATTTATGAAAGGTTAGGGAGAATTGCATGGTCATATAAGTTTGAGAAATATCTTACTCCACATTGGGGGGTTCACAATATCCCCTAGCATATTAAAAATTCTAACAGGTACTGCCACAGGAGCAAGGTTCCATGACTTGACTAGATAATAAGAAATAATATGATAGTCAAATAAATTCAAAGGGTGACTACAACTGCTGCCTAGTGAGTCACAAACCTGTTAGCACATTGAAAGTCCCAAGAATTTCTATACTAAGTGTGCTTACATGTTACCCTCTATTAATACTTTTTTCATCAAAAAGTCAAAAAAATTACTAGCATTTCATACACATGCTAAAACAGAGAAACATCCTAGATAACGGAAATATAGATATTACAAGTTCTCTTATCAAAATTTCAAACATTTCATCAAGGCTTTAAGTAAGAAAACAGACCTAACTTCTGTATTTTAACCTTTCATTATAAGTGAAGCTGCATAGCCAAGAGCCCATGAGGCCTTTAAATGCAGCATCACTAGGGATGTGGCAGGACTGGAAGCCATACAGTCCTGGGTTGCAGTTTTACGTTAGCCATTTGACAGCTGTGTAACCTCAGTTAAATGGTTTTGCTGTGTTTCAGTTTTCTTATAAGAAAATATGAATTGTAACAGTCACCTTGCAGAGCTGATGGAATTACTTAGCAAACTAGCTGGCATGTACAAGGTCTTGTATAGTACCCGTCGTACTATACTATTCAGTCCATAGCAGAAGGGAAATGACTGAAGACAGGAGAACCCACAAATTGAGAGGCTTCTGAGTAACTGTTAGCCTTTTCATGGGAAAGGAAGTGGCATGTTACTAGCTCAGTGCTTTGAGTGCCATGATATTTCTATAACTAACAGTCCCCTTTTAATATGGAATCACACTGGTCTTATTTACTTGTAAGTGTTGCAAAGAGAAGGCTGTTTGGCTTTTCAACAAGTCAAGGAGAATCCTGTGCAAAAAGCTGCCTGCCACTGATAACAAATTAGTAGCATGTTAGGAGTGTTGGAGTATGGGGAGGCTGGTCTTTGCCTGTTAGTGGGTAACAGTAGATTATTGGCAGACATAATGGAGTCAGGCAAAAAGAACTTATTTGTAATCTGTATCATTTGAGAGACCTGGAATGCACTGTGACAAGGTTTATAATTCACAGTATGAAAGTAAATAACCTGAACGGGATATTTGGCTGTTTTTGGATCCCCTGGGGTCTTTTAGCACAAGTGAAGTACATGTGAGTTTGTCAGGAATAAAGGCATCTTTCTCAGTACATTGCACAGGGAAATTATGCATAGAGCTTCTCCTGTGTGCAACGAGAGTGAAGAATTTAACACCTTGCTCACCAGAATGAGAACATTCTCCTTTTCTAGTTCTGCTCTAAAGACTGCTTCTTAGTCCAGGTGGCACTGAATGTGCCTCCTTAATACTCACCTGTTGGAGACATAGAAAATGTGAAAACTGCTACGTTTCTGACTCCACAGCAAGTGATGACGAGCCTTCTGGATAATCTGTAAGATTGAAAAGTACAAGTGAGCGCTATGCACTCAGTGTATCCCTCAAAGGTTTGAGATGCTTGGTCCCTGGTGTGGTAGCACTGAGTGGTAGAAACTTTCAGAAATGGGGGCTAGCAGAAGGTATTTCAGTCAATGGGAGTTCTAGCCTCAGAAGGCCACACTGTAGTACTTATTTAAGTATAATTCTTCTATGAGAAGGTTGTTATAAAGCAAAGCTGCTCTCAGTATTTGGCCTTTTCTGCAGCAGCCATTTCTCTTTTTCATGATGCACCAAGTCATAATATAGGTGTGTGTGTATTGTGTGTGTATGTGTGTGTCTCTGAGTGTGTGTCTGTATCCGTGTATCTCTCTGTGTGTATCTGCATGTTTCTGAGTGTGTGTCATTATCTGTGTATCTGTTTCTCTGTCTCTCTGTCTATATCTGTCTCTGTCTCTCTCTGTCTGTCTCTCTCTGTCTGTCTGTCTCTCTCTGTCTGTCTGTCTCTCTCTCTCTCTCTCTCTCTCTCTCTCTCTCTCTGTGTGTGTGTGTGTGTGTGTGTGTGTGTGTGTGTTTGTGCTGAGATGCCATCACTATATCATTTCAGTCTTCCAGCCACCATAATTGCAAGACACATAAACTATTTCATAAAGTACATAACCTCTGATAACTTCATTTTAACAGAAAATGGACCATAATGGTAATTAAATGTCCCTGTCTGTCTTATATGGGTAGATATTTGGTCAGTAACATTTTGTCTTTCTGTTCAACCCCTGAAGGTGGCCAGTATCTATAGAGCTCCAAAGACTGGTGTTCTAACAGGAAAACTTGATACACACAAGCATTTATGTGCCAAGAGTAGTAGGTCTGCTGTATTAAAAACTAAGATTATTTTATTTATCAGCATAATGTGGTCGATAATACTGGCTGGTATTTGACTTAAACAGCTGTGGTAACAGCTCAACACCATCTGTCTTTAATGGAATGTTTTGGGTCTTGTTATCCACAAAATTACCCTATCTCGCTGTTATTCCAATGGACATAATTGAGACAGCTATTATAGTATTTTAGGTGTTGGTGTGTTTCGGAAAGGGAATGAGGTATCTAGAAAATAAGAGGTTTTAGGATTAATAAGAAACATCATTCATGGTACAAATGTTTTGTTTCTGACCTCTAGCTTTTTGGAAGTGGAAAATAGCATTCTGGATCACTTTGTTTAATGTACAGATAAGCACTTTCTTCTCACTCCCAGCATACTGATGTAGTTGGCATTTGAAATCCAAATGTCCACAGTGAACATCCCCTACATCTAGTCAATTTTGTTTTATGAAGTCAATGTACCATTCCAAGTGCTTCCAAAACTGTGAGAACTCTGAAGTCTGAGGTTGAAGAGCCAGGGTGCCAGGGTGGCCTACTTTTGCCATGGTAGGCTGGAAAATTTATGCTACTGAGTTAATCAGGCTTCAGACCTGACTTCAGCAAGATTCTGTCTTCTCTAGAATCCCATTTTCTCCCCACCCCAAGCCTTTGCTGTGAATTTGCAGCCCTACCTGCATCAAGTTTCCAGGAGCTGGTCTAACAGGTGAGTACTGCCATGCCTAGCTAGCTTCAGGGTATTCAGGGGAGTGTTAAGTCAGAACCGCAATCAGATAGAGCAGTCCAATCTTCAGTGAGGGCTGGAGAGGAGCTCATTTGTAAAATGAGGGGAAAAATAGGTAGCAAGTGCTCAAACATATGTCACAAACATTCCGAGACAGCAATCCATAGCAGCAATGGCAATTTTTAAGTGCAATAAATGTCCTTGGCCTTCTTGCTCCTGAGAAGCAATGCTAACAGACTCTTTCAGTGCTCATTACTAGCTGACAGTTGGCTGTCTTGATACATTTTTAGGTGTGTTTGGCACTAAATCTTTGAGAAGTTGATCTTTAGGATTTTGCTAAGTGGGTTTCTTTTACTTTTTCCCAGAGTGACTTGCGCTCTGATTTGGCACAACACTCCCACCAAACAATGATTTAAATTAAAACTCTTGTGAGCACTGGTGCTTCAGATGAAAAACCTGATTTTCAATTTCCTTCATGGCTTCCTTCCCAGGGTGAGATTAAGCTAAAACTGCATAGGTGAGGAATGAATTGAAAAAAAAAAAACCGGCAGAAACTTCAAAGAACTGTGTTCAGCATAATAGAAGACAAAGAGCAGGCTTTCCAGAGTCAATGCAATGCCTCCTGCAGTCTCCATCTCCATCACTTCCTCCATGGTGCTGCTCTTGCTGCTTATGCAGTAGTCATTTCCCTACCAATCAAAAGCATGTCAATCCAGGCTTACTGTATGCTGGCTCAGCTCTGGATCTCTTATGCTATTTAAGATCTATTTCCCCCTTTCCTTTAAAATCTAGGTTAGCACATGGATTCTTTATATTCTATGAAGCAACTTCGTGTGTGTGTGTGTGTGTATGTGTGTGTGTGTGTGTGTGTGTGTGTGTATAGCCACTGATTCTCAGAAATTAGAGTAGAAGAAAGAGTGCAATGTGGAGAATCCAAGATTCATGATTGCTTCAAGACCCATTACTCACTTCAAGTCACTTCACCCTTTCCCCCCAGCTTCAAGCTTTTCATCTGTAAAATAGGCACTCAGTATTGTTGGGTAGTCCCCTTTGAACTTTGTTTTCTGATATTCTAATCTTGGCCCTCTACTTTCTCTTTCATAATTTCCATGTCCACAGAGATGCATTTCAATGCACTTTAGCTCCTTGTTTTAGTTTTTATTTCCTTCCTCTGGTGTACATTTGTTGAACTGCCATATCTACCACCAATGACTCCCATATCTCACTAGTCCAGGGGTTTTCAACCTGTGAGTTGTGACCCTTGGCATCACATCCAATATTTATATTACAATTAATAACAGTAGCAAAATTTCAGTTATGAAGGAGCAGTGAAAATACTTTTATGGTTGGGGGGTCACCACAACATGAGGAACTGTATTGAAGGGTCACAGCATTAGGAAGGTTGAGAACCACTGTTCTAATTAGTGGACTATTCCTAGCTATAGAAAAGGTTTTTAGCCTTGATTCCTTTTTTTATAGTTACTGCTTGCCATGAAGCTATTATGACATATATGTAGCTTTCTGTTACTCTTCTCATTTCTTATTTCAAAATTCCAATTCATTCTGTATACCGGTGCTTTCTAAAATTTACCCTTAATTCTATCAATACTAAGAGAAATCTAGAATATTAATAAAAACTATTTTCTATTTTTATAAAACCTACCAAATCCTCTACCGTGTTGCCTCCATTATGACTTTACCTATTACCTATGTGTCATTTTTATAACATTTCCCTTAAGTCATGCATCTTCCCTCTTCTTTATAATTGTCATTAGTCCTCTTTCCCCCTTGAATCAATATATTTATTTCTACCTCTGAGAAAGGGAAAATAAAAAATGTAATAAGGTGTTGTTTAGAAGTCCCTCCTCAAAATGCTAGTAGAGCTGCCAAGGTGAAAATACACAGAGATTTGATCCCAGAATGAGGAAGCTCTCTTAGCACTGGAAGTTTACCACAGTGTTCTTTCAAAGAAGGAAACAAACTAAAAAATACATCAGGTTGGGTTATTCAGCTTAAGTTTTGACTCCTTAAAATCAGCTGGGTGTGGAGCTTAAGATAGATAGATAGCCTGGGGATAATGGAACTGAAACTGAGGTAGAGAGAAGGGGCGTTTCCAAAAGTCACATGCTCAAACTAGGGACTGGGAATTGTTTCCCAGGACAGAACTTTACTCATGTTTCTTCTCCCTTCTATTTCTGGCAAATGAGGCACAGGAACTGAAAAGTATTTTCTTTTAACTGGCGCCCTAAAGTGTGTAAACTGAAAAGGAGACGGGAAAAGGAGAGGTACCGAGTGGTGCAGTAATTAAGAGTTTGGGTTTGGAGACAGGGTCCATTGCTCTGCTGTGTGGCACTGAGTTTATCTGAACTTCACTTTCACTGAATATTTACAACTCATAGAAATGATCATGATTATTAAATGTTACAGAGTCTATAAATCACCTGGCATATAACAGGAGAGTTCTCACCTAGTACGCAATTGCCAAATTCTTTACTGGAATTAAGGTGTTTTCTTCTTGCCCTTGTTAGACAGTTTGAATTCTATTTGCATCATGAAGTCTTACCTGATCAGGTGACCCATAGGAAATCACCTTTATCTTTAATTTTTATAGCACAAATCTTATTATTCTGCTCATTTAGTCAACAACATGTGGCTCATTAATCAGTGTGTGTGTGTGTGTGTGTGTGTGTGTGTGTGTGTGTGTGTATTTGACATAGGGTTTTATCATGTAGCCCTGGTGAGTCTCAAACTTATAATCTTCCTGTCTCAGCTTCCAGAGGGTTGGTATTGTAAGCATTCCCCACCATGCTGAGAAAAAATATTAGACTGTAATATCTGTAATTTTAAGCAGCTTTTGAAAGGTGTCATCTTCTAAATAAATAGAAGGAATATTAGTTTCACATTCATTTTCTTTTTTCTGTAGTATTCTGGTCAGCTATACAGACATCTTACCCTAGAATCACAATGCCTCTTGTATGTAAAAATAAGAAAGAAAATAGCCTGTTGGAAAAAACCTACTTACCTAAACATCCCAAATGTCTATGTAATAAGGATATGACTCCTGTGAAGACTAATTTCCAAGGTGTTAGTATTAGGCTGTTTTCTTCTTGCTCCTGTTAGACAGTTTGAATTCCATTTACATCATGAAGCCTTATCTGATCAGGAGACCAATAGGAAATCCCACTTATCTTTAACTTTTACAGCACAAATTTTACTATTCTGTTCATTTAGTCAATAACAATTTAGTTGATAGACAATTATTTAATGTGTCTTGAATTCCACGTTGAAACTCTGGCCAAAATAAATAAATAAATAAATAAATAAATAAATAAATAACCAAGTCTAAGGACACTTCAATAGCTACCCCCACTGACTCCACATATTAAATAGTTTCTGAAGAAGTAGATTTTTCTTAAGGAAGAGAGCATGGATTTTATGAAATTTTTTTTTTTAAATTCAACTTTAAACGTCATCTCCTATGGTGATGTTTAAAAATCTACAGTCATGACTATATAGGTTCTGTTAGACCTGAAAAGAAAAGTGAGGAAGGAATGTTTTTCTCAAGTGAGAGTCAATGGCTGTTTCTGCCTGGAAGATGACTGAACAGAATTTCACCAGAGAGGCATCTTCCAAGGAACACAGCTCTTGATTGAAAAGCCTCTTGTCTCCAAACTCGAGCCCTTGTATACAGGATGAACTTGGAGCATTTGAGTTCTGATGAAGATAAGGGCTCTCACCAGTCCTCTTAGGAAGGTCCAGGGTTTAGAGCAATCTTTGCTACTTGATGACAGTATACTTTCTTAGGAGTATCACTTCATCATTTTCTGAAGAAAACAGCTTCCTCACATAACTCCCCTGATCAAAAACTTTCAGTAGTTCTTGACCACTGACAGAATAAAGATTTTGGTCTGTGGTCTAAGGGTTTATCCAATTAAATGCCAATTTACCTGCTGAGCCAATCTAACAATCTATTCATTTAGTCAATACTACTCTGCATTGTGCTTTGTTTGGAAGCTTTTCATGAATGTATTTTATCTCACCCAAACACTGCAAAACCCTTGAGTTCAAAGACTATAGTGTTTAATGACATTATGAATCCACTGCACCGATTTCAGGACAATCTCAATACATGCTAGTTTATTTTCTTCTGTTATTTTTTCCCAACAGGTGACTTTTCATGGCGGTAGAAATCCAAAGAGTAAAACCAAGTCAGAAACATGCTCTACTTTGGTCAATACCAAGGACAAAGTATAAAGTATGGATATAGTATAAAGAAAGTATATGCAAATTACATAGGTTCAAGACCATTTGGGACTTTGTTGACTTGTTCCCAAGAGTCTATATGTAAAACATTTCATATACTTGGGACAAAAATCAATACTTTTTCTGGATAACTATTCAACAACTGAAAGGCAAAAAATTGATTTATCCAAGTATTATTAATACCAGAAAGTTATATTTGCAAATTCAAGCAATTTTTTTGTTTCATATGATAGACTTTTTTTTACTTGATAAAAATTTCCCTGAGGATATAACACAATTAAAAGTTATCAAATGAAATTAAAGTTTCATTTCTAGCATTGTTAGTTGGAGTTAAAAGCAGTTTTGGTTAATTAAGGAAAACTTGGGTCTTTTGCTGCTGGAGTCTTTGTAAATGTTTTTATTATCACAGTTATAACACTGATTAGAGTGCTCAGAAGAAGCCATATGGAATTACCCTGTACCTTGACCCAGAGCTCTTTACTGTATTCTCGAACACTACAATGGAAGAGCTGTGTGAGAAGTCCTATCGAACTGAATTTACCTTATTTACTAGGAAATAAAGGAACTAAGCTTAATGGATACAAGCCCCATAATCGCAATTAGCGAATAATAGCATTTTCAAAATCAAACTGAGTTCAGTGCTTGAATGGATAACCACCAACTGGGTTCTTTGAAATCTGCTTTTGAAGACTTAAATCTGAGGGTCCAGGTAAAGGATTCAATTGAAAGACCAATTATTATTCATTTAGATTTAGCATAGAAAAGTAGGAACCTGGGAGTTCCTATAAGCTCTAGGACAACTTGAGGCTTATGCCTAGAATCTGAAAAAACCTCACAGATTCAGGGCCACTCAGGACTTAGGTGACCTGTTTCTTAAGACCCTGGCAAATACATACCTATGATAGAAAACTTTAGAGGTTGAGGTTAAAAAAGATGTTGGTTGACCAATCATTATATACTCTACAGCTGAGTTTAGGCTTCTCGGTGAGAGCACCCCAACATGAGAACTGTAGGTCTCTTGAAGTTGCTTGTTTGCATAAGTGTGAAGAGAAACCTTTTTGTAAGATCGTCAGAGTAAATTTTCCTAACAAGTAGGTTGAATTCTGATCTTTCTCAAAATATTTCTAAGAACATCTCTAGGGCAGGTAATATCATTAGCCAGTCATGGGTGTTGATACAAGAATTATTTCCAGGTGATATTAGCCAGATGGTAGAGTAAGAGATCTTGGCCTTCTTTTCTACCACAAAGAGCAAAAGTTTGGAATCCATCCATACATTAAAATAACTCGGAAAGAACTCATGAGTCCAATTAAAAAGCTGCAGCCATCCAGTGAAAGAAGCAACCCAAGGGAAAGAGGACAGTTTCATTTTGCCTTTCTCTCCTCATTCTCTAAAGTGTCAGAGCTCAACAGAAAGACAGAATAAACTTAACTGAGAAAATAAAAGATAAATATTCTAAAACTTAGAGAACAATGACATAAGAAATAGAAGAGGACACAAATAAATGGAAATATATCTTGTGTCCACAGATTGGAAGAATCAATATGGTCAACATGTCAACTTATATATTCAACACAATATGAATCAAAATTCCAGTGGAAATTTTTTTATAAATAAAAAAATTATAAAGAACTACAAAAGATGGTAAATAGCCCAAAGCACCTCAATAAAGATAAACAAAGTTGACAGCACCATACCACTACACCTTAAATTGTATAACAAACCTATGATAATAAAACACAGAATAGAATTAGCATAAATGCAGACACATAGAACAATGCAACAAAAAAAGAAAGAGTCCAAAAAGAAATCTAAGTATTTACTATAAATTTTTTTTAAACAAGGGTGTCATCAATACATCTAGAATTATAAAACTATCACAAAGCTACTGTAGAAATGTCTTAAAGTGGTTTTTTTAAATATAATACCAGAAACAAATGAGCAAACAATAAATAAATAAACGAATAGAAGTTTAGCAAACTAAAATCCTTTTCATAGCAAATAAATAACAATAAAATGAAAAAGCAACATGTAGAACAGGAAAAAATATGTGTCTGACAAGTATTGTATTAAGGAATTCAGACTAGTGGAAAAACCCAACAAAGAACTGAATTTAAAATGATTAAACTATACAAATAGGTATTTTCCCAAAGACAACATGGAGATAGCTACTAAATCTGTAAAGAAGTGTTAACAGCCTTAATGGTCATGGACATGAAAATCAAAAGCAGCATGAGATGCCACCTCACATCTGTTAGAATGGCTGTGGATACTTTAGTGGTAGAATGCTTCCTTAGCATGCTCATGGCCCTATATTTCATCTCCAGACCCATAAAAATGGCAAAAATAAAAACTATTGGTAGAATGTAGAGAAAATGTTACCTTCATTCATTGTTTCTGGAAATGCAAACTGCTGTAACTGTTATGGAGGTTTCTTTGAAAATTCAAAATGGAACTACATGTGACTATATGACCCAGGTATCATGTTCATTGCAACATTATTCACAATAGCCAAGAAATAAGACTGACCAAAGTGTCTGTGGAAAGATATGTAAATAAAGAATCTCTCTCTCTCTCTCTCTCTCTCTCTCTGTGTGTGTGTGTGTGTGTGTGTGTGTGTCTTACACACAACACACACATCAGATTATTACTCATCTTTAAGACAGAAGTGACTTCTCTCAATTTAGAACACAATGAACTAAAGTAGATTACATTAAGGCAGACACATAAGAACAACAGTGCATGATCACTCAGATACAGAGACATTTTAAAAGGAGTCAAATGCCAGCCACCAGAATAGAAGAGTGTTACCTGAGGTAGCAGAAGGTGAGATGGAATATAGAGGTATAGGCCAAAGTATACAGAGGGGCCATTATAGAGAATTCTGGATATTGGAAAGTCAGCATGGGGACTACTAAGATATGCAGTGCAACAGTGTCTGAGACAATGTATATTATAATCACCACTTCACTGCATGTATGTATGTATGTATGTATGTATGTATGTATGTATGTATGTAAAAACAGTCTGCTGTATACTTCATATTTTACAATAAAAAATAAGTAAAAATAAAAGAAATAAGTGATTTATTCTCTTGTGCTATTTCAAATACTTTGAATCTTTAATGTCCCCTAAAGGCTCATGTGCTAAAGGGCTTAGTCCATAAGGTGGCACTATTTGGAGATGTCAGAATCTTATAGAACTGAGGCCTATTAGGAAATTTTAGCTTACTGGGTTAGGGCATACCTTTGAGAGAGTATGTGGGTCCTAGTCTCTTACTCTTTATTTTTGCTTCAAGGCTATGAAGGGAGTGATTTTTCTCAGTGACAGACAGTCATCATCATTGATGTGCTTGTTAGCGGTCTAAAGCAACAGGACCAACTGATCGTGGAGTAGAGCCTTCAGTAAACCTGTTCTCTTTAGGAGATGATTATCTCAGGGATTTTCTTACAGCATCAGAAAACTAACTCATTTCACAGGTGGAAGTAATCCTTGCTCTGCTGGTGAAGTCTTTGTCAACACCCTCTGTTAAGTTCACTATCTACAGAATATCGACTGTAACTACCTTCCCTGAATTTCTATAGATGCTGCATCTCCAATAAACATTCATGATCAAAGTGTTCAGCTACTCATTTGAAAAAGGCTATTGTTAGAAAATGGCACAGGCTTTGTTAACCACTGGGGGAAAAAAAAAGAACAAAGAACATCCGGAAAGGCACCAGAGCCATGAAGATAAAACATATTAAGAAATCATTTCTATCAGAAAATAATAAGAGGCTAGACTTACTTCCCCCGAGAAAACCACAAAAATTTTTAAATATCGTTTTTACATGCAGGTAGGTGTCAGCTTACAGTAGTTTGCATTTGAGCATCTCTTTGACAGTCATGCCCACTTTATTATTCATGACAGTTACAAAAGGCAGAGCTGTAGATGCCATCCACCTAATGTGAAGGAAATGGTTCCATTTGGAATAGATTAATATAAAAACTTTTATTGGCATCTCTAATTTTTTAATGTAAGCTCTTGGCAATTTTTTAATGAGAAAAAGCAATGATGTAACAGACATTTCTGGATCACTTCCTCAAAAAGCTAAAATGCAACTCCAAGTCTCTCAAAAATCTTTTAAAAAGATGCCTGTTTAATCTCCACAGAAAATTACACAGATGTGCATACTCATTTGTGCATCTTCTGTGTATTTGTGCATTAATTAAATACTTTATTTTAAAAAGCCTCTCCAGAGAAACCTCTTTAAATGCTTTGATTTCATAAATGTGGTTTTTTTTTTTAACCTCATAGTTCCCTGTATTAAATTAGGGAGGGATTTCAAAGAAGATGCCTGGCTTTGGCATCACAGTTTTCACTTACCAAGTTGCTGTTGCCACATTTGATCATATTATATGCATTTAGAGTATTTCACATTATGCTATTAATAAATATAATGTATAGTAAATATTATATTATAAGAAATTAACAGTCCCAGGGACTAAACCACCAAAGTGTACACATGGAGGGACCCATGGCTCCAGCTGCATACATAGCAGAGGATGGCTTTGTCAGACATCAATGGGAGGAGAGGCCCTTGGTTCTGTGAAGACTTGATGCCCTAGTGTAGGGGAATGCCAGGGCGGTGAGGCAGGAGTGGGTGGGTGGGTGGATGAGGGAACACCCTCATAGAAGCAGAGGGAGGGGGGATGGGATGGGGGATTCCAGAGGGGAAACGGGGAAAGGGAATAACATTTGAAAAGTAAATACGTAAAATATCCAATTAAAAAAAGAAAAAAATTAATCCTGACATGATTTCTAAAGGAAACTGAAATAAACTACATGCATTGCATGTAATTTTAACTTATAGCATTTTTCTTGGAAATTTAATTGTGAAAAGAACATGAATTCAAAATTAGGTAGGAAGTGTGAGGAGGGTGGAGAGGGCAGTTATGGAACTGGGGGGTGAGTATGCTCAAAATACATTGTATGAAATTATTAAAGAATTGCTAGGTAGTGGTGGCACATGTCTTAAATCCCAGGACTCTGGAGGCAGAGGCAGGCAGATAGATATCTGTGAATTAGATGCCAGCCTGGTCTTCAGAGTGAGTTCAAGGACAACCAGGGTTACACAGAGAAACCCTGTCTTAATAAAACAAAACAAAAGAGAAAAAATAAAAAAGGAAATCATCAAGGAATTAATGAAAACAATTTTAGAAAAAAATCCATGAGCAGTTTGTATATGACCACACACACACACACACACACACACACACACACACACACACACACAC
>JANHMN010000005.1:65933336-65974790 GCA_030674055.1 Rhabdomys pumilio | reverse complement strand
ACACACACACACACACACACACACACACACACACACACACACATATGCGCGCACGCGCAATTCCTCTCCCTCCTTTCTTTCCCAATTAAAGGCATTTATTATTTCCTTCTTCTCATTTACTGATAAGAGTATTGCTATGTATAATTGCATAATGCTATTGTTATATTCTAAAACTTAAAGGTACAGATAATTTGAGAAATATAACAGTTTTATTTAAAGTATGCATTAGGCACATATAAATGATTTAACACAATAGGTTGCAAATTCAGCAGAAACCTGTTTGTGTGTGTGTGTGGGGGATGGACAAAGGGGGAGAGAAAGCATATCATTTCTCAATATATGCCTCCAATAGTTCTGTAATTGATCATTAGTCCTTCATTGTTGCTTCCATGCAGTACTTAATATTCTGAGTTGCTAGATGATTTGTTAAAAAGTAAATCAAGTGATATTATTATCCCCTTGACATTCAGTTAATTTCCAACATGTTAAGAATAAGATCCAACTTCTGTACCTTAGTTTGTGGCCTCTGCCTAACTTTTCAAGCATACTTTGTACCACTCTCCATTCTCCATGGTCCGGTGACATTGGCTACCTTTCTGCCCTTGTAAGATGGCAACACTTTGCCTGTCTCGTGGCTTTTACAGTTCTTTATGCCTTTAGTGATTATCTTTGTGTTCTTTGAATGGCTTGATGGTTAATTTTATGTGTCAACTTAATTGTGTGCTGGTTGGTTGGTTTCTGTCAGCTTGATACAAACTGGAATCAACTGGGAAGAGAACCCGAATTGAGGAATTCTGATTGGCTTGTGGGTGTGTCTGTGAAGTAGTTTTTATTTATTTATTTATTTTTTTGGATAGACGATGGATGTGTGAGGGCCCAGATATTTGTAGACGATGTCATCCTTGGGAAGGTGGTTCTGAGTTAGAAAAAAGAAAGGTAGCTGAGCAAGCCATGGAGAACAATGCAGTAAGCAATGTTCCTCCAAGGTCTCTGCTTCAGTTCCTGCCTTAATTTCCCTTGTTGGTAGAATGTTATTTGGAGTCTAAGATGAAATCAACCCCTTCCTCTCCAAGTTGCTTTTATTCAGTCCAAGCAACAGAGAAGAGAAAGAAGACAACTGAGTATTCATATATTTGTGTTTCTGCCTTGATTCCCTAAGAGATGAAATGTTACTTAAAAGTGTAAGATAAAATAGTTCCTTTCCTCTCCAAGTAGCATTTGGTTAATGTTTTGTCACACCAACAGAGACATGAATAATAGGGTTCCTGCATATCTGGATGGATTTTGTATCTGAATGCTATGAGGGTGTTTCTAGAGGAAAGTAGCCTTTAAATGGGTATACTCAGAAAAGCAGATAATATGCCATGTGGGTTGGCTATGTTCAATCTGAAGAGGGCTTGAATACAACAAAAAGGCAAAGAAAGGGAGAATCTATTCTCTGCCTGAGTGCATGAGATGGGATATTTAGTGTCTTGCTGCTCTGCTACAGGAGCTTAAGCAGTTTAGACTACTTTTTCTTCAGGTCTTCAGACTTAAACTGAAAATTGCACCATCAGCTTTCTGGTTCTGAAGTGTTTGGATTTGGCTGAGAATATACACTGTTGGTTTTCCTCATGCTTAGGCCTTTTAGCTCAAACTGGAGCTATACCACCACCTTTCAAGGATTACAGCTTTTATATGTGGATGGTGGGACTTTTCAACCTTTCTAGTTGCTAGAACTAAATTCTCATAATAAGTTATCTATCTATCTATCTATCTATCTATCTATCTATCTATCTATCTATCTACCTATCTATCTACCATCTAGTCATCTTTTTATCTTATCTAACTTACTGGTTTTCTTTCCTCCAAATAACATAAGTAATACAGATTTGGGTACTGTGAGTGATTCTAGAGATAAAAACTTAACAGTTATTTTCTGAAATTGTCTTGTTTGACTTTCTGAAAGTAGGTTGCTTATACTAATCAAATTAAGCTTTTAAAAATTGATTTAATTAAGTTAAACTAATTAGTACATTTCAGTATTAAAGAGGGCACTGGTAATCTATGACATGCTCTGGCAGTGCAGATGCCTAACGTTTCTTCAATAAATGCTATCAATAACTACAAGAAGTAAGGACAGAGGTGACTGTGTATATATTTTTGAACATTTTAAGAAAACTAATGAGGTTAGCTTGTTTTTCCTAACAACACTGGAAAAGTAATGAAAGAAAAGACTGAGATATGGGCTTCAAACTTCCTGCTCAATACATAAATGAACTAAAAGTGTCTATGTTTTTCCTAAAGGAGATGCTTATCTCCTGCAGTCATGGAACAGGTATTAGTGAAAATCAAATACAGACTTCATCTTTGGACTACTTAAATTACAATGCAAGTTGAACTTTTGGTTTTGTAGGGTGTTTACTGCTAAACTAGGGTCACAGTCTAAGAAAGTAGGATTCTATATGAAGACCTGGGGGAGTCAGGGATAATGTCTTCCTAAATTCTGATGAATATTCTCTGTCAGAGGTAGATGCCTCCCATATTGCCATGGAAGCAGCCTCTTCATTATCAGTGGCATCTGCTTTTCCATCCTTGACTGAAGGGGTGCACCAGAAAATTGTGACCACCATACAATACAATGCTGATTCTCTCTCCTCAGGACTCACTTTTCTTTGACTCTAGCTCAACAATTAGAACAAAGCATCAGCATGCACATAAATATGAGGTACAGAGCATGACCCATGAGGATGCACAATACATTTGAAAAGAACTACTTGAGTTTTGTAACATGAACACACAAATCCAAAGGAAATGTATGGGAACAGATATTAAGGATATAGGACAATGTTGAAAAGAATATAAAATTAGATCTGGGTGAAGTTATTAATGTTATTAAGTTATTAAAGAGATCCGGTACTAAGGCTGAAGATTAGGGAGGTCAAATACTACACAGTCTTGTTCCTATGTGGAAGCAAGAAATGGTTCATAGATGAAGAATGTATACTAGTAATCTCTAGAAGTCAGGAAAAGTTGCATGATAGAGGGAGTGTACGCTTACTTTCCTATTGCTGAGATAAAACACTATGATCAAGGCAACTTACTGAAGAGGTTTTTGGGGCTTATGGTTCCAGAAGGTTAGAGTCCATGATGGTGGAACAAAGGCATATATCTTGAACCATTAACATGAAGCAGAGAAAACAAACTTGAAATAGTGCGAGTCTTTATATTCTCAAAGTTTGTTCCCATTGACATAGTTCCTCCAACAAGGACACATCTCTTAATCTTCCCCAAATACCACAACCAGGGATCAAGTATTCAAATACACAAGACTATACCGGATATCTTCTTCAAACCATGAGAAGGTTGGATGATGGGCATCAAAATACAGTTGTACTAGGTGGGAAAAGTTCTAATGTTTTACAGAATAAAAAGGTTACAGTAATTTATTATGTATTTTATAAAGAATATGAAGAAAGGAACTGAAAAGTTCCAAATGCTCAAAAATGATAACTTTAGGAGATGAAAATGTTAATTAATCTGATTTAATATTGCATACTATACACTTGTTTCAAATACCACATTATGCCCCATAAATATGAACAATTATTCTATTTTGGTAATAAAAAGAATAATAAGACATGTTAAAAATTAAACAAAATATATCTCTGGGTATAATTTACCACATGTGCATCTAGTTCATATATTTTTTTATCATATTTTTATACTACTACATAAATTACATACTTTTCTACTTAGTTTTAATAAGAATTTTTATACCCACCCAATGTCTCCACCTACCAGGTCCTTCACATCTTGCACCAGTGTCTAGCCAGGTGAGACTACCTGATCCATCCCTCCATACACTCACCAACTACCAAATATAGCTTGGGTCCCACATCCAGTGCCATGATCTAATCTGATCACTCTGACTTGTGATAACCCCAACTTTGAGGCTCTGGCCAGGGCCTGTGCCATCTACCAACAACCTATACTCAGACCCTTCATGTGATCATCTAACAGTTGCCTCCCAGCTATGCTCGGTAAAACTTGCACCAGGGTATAGTGAGGTAAGTCTGCTCGAGCCTCCACTCCATACACTCCACATCCCCAGATCTAGCCTGGGCCCCACATCTAGTTCCTAGACCTATTTGGGACAGTCCTGGTCTTACAGCACACAAACTGTGGGCCCTGTGAACTACATCCAACTTCTTTATTCAGTTAGGTGCTGTAATTTATGCCAGGGTCTAGCCAGGTGAGTCCATCTGATCCTTCCCTCCAAAAAATGTTCTCATCCTCTAGAATAGATGAAGGAGAATTCCAGGTCAACAACATAGAAGGATCTTCAATAAGGCCATAATAGGAAAATTCCCCAAACTAAGGAAAAACATACCCATACAGATACAAGAAGCACATGCAACATCAAATTGGTAAGACCACAAAAAAAAAATTCCCAAGAAGGCATATCATAGTTAAAACATTAAGTATATAGAACAAAGAATATCAAAAGCTTCAAGAGAAAAGACACATGTTACATGTAAAGGAAAACCCATCAGAACAATAGCTGGTTTCTCCATGGAAACTCTGAAAGCCAGAAGTGCCTGAAGCAATGCATTCCAAGTTCTAAAGGACCATGAGTGTCAACCTAGACTACTGTATGAAGAAAAGTTATAAGGAAAAAGAAAACTTCCCATGATACAAACACCTAAAAAGTTTTATATCTGTCAGACTAACCCTAAATAAAATATAGCAATCTCTACTTCAGCTGAAGAATAAACATAGCCAAGAGACTGTGCAAAGAAAACAAATAAAGCTGTAATTACTGAAACATGAAATACCACTGGAGGACACAAATAACAACAACAAAGAAACAAAACCACAATGACTGTAATCAACACACATCCTTCAACAAAAATTTTACATATCAATGTCCTCAATTCTCCAATCAAAACACATATGCTGGCTGAATGGATCAAGAGACAAAAAATCCATTTTTTTGTGGTTTACAAGAAACTCATTGTAGCTTCAAAGATAGGTATCAATATACTGGGAAAGGATGGACAAAAGTAGTTCAATCAAATGGGACCAGGAAGCAAGCAAGCAAGCAAGCAAGCAAGCATTGTAATCTTAATATCTGACAAAAGAGACTTCCAACTAAAAGTAATCAGAAGATATAAAAAAAGGCATCTCATTTTAATGAAGAGAACAATGAAACAATAAGACATTACTATCTTAAATATATATCCAAAACTTTTATTAAACCTAATTTCATAAAAACATACTACTGAAAGTAAAGACACAGGCTAACATCATTTCATTAATACCAGGTGATTTCAAAACCCCACATTTTCCAATAGACATGCCATCTGGACAAAAAAATAAACAGAGAACATCAGAATTAGTTGACATCATACTTTAAATGGACTTGTTAGATATCCACACAAACATCAGAGAGTATATATTTTTTCAGCAGCCTATGGAAACCTCTCTAAAACAGACTGCATCAGAAGACAAAACAAAGCTGAAAAAAATCCAGAAAGACTGAAATAACTTTGTGTATCTAATCTGACCATAATACAATAAACTTAAAATTGACAGCAAACAAATTTCTAGTAAATACATAAACTCATAGATATTAAACAACTCATTACTGAATAAGTGGTCAATGAAGAAAAAAATTCTTGGAACTAAATGAAAATAAAAGCACAATACAAAAACCTCTGAAAAACTGTAAAAGCAGCCCTATAAGGAAGACTTGGAGCTTTAAGTGCCAATATTGAAAAATCTTTACAAAAAACTCCCAATTTAAAAAATAAGAAAGAGCACAAATAAATGGCTTCTGGATAGAACACACAAATTTGAGGAAACAAGAACAAATCAAACCTAAACCCTGTCTTATGAAGAAATTTAAAAACTCAGAGCAGAAATTAGTGAAATCAAACCAAACCAAACCAAACCAACAAAATACAAAGAATCAATGCATCTAAGAGCTGGATCTTTGAGAACAAAAATAAGATCATCAGACTCTTGGCCCAGCTAACCAGAAGGAAGAACAAGATGACCCAGATTAGAAACAAACAGGGAGATATTACAACATACATCAATCAATTCAAGATATTATAAGGAAATAGTTTAAAAACCTGTACTCCACTAAGTTGGGAAACCTTAAAGAAATGCATGAATTTCTAGATTAATCCAAACCACCACAAGAAGGAATGAACAACCTAAGCATACCTATAATAAACAAGGAGATTCCAGTAATAGAAAGCCTTCCAACTGAAAAATGTCCAGACCCAAATGAATTCATAGCAGAATTCTACCAAGATTTCAAAGAAAATCTATGTAGCCAATATTTTTTAATTATTCAAAAAATAGAAACAAAAGGAAACCCCTTTTATGAAGCCAATATTAGTATAATACCAAAACTTAGTAAAGGTACAATAACACAAAAGAAATCCACAGGTCAAATTTGCTGATGAATGTAGATTAAAAAGTCATAAATAAAATATTTTCAAACAGAATAAAGATATACAACAGAAGGATTACCCACACAGACCAATTCATCCCACAGATAAAGGTATGGCATGACATGCACAAGTCAATAAATGTAATAAGCTATACGAATGGACTTAAATACAGAAGTCACATTGTCATTTTGATAGATGCAAAAGATATCTTTGACAAAGACCATACATCTTTATGATAAAAGTCCTAGAGAGAGCAGGATGAAAGGGAATATACAACCGATAATAAAAGCTATATATAAGAACCCCACAGCCAACATAATTCTAGTCTTGAAGCAATCTCACTGAAGTGAGGAGTGAGACAGGGATATACCCAACCCTTTTCAATACTGTGCTTGAAGCACTAGCTAGAGCAAGAAGGCAAGAGAAGGAAATTAAAAGAATGTAAGTCAAATTGTCCCCATTTGCAGAAGACATGATACCATAGATTAGAGAGCCTTAAAATCTTACCAGAAAATTTCTAGAATTAATAAACAAATCCAACATAATCAACTTACAAAAGTCAATAGCTTTCCTATACAGCACCAACAAACACACAAAGAATGACATTATAGACACACTCCCACTCACAATAGCCTTAAAGAAAATTAAAATCTATAGGAATAAAAATAACCAATGGAGTGAATGACCTCTACAATTAAGAAATTAAATTTTGGATGAGATAGAAAAAGATACCTTATGCTCATGAATTGGTAGGAAATAATATTTTGAAAATAACCATTCTACCAAAGGCCATTTACAGATTCAATGAAATCCCAGTCAAAGCTTCCCATCATATTTTTCACAGCAATAGGGAAAACTATCCTAAATTTCACATGGAACTACTGGTAGCCAAAACAAATGTCAGCAAAAAGAACAGTGCTGGAGAGATTACCATTCTGGGCCAAAAAATGCAGTACAAAGATACATTAATAAAAACAATGTTATGGGAAAGAAGTGATGTTCTTCCAAGAAACCCAAAAGAAGATAGCTACACAAACATAATTTCACATCTAATAACTAAAATAGCAGGAAGCAATCATCATTTTTCCTTAATATCTCTTAACATCAATGGACTCAATGCCCCAATAAAAAGACTTAGACTAACAGACTGAATACATAAACAGGACCCAGAATTTTGCTGCATACATGAAACACACTTCAGTGACAAAGACAGACACTACTTCAGAATAAAGGTCTGGAAAACAATTTTCCAAGCAAATGACCCCAAGAAACAAACTGGAGTAGCCATTCTAATATCGAATAAAATTTACTTTCAACCAAAAGTTATCAAAAAAGATAAGGAAGGACACTTCATACTCATCAAAGTTAAAATCTGCCAAGATGAACTCTCAATTCTGAACATCTATGCTAAAAATGCAAGGGCACCCACATACATAAAAGAAATTTTACCAAAGCTCAAAGCACACATTGCACCTCACACAATAATAGTGGGAGACTTCAACACTCCACTCTCATTAATGGACAGATCATGGAAACAGAAACTAAACAGAGACACAGTGAAACTAAGAAAAGTTATGAACCAAATGGATTTAACATATCTATAGAACATTTCATCCTAAAACAAAAGAATATACCTTCTTCTCAGCACCTCATGGTACCTTCTCCAAAACTGACCATATAACTGGACACAAACAGGCCTCCACAGATACAAGAAGATTGAAATAATCCCATGCATTCTATCAGATCACCACAGACTAAGGCTGGTCTTCAATATCAACAAGAACAACAAAAAGCTCATATAGACATGGAAACTGAAAAAACGCTCTACTCAATGATAACTTGGTCAAGGAAGAAATAAAGAAATTAAAGACTTTTTGAGAATTTAATGAAAATGAAGGAGCATCATATCAAACCTTATGGGGCACAATGAAAGCACTGCTAAGAGGAAAACTCATAGCTATAAGTGCCTACAAAAAGAAACTGGAGAGAGCATACACTAACAACTTGATAGCACACCTGAAAGATCTAGAACAAAAAGAAGCAAATACACCCAAGAGGAGTAGACAGCAGAAAATAATCAAACTCAGGGCTGAAATCAACCAAGTAGAAACAGAAAGAACTATACAAAGAATCAATAAAACCGGGAGCTGGTTCTTTGAGAAAATCAATAAGACAGATGAACCATTAGCCACACTAATGAAAGGGCACAGAGACAGCATCCAAATTAATACAATCAGAACTGAAAAGGGAGACATAACAACAGAAACCAAAAAAAATTCACATCCTACTACAAAAGTCTATACTCAATGAAACTGGAAAATCTGGATGAAATGGACAATTTTCTAGACAGATCCTAGGTACCAAATTTGAATCAAGATCAGATAAACCACCAATACAGTTGTATAACCCCCTAAAGAAATAGCAGCAGTTATTTAAAGTCTTCCTACCAAAAGAAGCCCAGGACCAGTTGGTTTTAGTGCAGAATTCTATCAGACCTTCCAAGAAGACCTAATATCAACTCTCTTCAAACTATCCACAAAATAGAAACAGAAGGAACAAACTACCTAATTCATTCTATGAAGCCACAATTACACTCACACCTAAACCACACAAAGACTCAACAAAGAAAGAGAACTTCAGACCAATCTCCCTTAGGAATATCACTGCAAAAACACTCAATAAAATTCTCGTAAACCAAATCCAAGAACACATCAAAACAATCATTCATTATGATCAAGTAGGCTTTATCACAGGAATGCAGGGATGGGTCAATATATGGAAATACATCAATATAACTATATAAATAAACTCAAAGAAAAAATCCACTAGATGCTGAGAAAGCATTTGGCAAAATTCAACATCCCTTCATGGTAAAAGTCTTAGAAAGATCAGGAATTCAAGGCCCACACCTAAACATAGTAAAAGCAATATACAGGAAGCCAGTAGTCAACATCAAACTAAATGGAGAGAAATTTGAAGCAATCCCACTAAGATCAGGGACTAGACAAGGCTGCCCACTCTCTCCCTACCTATTCAATATAGTACTGGAAGTCCTAGCTAGAGCGATTAGACAACAAAAGGAAGTCAAAGGGATACAAATAGGAAAGGGAGAAGTCAAAATATCATTATTTGCAGATGATATGATTGTATACTTAAGTGAACCCAAAGAGTCTACTAGAGAACTCCTAAACCTGATAAACAACTTCAGCAAAGTGGCTGGATATAAAATTAACTCAAACAAATCAGTAGCCTTCCTCTACTCAAATGATAAACAGGCCGAGAAAGAAATTAGGGAAACAACACCCTTCACAGTAGTCACAAATAATATAAAATATATTGGTGTGAATCTAATCAAACAAGTGAAAGATCTGTATGACAAGAACTTCAAATCTCTGAAGAAAGAAATTGAAGAAGATCTCAGAAGATGGAAAGATCTCCCATGCAAATGAATTGGCAGGATTAAATATATTAAAAATGGCCATCTTGCTGAAAGCAATCTACAAATTCAATGCAATCCCCATCAAAATTCCATTTAAATTCTTCACAGAATTAGAAAGAGCAATTCTCAAATTCATTTGGAATAACAAAAACAACAACAACAAAACAAACAAACAAACACCCCCAAAAAACCAGGATACCGAAAACTATTCTCAATAATAAAAGAACTTCTGGGGCAATCGCCATCCCTGACCTCAAACTGTATTACAGAGCAATAGTGATAAAAACTGCCTAGTATTGGTACAGAGACAGGCAAGAATATCAATGGAATAGAATTGAAGACCCAGAAATGAACCCACACACCTATGGTCACTTGATCTTTGACAAAGGAGGTAAAACCATTCGGTGGAAAAAGACAGCATTTTCAACAAATGGTGCTGGTTCAACTGGAGGTCAGCACATAGAAGAATGCAAATCAATCCATTCTTATCTCTTTGTACAAAGCTCAAGTCCAAGTGGATAAAGAACCTCCACATAAAACCAAATATAATGAAACTAATAGAAGAAAAAGTGGGTAAGAGCCTCGAACATATGGGCACAGGGGAAATTTTCCTGAAGAGAACACCAATAGTTTATTCTCTAAGGTCAACAATCAACTAATGGGACCTCATAAAATTGCAAAGCTTCTGTAAGGCAAAGGACACTGTCAATAGAACAAAATGGCAACCAAGAGATTGGGAAAAGATCTTTACCAATCTTTCATCCTATAGGGGGCTAATATCCAATATATACAAAGAATTCAAGAAGTTAGACTCCAGACAACCAAATAACTCTATTAAAAATGGGGTATGGAGCTAAACAAAGAATTCTCAACTGAGGAAACTCAAATAGCCGAGATACCCGTAAAGAAATGTCCTTCAACAGAGGAATGAATACAGAATGGAGTATTACTCAGCTACTAAAAACAGTGAATTCAAGAAATTCTTAGGCAAATGGATGGAACTAGAAAATGTCATCCTGAGTGAGGTAACCCAATCTCAAAAGAACACACATGGCATACATTCAGTGATAAGTGGATATTAGCCCAAGATCTCAGAATACCCAATATATTATTCACAGACCATATGAAGCTTGAGAAGAAGACCAAAGTGTGTATGCATCAGTCCTTCATAGAAGGGGGAACATTATACTCATGGGAGGAAATACAAAGACAAAGTGTGGAGCAGAGACTGAAGGAAAGGCCATCCAGAGACTGCCACACCTGGGGATCCATTCCATAAACAGACACCAAACCCAGACACTATTGCAGATGCCAAGAAGTGCTTGCTCATATAACTGTCTTCAGAGAGGCTCTGCCAGAGTCTGACAAATACAGCAGTGGATGTTTGCAGCCAACCATTGGACTGAGTGTGGGGTCCCAATGGAGGAGTTAGAGAAAGAACTGATGGAGCTGAAGGAGTTTGCAATCCTATAGGAAGAACAACAATATCAACCAACCAGACCCTCCAGAGATCCCAGGGAGAGCTCCACCAACCCAAGAATACACATGGAGGGACCCATGGCTCCAGTTGCATATGCAGCAGAGGATGGCCTTATCAGGCATCAATGGGAAGAGAAATCCTTGGTCCTGTGAAGGCTCCATGCTTCAGTGTAGGAGACTGGCAGGGTGGGGTCAGGAGTGAGTGGGTGGGGTGTCACCCTCACAGAAGCAGGGGGAGGGGGATGGGATACGGATTTTCTGGAGGGGAAACCAGGAAAGGGAATAACATTAGAAATGTAAATAAATAAAATATTCAATAAAAAAGAAATTAAAAAAATATTGATGAGAAAACTAGACGTCCATGTGTAGAAGAATGACATTAGACACATATCTCTCACCTTGCATAAAAATACACCACATGGTTCAAGGCCTGACACTATTACTGAGGCTATGGAATGCTCACAGAAAGGGTCCTATCTTGACTGCCCTTCGAAAGACCCAACAAGCAGCTGAAAGAGTCAGGTGCAGATATTTATACCTAACCAACTGACCAAAGCTGATGATCCATGTGGTTGAATTAGGGAAAGGCTGGAAGAAGCTGAGGAGGAGGGCAAACCTGTAGGAGGACCAGCAGTCTCAACTAACCTGGACCCCTGAGATCTCTCAGACACTGAACTATCAACCAGGCAGCACACATCAGCTGATATGAGGCCCCCATCACATATACAGCAGAGGACTGTGGAGTCTGGGTTCAGTCAGAGAAGATGCACCTAACCCTCAACAGTCTGGAGGTCCCAGGGAGTTTAGAGGTTTGGTTGGGTGGGGTGGTGGTGGGGACATCCTCATGGAGACAGGGGGTAGGGAGGAGGTATGGGATGGGGAACAGTCAGATGGTGGACCAGGAGTGGGAAATAATCTGGATTGTAAAAAAAAAAAAAGATTAAATAAAATTTTTTAAAAATTCAAAAAAAGATAAACAAACATGAAATCTGAAATACTGAAATTTCTAGAACAAAACCTAGTAAGTATGATGCATGCATAGGAAATGAGGAAATGGCTTCTTGACTAAGACTCACCAATAGAACACCAATAGACAAATGGGCCTTCATAAAACCAAAGAGCTTCTACATAGATAATGAAACAGTAGTGTGAAGCAGAAGCCTATGAAAGGTAGAGAATCTTGGTCAGCTATACACCTGACAGAAGTTTAATATCTAGAATATATAAAGAACTCCAAATATAAAGAATCAAAAATGATCCATTTAAAAATGGGCTGCAGATCTGAACAGAGTCCTCAAAAGAAATAAAAGTGACTAAGAAATACCTCAAAAATACTAATCATTCCTAGCAGTTATGGAAATGCAAATTAAAATACCTTTGAGATTTCATCTTACCCCATCATCCTGGTAAAAAACAGGACAATGGAGAACAAGTGTTGAAGAGGACATGTGAGGAAGTGAAACCTCACTCACTGTTATGACTGCAAACTGATCAAGCCACTTTCAAAATCAGTATGGAGAACATTAATAATAAAGCTAAAAATCAATCATATGACCCATATGACCCAGCTGTATCACCCTTAGCGCTTCCTCACAGCACGTGACATCCTCCTCCACAGATACTTTTACAACCGTGTTCACTGCTGCTCTATTCACAACAGTTAGGAAGTGGGAACACCATAAATATCCTTAAACTGATGAATGGATAATGAAAATGTGCCACATATACCCTATGGAATATATTCATCCGTAAAGAAAAAAATCAAATCATGAAATTTTCAGGTAAATGAATGGACCTAGAAAAGATTGTATTAAATGAAGCAGTAACATGGTTCTCTGTCATCCATGGTTCCTATATCCAAATCTCTGTGAATATATATAACATGGAATAATCACAGAAAGCAGGAAAGTTAAAAGGAACATGGGGTACAATATAGAGGGAGAATAGAAAGGTACAAATGATTTGAAGGGAAATAGCAAAATGGGAGCATTAATTACGGAGTAATGAGGGAGATCAATGTAGAAGAAGAAAGAGGGAAGAGGGTAAAATAACAGTAAGGATGTCCGAAAAAGCCATAAAGATCATATTATTATCTATTTACCTAACATTTTATATATACATACATACAGTTTAAATTTCCCACCTGGGTGTATAATGTATCCCAAGAGCCACAGATTATCTAATAAAAACCTCAATGTTAGGCATAAGAAGCCCTCTTGTGAGTTGCTGGACAGGGTTGGATCTGACCTGAAAGCCTCCTGCCTGAAAACCAGCTTTCCAAGTTTCCAAGGAAGGGAAGCAACCAACAGTCCTAATTATGATGTCTATAAACTACAGTAATGAAAACCCTAAGGCTGCAGTAGTGGCAGACATACTTTTGCAGTAACCAACAGCTCTCTAATTACATTTAACCTACTCAACAAGAGGGAAAAATGCCTGGTACTAGAAACCTACTCACCAACCCAGGACTAGTGAGGTCGTGGATCATGAAAGAGAACCTACAAACTTTCCCATTTACTAAACCAGCATACTCCCTAAGTCTTAATATTTATTCTTTTTTTCTTTCTTTTGTTTTTGTTTTTTTTTTTTTTTGAGAAAGGTTTTCTCTGTGTAACAGCTCTGGCTGTTTTGGAGACCCAGGGTTTGTAGACCCAGGCTGGCCTTGAAGTCACAGATATCTGCCTTCCTCTGCCTCCTGAGTGCTAAAATTAAAGGCACGAGCCACCACCACCCAGCATAAATATTTATTCTTATATCCACAGATATTGGTGGTTCTCAACTCTCATCAATAAAATTTCTCTGTACAGCAGACAGAGACCATGACAGAAAACCCACAAGCAATCAAAATGCAGAGTTGTGGAGCCCAGTCCCAATTGACACATCTACAACACAGCTCCTGCACCGAAGACTCAGGGAACATCACAGAAGAGGTGGCAGAAAAAAACTGTAATAAGGAGGAAAGGGAAGTCTTCTGTGAGACTGTATGTCTCTTAGGAATGTCAGGGCAGTTATGTCCATGAAATCTCATCAATATGGCTACCTAAACAAGACCCGAACAAAGATAATATGTTAACATGGAAGGGGAAAATTTTATGGGGCCTCATCTCTAGACACGGAACTTCAGGCAATTATGGAATATTGAGAACAAGAGAAATAGTCTTCTCCAGAGAAGAACATGCCAATTGGTTATCTAATACCAAGTGGTGAGCCCTGAAATCGTATACATACAAGCATCATTATATAGAATGAGATTATGTATTTACATATTTAGGAATATATATATTCACAACAATTAAACAAATAGAAGTCATGAATTTGAGAGAAAGCAAGAGGTTGCATGTGAAGGGTTGGAGGAAGGAATGAAAGAAGCAAAAATGATGGAATGATGTACTTTAGTAAAAAAAGAATATCTACTCCATAAGAGACCTGGCCTCTCTAATTTGGTATTCCTATTGCTTGGACTAGGGCCTCACACATACTATTCACTTTTTAGAAGTAGTATTATGGAACTTTTTTATTAGTTAAAACAACTTGAGGGAAGATAAATTTATTACAGGCTATGCCTTAAAAGGAATTAATCCATCAAGGAAGAAAAGGCACGGAACGGAAGTATCGTGTGGCTATGGGAGCTAGCTCTTATCTGGGGGAAGGGGACAGAGAAAGAATTCCACAGTAGCTTTCTCCTTTTCTCCTTTTCTTCAGTCTGGGACACCAACTCATATGGTTGTATCATTTACATGTAGAGCAGGTCTGCCTCCCTCAGTGAATCTTCTCTGTAAGAACCCCCAGAGTCACACCCTCTGCTCTTTTTTTCAAGATAAGAGTCTCACTGTGTAGTTGTGGCTGGCTTGGAACTTGGTATGTAGATCTGGCTAACGTCAAAGTCACAGAGATTCACCTGCCTCTGTTCATCACCACACTCTATTCTATGTTTTTCTTAATTCAATCAAGTTGACAATCAAAATTAATCATTATTATTTCCAAACACCCGCTGAAATAGGGCTACATATGAAATGAGCCACATGTATCATTACCCAGAATCAGCAAGTTCAATAATGTGCCATTTTTCTTTATTCTCTTTCTTTCACTGGCTCTGTTACTTCATGTTTAAAGCAAATATTGAAGCAACCACAGGTATTTTAGTATGTATATTTTGAAAAAATAGTAAGTGCCATGGCATTACCTCTCTAACAAAATTAACAATAAATTTTTAATGTTGTCTAATTAAAATTTCCTCAACTGTCAAACTACATCTTAACTGATATCTGCTGAATAAACAATCAATGAAGAAATAACCCTGAATCTAACAGCACTATTTCCAAAGCAGTGAGAACTTTAGTTTTCAAGGTTTTCACTTTCAAAGGTGGAGAACCGTGTCTGTAACTACTGTTCCATTCATGCAAATGACACCCAAATGTAAAACTTCACAAAGGATATTCAACCACATAAATGAAGATACATCTTTCTTTGCCTATTTCTACAAGGTTGTTTATAGCAGACTGATTCATACCAGCTAAGCATTGGAAACAAACCAAATTTGTATCAGCCACTGAGTAGATAAACAAGCTGTTATATTCATACAATGTAATGCTGTTCAGTAATACAAGGAATTAAATACACAACAATATGAGAAAGTGTCACAAATATTATGCTGATTAACAGGCAAAACACATGAGTGTATACTTCATGATTTCTCTTATACACAATTCTAGAGCAGGCAAAGCTAACCACCATAGGAAAACTATCAGAATAATATGTGTGCACGGGGACTGACTGGGTTCTGCATGGCAGAACCTTCTTGGAGTGATGGTAATTTTTTAGCAGCTTTGATTACAGGTGTGTATATTTTTCAAAACATGTTGAATTGTACACTTAAGATATTTGCATATTATCATATGCAAATTTATCCACAAACGAATACATATTTAGGCAGATATGTACTGGTGTTTGCTGTTTGTTTTAAAATGCATCAGAAAAATAAGATGATCCAAAAGAAAACAGAGGGTTGACTCTATAGAAAGGAATGTGATAAAGCAGTATAACCAAATGTTACTGGTACTAAACAAAAGGCATGCAAAAATTTGTATAATGAAATGTGGTTTTGAGAAGATGAGAGGAAAAGGATGCTAGCCTGACAACTCAGATGGACTTGGTGCTCCTTACATTTCTGCTAACTGACTCCCTGGCAGAAATGATGAACTGACCTCCACTCCCGGTTCTGGTGTACACTGGTAGCTTCTTGGCCATATCCACAAGCATCTGCTTCTGGACCTCAGGTCTCTCTTCATTTTTATAGCGCTCCTTGTCTGTATAGGACAAGTGGAACTGGAAAAAGAACGGGCAATGTTTACCTTTTCAGGTTCTCAGAAAGCATTGAAAACAACCATAACTACCTAAATGAAAATATTATCTGCTCTTGAACTTCAAGTATCAGTTTGTCTTAGACATTTTTTTGGCTAAGTGTTTTATGAGATAGGTGGTATTATTTTTTAAATAAAGAATAACATTTAGACAGATTAAGTACTTTGTCCATAGTTGTACTCAATCATTTTTCCATTCCATTATACTATGTATGACGGTATATACAGCTGTCTAACACATTGCTGCCAGGGTCCCTTCAATGAGCAGGCAGGTTTATTGAGTACCAATTACTTTTTTATACGTTCATAAAGCTGATGACACTCAGAGAAGCTGGATGGCTTGTGACATTGTCCGAATATTATAATTTTGCAAATGAGTGAAATTTTGGATATCCTCACTAGCTGATAAAGAACATTTTGTCAATTTAGTGCTACATTTTGCTAATATTATCTAAGGTAACCTAATTATTTTTGCAAAGCAATAGATTTGAAAACTTTTCTCCAGTCTACACAAAAGGGTAGACAGATGGAAAAGGAGAGGATCTACGGTAGGAATTTCTGGTATAAGCTTTCTCATGGATTTAAAATAGAAAATAACTTTCAGAAATTAGGCATTCTTGATCTGAACTTTTTTCTCTGTAAAATAAAAGAAATGATACTGATTTCAGAAGACTGGAGCAGAATGGTTGGGTAATAACAAGAAACTCAAAGTATTATTCAGAATTCTAATTATTAATCATTCAAATCTATTTGATATTACCAGTCATTTGAATTTTAACTCTCAATATATAATACCTTATTATGTTTTACTCAGTACGTTTTTAGCTTCCTCCTGATAATAAACACCTTTTTCATGACTTCATTGGGCCATTTGGGGTATTCTCTTGAAATACTTATTCAAGTCTTTTGTCCACCATAATAATTAGGCTTTTGTCAGTTTCCTTTTAGAATGAAGTCGCCGGTGGGTTGGCTATACGTCAGTGAAGCCACACATCCAAGAATATATGAGTAACACAAATTGTACTTGATGAGTTTAAAGAAAAAAGAGGACATGAGTGGGTGGGTAGGTAGGTAGGGCAAGGATAATGGTTATAGGAGGAATATGGGAGCTGTGAATATGATCAAAATTGCATGAAATTCTTAAGCAATTAACAAAATTGAGAAATATATGCTATTATCTTTTTATGCTGAATTGTGACAAACAGAGTCTACTCCTTTGTTGAATATTTTTGTAACAATATGTACCTTTTCTTTTGGCCCTTTTATAGTGCATTTTGAGGAACGAAGATCTTGGTGAGAGTGTGGATTTATAGTCTAGTTGGATAACTTAGGTATTATCTTAAGCTAAATGCATATCAGTGGTATGACCTACCAATCCCACTCCTAGTTATATCAGCCAAGACAAATAAATGTATGTGGGTGAAACATATATGTAAATATGCCAAAACACATGTGCCAGAATGCTCAGATTAGGTGTGTGCAGCTATGAAGTCTCTCTCTCTCTCTCTCTCTCTCTCTCTCTCTCTCACACACACACACACACACACACACACACACACACAAATAAATAAATAAATACTTGTTAAAAATAAAAAGTAAATTAAAAATAGAACTCTATCTGTGGTGTGTTTATTGTATCATGCCATTCTCAATCAGGGTGAGAATTAAATGTCCTCCCGAGAATATATGGAAAGGCATAGGAGTTATCTGAGGTTATCACAATAAATATGATACATTTATAAGTATTTCATTCTTAGCCCTGAGTTGTGCTGTATACTATAAGGATATAATAAGTAAATATTGTAAACTGATACAGAACAACCTGGTTGTTTTGTTTTTTATAAGTACAATCATACTAACATAAAAATCCAAAATTTTTAGGTTTTCATTTAAATTTGGATAATTGAAAGTAGCACCTCATGGCAGTGCTTTAATCTTTGAGGAATCTTTGTGAGTGTAACTTTCTCATGGGCCTGCACACTATTTGAAGGGCACAGGCAGAGTTGTTTCTATTTAGATGTGACAAATACTTTGTGGTCACTCAACAAATGGTTTTGAACAAGATGGCTGGAACATATAGCATATTTCTGGCACTAAGCCTTATTATGGATTATAAAGCAGTGAGCTAATAAATGCATTTTTGGATGAGACAACTGGTGACAGATTGGAATGTTGTGTTAGAGAAATTAATATTGTGGCCATTAATAGTATATCCAAAGAACTCTCCTTTCATTTTTACATTTTTACAAATTAAAAATGATAAAGATGTAGTCATTCAAAGGGGAAAATGATCAGGTATTTGGGGGAGCAGAAGTGAAGCCTTGAGTTCCAGCTGAATGAATGGAAGTATGAAACTCAGGAGGTGGGAGGTGGGGGACCCTCTAAAAAGTAGCAGAGACCTGGGAGGTGAGAGATTCTCAGGACTCAATGGGGTGACCTTAGATGAAATGCCCGATAGTGGGGGAGAGGGAACTCATAGAGTCCACTTCCAGTAGAAAGACAGGGCATTAAGTGGAGGGATGAGGCTGACATCTCAAAGTCACAAATTCTGACCCAGAATTGTTCCTGTGTAAAAGAACTGCAGAGACAAAAATGGAGAAGAGAGTGAGGGAAAGGAGGTCCAGTAACAAGCCCAAATTGGGTTCCATCTCAAGGGGATGCTCTAAGGCCTGACACTTTTTTTGATGCTATGGTATGCTTACAGATAGGAGCCTAGCATGGTTGTCCTCTGAGAGGCCCAACAAACAGATGGAATAGTCAGAAGCAGATACCCAACCAATGGACAGGAGCTGCTAACCTGTTGCGCCCAACTTGGCCAGCAAGCAGACACAACACTGTTGGATTCTTCTCATCAGCCTTTATTGCAGGAACTAATAATAATACTATGGAGGACCTGGTGCAGCTGGAGGGTGCTGCTTATATAGAGGAGCAGGGGTTGCCAATGTAAGGATTGGCTAAGGCTACAGTACCTTGTTAGCATATGCCCACTCGGGAGGGGCACACACCAGAATCATGCAGACGCATGTGCAGAATACCTGTTTACCAGAAAAATCTGAAGAGGCAGGCAGGCAGTCAGCGCCATCTTCTAATGGCTACCGACACTAACCCCTGTGATTGAATTAGAGAAAGACTGGAAGAAGCTAAGGAGGAGGGCAGTGGGGATGGAATTGGGGTTGGGGTCTGGGAACATCTTCTTGGAGACAGGTGAGGAGGAATGGGATGAGGAACTGTGGAAGGGCAAACCAGGAGAGTGGATAATGACTGGACTGTAAAAAAAAAGATTAAAGATAAATATATATAAAAATATAGTCATAAGCATTAGACATTTGCAGTACTTGATTACAACCTAACATTATCTCATCAAGCTTAGGTCTACAAAATTTCTAACCACTTAGCCTTTCTACTGACCTAAAAGCTTTCATACATAATATGAAGGGGCTACTTAATCTTTATTAAGCTAAAATTAAGATAACATGGTATTTTATTTTATAAGGTACATGTTGCAGTTCGCAAATTTAGTGGCATTCAGCACACACACACTGTGGTGCAAACAAAACTGCCTAGTTCAGAAACATTTCATCACCTGAGAGAAAACCCTTTATTTTATTAAGCTGTCATTCTTTATTCCCTTATGTCTAGGCAGACTGCAACCAATATCTGCTGTATAATTTTCTGTCAGAATTTGCCTTCAAAACAGTATGGCCTTTGGTGTTTGGTGTCTTTCAATGGCCACATTTCAAGGTTCATCTATGTTGTATCATATGTCAGTATTAGATTATCTTTTATGGCCAATGATATTCTGGGGTGTGTATATAGAATGCAAACATACAATACTTCCTCAAACAATTTTTCCACTGGCACTGATAAATATTTGGGTTGTTTCCATCCTTTGGCTATGGTTATAGTGTTGCAATAAAAATTCGTGCATAGGTATTTATTTCAATGCTTCCTTCAATTATTTTGAGTACATAATTATGAATAGAACTTTTGGTCACATGGCAACTCCATATTTAACCTTATTAGGAAAAGCATAGCTATTTTGCATAGCATATTTACCAGTCTATATTCCTGGTCAAATTTGAACTTTGCATTCTCACCAATATTTTTGATATTTTTCATTCATTCATTTGTTCATTTAATGTTTTCCTTCTTGGTGGTCAGTGTCTAGATTTGCATCTCTTTAAATTGGTAGTGTGGCTCATGAACATTTCATGTCCTCAACAAACAATTAAGATATATTCTTTGGAGAAAAAATGTCTATTTAGGATCTTTCTGCATTTCACAACTGGATTAAGCTTAAGTTGCTGAATTACAAGTATTCTTTATGTATTCTATGCACTGGACACAACAATTATATGAAATGAAGACACTGTCTTTTATGTTTTGGCTGGTCTTCTTACTGTTTGCTTTATTTCCCTTCTTACTTTTTTTTTTTTTATAACCTTGGCTTTACGTTGCTTTTCATTATACAGTTCTCTAAAATATCAAAATAGATTATCTGAGATACTTCTTCCTTTAAATGTGTTTACAACTATAAATGTTCCTGTGAGCACTGCTTGATTGCATCCTATACTTTTTATTATGTCATATCTCACTTTCACTCCTCTCAAAATATTTTTAAAATTCCCTGCGATTTCCTATTTGATCCGTTAGTTCGGAGTGTGCTTAACGATCAAGGTGAAGAGGGTAAGAGGCTGCAGAATTCTAAGCCCTAAGTGGGACACCGGTTTTACACCCTCCTTTCTCAAAGCTCAGAGATTACCGAGGAAAAGGGGGTGAAAAACTGTAAGAACCAGTGGTGGTGGATGCATACATTAAAGCAGCACTTTAAAAAAGCACAATGGGGTCATTGCACACATGAACTCAGCTCTTGTGGAGGCCATGCACAAGATTGGGCAAGCTGAAGCCAGACAAATTCCAGCTTGGAAAGGAGAGGGGAAAAGAATCCTACCTATAGCTGAGGAGATATTGCCACTTGATAGCTTCTGGGAGAGAGAATCAGCTTTTATTCTTCTAAAAGGGTATAGTCCCTGGTAGGTCAACTACCTTCCACAGGTGGCCAAACACTAAAGAGTAGTAGCACAGACAGACTTGGACTTGATATTTTTTAAGTATGAGGACGAATGAGGCCACAAGGTTGAATGGGTGGGGCATGGGGTTGGATCTGGGAGGAGTTGGGCTGGGATGAATACAATCAAAATATACTATATGAAATATTCTAAGAATTAATAAAAGAGTGTGCTTAATTTCCCCATACTTGTGAGTCTGTAGCTTTCTTCATCTTATTAACTTCTAGCTTTATTTCACTGCACTTAGATGGTTTCAATATTTTAAATGTATGAACTTCTTTGGTGGCCTAATGGATTGTCTGTATTGAAAAATGTTCTATATGCTATGTAAAAATGTATATTCTAATATTTGGGTGCAGATTGTGTGCGTGTGTGCGTGTGTGTGTGTGTGTGTGTGTGTGTGTGTGTGTGTGTGCGCGTGTATTTCAGATGTTTCATTTCTTTTTGATCTTCTGTCTACTTGCTCTACACAGTATCCTTGATTTTTATTACTATTTGCTTATATTTCTCTAACCGTTTATTGTGAACTTATTCCTGACTTTGGTACTAATGTTAGCTGTGTTGTAGACAGATTAAATAGATATGATTTTAATCTAGTTTGTCAATTTCAGACTTTTATAATACATTTTTTGAAACAGGGTTTCATTATGTGGCTCTAGTGGTAGAACTCTCTATGTAGACCAGGCTGGACTCAAGTTCACAGAGATCTACTGGTCTGCGCCTCCAGAGTGCTGATATTAAAGGTGTGTGCCACCATACCTTGTCTTGTAATGTTTTAAGTATTATTTATTTTAGTGGTATTTATTTTATTAGTTTTTTTTTTTTTTAGATTAAAGTCTCACTCTGTACCCTAGATTGGCCTCAAATTTGTAGCAATTTTCCTGTCTCAGTCTCTAGAGTTCTGGGATAACAAGATGAGCGACCATGTCCAGCAATCTTAGCCTTTTAAATGAGTCAATTAATCCATTTGTATTGTAAGCATTCAGAAGAAAAGATACTTGCCACCTTGCTCATCATCTCCTTTCCGTATATTACCTTTTTATGTGTGTTACATTTTCTATTTTGTATTATTTTGATCCGTGAATGAGACAACTTACAATAGCTTTTTTTTCTGTGTTAATAGCTTTGATAAGATCTTTCCTATTGTTTCTTTTTACTTCCATTTTTCTGATCTCTTACAAATAGTGCAAGAAACACATGGATCCAAGAGACCACACCTTAAAAGGGCTGGATTCACAACTGAATTTTTTCTCAGCGTTGCCCTTTAGTTTCTTGATGGGTGCCATTATAAAAATAATACCACTCCATAGAATTGAACTAGATGAAGTCTCAGAATCATAATGGCTTTTTCTTTTAATCAGATCCCCATTACAGACAGTGGTTTTCTAGTCTTAAAGATACCCAAGGCTGGCGATTTCACAAACTCCTTCAATAGCCTAGTCTACCCTTAATTCCTCAGAGTAAATTCCTTTCAGTTTATCCTTGGCTGGGCAAGGCAGTGTGCCACCATATTTCCAGCTATTCAGGAGATGTAAAGGAGGGTGACTGGAGGCTAGGAGTTCAAGGTTAGCTTGGGCAATACAGAGAGACTTTGTCTAAAAAAAATACAAAACAGCTGGAATTTCTTTTGAATAGGAAGGCGATTTGTTCTTCCTTTTGTCCTGTTCTGGTTTTATGGGTATCTTTAGTTTCTTTTGTTCTTAACTCTGTGAAACAATAAATATTCTTACCTTCTGGTTTGGCTGCTGTGGGAGTGTAAAGATAGACTTCCAGTAGGTCCATGCAAAGAACACAAAAATGGCGTGATAGAGGATGAGGTAGATAACTGAAATTTAAAAAAAAAGTTGACACTTTTAATCCATTTTTTTCAGAGTTCAAAAGAACAAAAGTAAGCAACAAATGTCTCTTTTTCTCCTATGACTATGTACTCTCTGGTATGGAACAACGAGTGCCACTATTTTTCCATACACAGATAAGAATACATGTGTAACACCAAATTTTGAGGCAGAGAATTTCTGGAAGTTTTATCTTTTCAAACTTTTCATGTGATTCTGTGAGTAAAGAGAGGAACTGTCCTTTATGTCAATATATGAAAGCTATTTTACCCAGTTATCATTATGTCTTCTACCATGGATGGGTACTAAATGCTATGATACAATTTGCATTTCACTAGAGTTTACAGCATGCTTTTTCAAAAACATATTAATTTAGTGTGTGTGTCTCTCTGTGTATGTATGTACACACATTCTATAACACACATGTGGTGTTCAGAGGACAATTTGTGGAAAACAGTCCTCTCTTTCTACCATATGGGTTCCAGGGATAGAATGCAGGACATTGGGCCTGGCTGCAAGCACCCACTGAGCCATCTGGCCAGACTACAACATATTTTTGTATATATCACCACATTTTTATTTTCTCAGTAACTTTGTTGAAATAGATAACAGTTATAGGGCGGGTAATTATCTGACAGAGACAGAGCTCGCTAACCAAGGTCCCATAGTCTGTAATGTATATGTACCCTGACATTAAATACAGAACTTCTGACTCTAAATCTAAAGTTGTTTTCAGTAGCTCCTTTGACTACACAACTCAGAAGTATAAGTTGTACCTTTGAAATAGATGTCCTGCCTGTCTTCTCACACATTTTCCTTTTAAACAGCTCAGTTTGGGTATTCTCCACAGAGCTGGTTACAAGATGGAAAATCACTTCAGTGTTTCATTTCAATTCCCTGAAGGGCATGGTCTTATGTCAATCCATCAAAAAGACTCAAGAGAATAATGTAATTGAAGACCAAATTAACAAGAAAGTTGAGCCTTGCATACATCTACTCTTTCAGTCCCAGCCCTTTAGTACTATATCGTTTATATGTGAGATTATGAAATCTCAATTTCCCACACAGAATAAAATTCAACGGTTTCCTCTGCATGGACATCCCACTTCTTCATGTCAAGGGTGTGGTCATTTCAGATTTTCTCACATGTTTATATAAGTGCATGCAAAGGACAAGCTTCTCTACAACATCCAAAAATTTAACTGCCTTTTTTTGGTGAAAAGTTAAAGATTCATAGAGTTCAAAACTTGTGGTAGAGGAGTATATAGTGAAATCCTTGTCTTATTCAGTTATATTCTAAGCCATGACTTCTGAGTTTATGTTTGTAAAATAACCCATGGTGTTTTGGCACAGACAAAGAAGTAGTCTGTGCACAATATTTTGCAACATCCTTCTTTATTGCTTATTTTATCTGGCATTGTTTCACTCTATATAACTTGGAAAGAGGGATCTTTCTTATTTTCTTAAATAAGTGTAAGTGAAGTTCTCAGCCATAAATGGGACATTTACATATACTCCCATATATGACAGCTCCTTAGACCGCCTACAAAAGCTAAGAGACTGTCATATATGGGAGTGCAGAAAGATTATAAGAGCCAGAGGTTGGAAAGCATTGCTTTAAAACATTGTCTTCTGACATGAGAGGGCTGATGCAATAAGAACTCATAGAGCTATGTCTGTATAAAATGTACACAAGATTAAGCTATCCACGCCCCCCCAGTATGTATGGGGGAGGGGACTAAGAGACCCCACACTGAGCTGAGGCACTACTGGCAGTTGGTGGCAGTCAAGGGAGCCAAAGTCAGTTGTTTTCTGAGATGTGATCCCTAATAGATTGGTCACAATCTAGTGAGTGGTCCTACACCCATGTGTGTATATATGTAAAGATACTACTGTTTGTTAAAGAAAAAAAAAGTACAGGAAGATGGAAGGAAAATTTGGTGGGTGGTATAAGTTGGAGGATCAGGAGTGGAAGGCAGATTTTTATCAAAACACGTTGTATGCATTTATAAAATTCTCAAAAAAATAGTTGCATGGGATTCTATTGCAAAGATGTATTATATACTATATTGAACCACACTGTCTTTATTATACATTGAATTTTTGTTTTCTCTTGCTAATACAAATAGTGGCTTTATACATATGTTATCAGCACATGCATAAACGTCTGTAGAATCAATAGGGTGGTGTTGTCACACACCTTTAATCCTGGCACATGGGAAGCAGCAGCAGATAGATCTCTAAGTTTGATGCTAGCCTGGTCTACAGAGTGAGTTCCAGGACAGCTGAGGATACATAGAGAAACCCTGTCTCAAAGAACAAAACACCAAAACAAACAAAAAATCTATACAATAGATTCCCTGAATTAAAAATGCCAGGCCAAAATTATGCCTTTTTCAGTATTTCTTTTATTTTTGATATTATAACATAATTACATGTCTGCCTTTCCTTCCTCCAAACCATCCCATATACCTGTGGGGTAAGTAGAACTGTGCCACCAGACCAAAAAAAAAAAAGACTGGGCAGATTAAGAAAAAAATCAAGCAGATTAAGAAACCCCTGCAATTCTCATGAGGATGGTAGGCATTTGACCCAGTTCCTGACCTGAAGCACCTGACCTCGACACTCCACATGAGGACCTTGACAACCAGTTTAGTAGCACAGAGCCCAGAGTTCTTCATGCTAATGAGGTATCTAGATGGGCCTGCCCCAAAGATTCAGTCAATAAGCTTCTCTTCCCGGACATTCCTTCCTACAAAAGGTATTTAATCCCTGGTCCACCCTGAGTAAGCTGTATGCACCATTTTCATCATGAATAAACAGTTCGGATAAGCAAGGACTGTCCCTCTCATCAAGAACCTCCATGGGGGAACCCTTCATTACCGAGCCATGCCACCTAAGTGTCCTGCAGAGTCTTTTCCCCTTTTGTAGAGATACACTTGTAGAAGAGTCATAACAGGGGAGCAGAACCCCAGCAGGGGGATATCTGCACAGGGGAGGGGTAATGTATGTGTTAAGCTTGTAACAGTTTCGTTGGGAGCACATCAGTTGTCTCTTGTTATGGTCCTAGAAAAAAGGCAAGGGTGTTTGAGGAAGTTAGTCCTGGAAGGAATCCTCTAAGTGGAGAGTTACTTGTGTAGTATTAAGGAAAGCAGAGGGATGAGTTGGGAATTTATCTGCTGTAGACGGCTGAGGAAGAAAATATTATAGTAATTATGTATCTGAGATAGTAACAGCTTGTCTGTAAAAGGAAACTGGCTTAAGTAGATGGTATTATTTTGTTAATTAAGGATTAAATAATGGCTATTAGTGAGTTGGTTTGACCTGTGGGGAGTAGATTAAATATGATTTTTTTGAGGCTTAAAAAATTTTTAAACAAATTGAAAATTTTAGAACAATTTTGGGTTAAAAAGCACAAACATTGTAGCAACACCAGCCAAGTAAAAAACACACATAGGAACAAAAGGACTTGCCTGCTAGAGCAAAAGACCAGCAGCCTCTGTAGCAGAACAGCCTCCCCCATCAGCGAAAAGAGCCGACCAAGCAAAACATAATAGATGAGATTTTGCTGCTGAGAATCGGAAAAAAACGACACCTGAAACCCTTACCCCAACCATTTTCATACTTCTTTGTTTAAATGCTTGTTCTCATTAACAGCAACACCTGAAACAGTGCTCATGCCTTTTAACTCAAAATTTTCTTGCTTCTTTATTTGAATGTTTATTTTTCTCACTAACAAGAACACCTGAAACAATGTTTGTGCTCCCAATCAAACTGTTAGAAGCTTAACAGGGTTTTCTTTGGGTCTGGTAGAGGGTTCCACTTGTCCCACATATACCCTTCCTTACTCTCTTCATATTTTTCCCTGAAAAATAATATTCCCTGCTTAGTAGGTAGAATGTCACTTCTATGCATGTTTTCAGGGGTGAGCATTTGGTACTGAACAACCAACTGGTATGCTCTTCCATGGAAAAAACTGTCTCTCCTGCTCTCAGAATTTCTCAGTTGCCTCTGTTCTTTGTGTAGTTTCTGTGCTTTTTTCATTTTCCCTTTAGCATGTCAATTGTTATTGTCCTTGTTCAGCTCATGTTTGCATATTTGTACAGTTGTGTTTGTGACACATTATGAGTATAGCTTCTGATATTACTAGGACACATAATTTTACATAAAACTCCCCGATCTTGGCCCTTACAATTACAATCTTTCTGTCCCTTTGTCTGCAATGCTCCATGAGTCTTAGGTATAAGAACTGCTTTGCAGATGTATCCATTCAAACTGGACTCCATAGCTATCATTAAATTGCCATTAGTAAAACTTACACATTTTGCTCCTCCAGCAGAGGCCACTCCAGCATCCAGATCCTCAGGCAAGCCCTCTGCCTATAGACCACCTACACTCCTCCTGTAGCCCATCCTACCCTCAAAAGCCCTTCATCTCCTTGTCACCATATCCAGTCCTCTGTCTCCTGTCTCAGCCCCCTATTACACCAGAGGCCACATCAACACTCAGAACCCCAGGTAAGGCACCCACCAATACTCCTCCAGTGCCCACCCAGCCTACCATCAACAGCTCCCCCTACAATAGCCCCTCCTCTCCTCGTCACCCTATCCCATCCCACACCTCTGGCTGAAGCCCCATGCCCCACAGAGGCCATACCAGCACCAAGATCCTCAAGTAAGCCCACTACTAGTGGACCATAAACATTCTAACAGTGTCTGCTCAGCTTACCCACAACAGCCCCTCCTTTCCTTGACATTCTATCCTGGCTCACATCTCTGGCAGATGCCCTGTCCTCCACCGGAGGCCAAGCTGGTACCTAGATTCCCAGGTAAGACCCCTGCCCAGGTAAAGGGACTACAAACACTCCCCCCAGTGACCACCCAGTATACACTCAACAGCCCTTCCCTTTCCTCATCACCATATCCTGGCCCACATCTGTGGTGGAAGACCACTTCTCCACCAGAGGCCACACTAGCACCCAGAATCCCATGTAGGCTGCTTGCTTGTGGACCACACCCAATCTCTCAGTACCTAACCAGCCCTCCCTTCCTTATCATCGGCCCTAACTCTTTCAGAGGAACCCCAGCTACACCAGAGGCCACTCACATCAGAAGTCCAGCCACCAAATCAACCAGAAACACTCTACTCAACCACAGGTCACTCCAACTACAAGACTAAAGAAGAAACAGAAACCAGGAAACAAAGCACCTATCCAACAAACCCAGGTGCCTAGATGTCACTGTAAGAATACAATCAAAAATAGCCAGGGCAATTTGTCACCACCAGAACTCAGCTATCCTAGGAAATTGAGACTTGAATATTTCAACACAGCTGAAGCATGAGTAAATGACCCTAAAACCAACTTTATGAAGATGATAGAAGTCCTTAAAGAAGAAATGAATAAATCCCTTAAAGAAACCCAGGAAAACACAAACAATTGAAAAAAAATAAATCCTTTAAAGAAAGCCAAGAAAAAATCAAACCGGTGAACAAAATAAATAATACTGTTCAAGACATAAAAATGGAAATAAAAGTAAAAAACAAAACACAAACTGAGGGAATTCTGAAAATGTAAGATCTAGGATGTGAACAGGAACTACAGAGGCAAGCTTCCACAACAGAATATAAGAGATGGGATAAGAATCTCAGGTATTGAAGATATGATAGAAAAAAATAGACATATTGGTCAAAGAAAATGTTGTTGCATCCAAAAAATTCCTGATACAAAACATCCAGAAAATCTGGGACTACAAAAAACCCAAACTCAATAATAATAGGAAAAGAACAAGAATATAGATATTTTTAACAAAGTCAAAGAAGAAAATTTTCCTAAGCTAAAGGACATGTCTATAAAGGTACAAGAAGCTTAGAGAACACTAAATAGATTGAACCCAAAAAGAAAGTCCCCTCACTAAATAATAATTAAAACATAGAACAAAGAAAGAATATTAAAAGCTTCAAGGAAAAAGGCTAAGTAACATATAAAAGCAGACCTAGTAGGATTATACCTGATTTCTCAATGGAGACTCTAAAAGCCAGAATGGTCTAGCTAGAAAGATGTGCTGCTCTAAGAAACCACAGATGTCAGTCCAGACTACTATACACAACAAAACATTCAATAACTATAGATAGAGAAAACAAGACATTTCATGACATAGTCAAATTTAAACAACATGTATTCACAAATCTAGCACTGTAGAAGGTACTAGGAGGAAAACTATAACCCAAGCAAGTTAATTCCACCCATCAAAATATAGTCAATAAATAATCTCACACCAGTGAAACCAAAAGAATGGAAATGTGTGTGTGTGTGTGCACGCACGTGTGTGCGCGTGCGTGCGCGCACCCGCGCATGCACACACCTCAATATCAAAATATCAAAATAGTAAGAATTAACAAGAATTGGTCATTGTTCTCTCTCAATGTAAATGAACTCAATTCTCCAATAAAAAGATACAGAATAACAAAATGGATGTGAAATCAGGATCCATCCTTCTGTGGCATACATGAGACAGACCACAACATCAAAGATAGCCATTGCCTCAGAGTAAAGGGTGGTTAAAAGGTTTTCCAAGTAAGTGGACCAAAGAAACAAGCTGGTGTTGCCATTAAATAGACTTCAAAACAAATTTATTCAAAAGTGATGGTGAAGGACACTTCATACACATCAAAGTAAAAGCCAACCAAGATAATATTTCAATTTTTGACATTTATGCTCCAAACACAAAAACATTCATATTTGTAAGGGAATTACTAAAGCTTAAATCACACATTGACTTTCACATATCAATACTGGGAAACTTAAAGTACCCACTCCCATTAATGGCCAGATCATTGAGACAAAACAAACAAACAAACAAAAAGAAAAGAAAAAGAAAAAAAAAACAGAAAAATACCAGAGCTAATAAATGTTATGAGCAAAATGGACATAACATATCTTTTGTGTTTTACCCAAACACTAAACCATATGCCTTCTTCTCAGCACTTCATTGAACTGTCTCAAAAACTGACCATATAGTCAATCACAGAGCAAGCCTCAACAATTACAAGAAAATTAAAATAACTCCTTGCATCTTATCAGACCACCATGGATTAAAGTTGGACTTCAACAACAGCAGAAACACCAGAAAGCCTATACATTCATGGAAATTGACTAATTCTACTCAATGACCACTGGATCAAAGAAGAAATAAGAAAGAAATTAAAGACTTTCTATAATTCAATGAAAATGAAGTCACAGAATACCTAAACTGATGAAAGCAGTGCTAAGAGGAAAATTCATGGCACTAAGTGCCTATATAAAGAAATAGGAGAAATCTCATACTAGTAACTTAACAACACAACTAAAAACTCTAGAACAAAAAGAAGCAAGTTCATCCAAGAGGAGTATAGCACAGGAAATACTCAAATTCAGGGCTGAAATCAATAAAATAAAAACTAAGAGAACAATACAAAGAATCAGTGAAACAAGGAGTTGATTCTTTGAGAAAATGAAGAAGAGAGACAAAGCCTTATCTAAAATAGCTAAAGGGCAGAGGCAGAATATTCAAATTAACAAAACCAGAAATGAAAAGGCAGAAATAACAATAAACACTGAGGAAATCCAAAGACCGAAACTCCACAAAATTGGAAAATCTAATGTAAATGGATAATGTTCTCAATACCTATCTTTACTTACCTAACCTTAACATACCAAAGGTAAACCAAGATCAGATAAACAATTTAAATAAATCTATAACCCCTACAGAAATAGAAGCAGTTATTAAAAGTCTCCCAACCAAAAAAGCCCAATTATTCCACAAAATAGAAACAGAAGGAACATAGTCAAATGTATCTTATTAGGCCACAATTATCCTGATACTCAAACCACATAAAGATTCAACAAAGAAAATTACAGACCAATTTCTCTTATGAACATTGATGCAAAAGATACTCAAAAACCAAATTCAAGAATCCATCAAAAAGATCCTCCACCATGATCAAGTAGGCTCCATCCCAAAGATGCAGGGATGGTTCAACACATGAAAATCCATCAATGTGACCCACTATATAAAGAAACTAAAAGAAAAAATAAAGATGATTATATCATTAGATGCTGGAAAAGCCTTTGATAAAATTCAATGCCCCTTCATGTTAAAAGTTTTAGAGATATCAGAGACATCTAAACATAATAAAGGCAATTTACAGCAAGCAAATAGTCAATGTCAAATTAAATGGAGATAAAATCAAAGCAATTGCACTAAAGTCAGGAGCAAGACAAGGCTGTTCACTTTCTCCATATCTATTCAGTAAAGTACTTGAACTCAGCTAGAGTACTATGGGAGTGTCTAAACAATGACTGGTCTAACTTGAGGCCAACTCCTCCAGAGGGAACCCATGCCTGACACTGAGGGCTGAAACTAGAAGCTTGGCAGCCCAGAGATTCAGGATAGAATAAAATCCAACTGGAAAAAAGTCAATTAAATGATTTCTAATAATATTCTGCCATACTCATAGTTTAGTGCCTAGCCCAATTGTCATCAGAGAGACACTGTCCAGCAACTGATGGAAGTAGATGCAGAGACCCACACCTAAACACTAGGAGGAGCCAGGGAATCTTGCAGAAAGAGGGGGAGGAAGGATTCTAGGAACCAGAAGGGTCAAGGACACCAGGAGAACATGATCTACAAAGTCAACTAAGCAGGGCTCATAGGGGCTCACAGCAACTGACAGGGCAACCATGGAATCTGTATTGGTCTGAGCTAGGTCCTCTGCATATATGTTATGGGTGTATAGCTTGGTGTTCTTATGGAACTCTTAACAGTGGGAGTGGGGAGTATCTCTCACACTTTTGTGTACAATTAGGACCCTTTTCCTCCTACTGCATTGTTTTGCAACCATTCTCAATTTCAGTGTGCAGGGTGGTTGAGATCACTAAGTGGATAAAGGCAGTTGTCAAGCCTAATGTCTTAAATTGGATACTCAGGACCCAGGTGCTTGAAGAAGAGAACCAACTCCTACAAGCTGTCTGCTTCACATTCTCACATGTTTAAGAGTGTACACACACACACACACACACACACACACACACCATTTAAAATGTAATAAAAATTCAGCATATATCCTTTACTAAAGACTGAATCATTACCTGAATTATAGAGTTCAAGAATTTAGCAGCCTACTTTCAGGTCATTCTGAAGAACCAAGAGAAAACAGTGTCTTTAGGCCATCTGGTTGTTCAACCTACCACTTTAAGGAGGAAACTTGCCCCAACCTCCCTGGTAGACAATAACTTCATATCTGTCAGTGCTTTTAAGTAACTCTTCTTGAAATACAGAGAGAACTAATGATTCTCATGTTTGTGCACCCCTTTGTGTAGATAAGGTTCTAGACCTTTGCTCTTGAATATGCACTAGTCTAGTTCGTCCTGCATTAAAAACATGCAGCATACTTCTCTCCCGTGCCTCTCTCAGTTGAGATATTACTTGAGACGATTTCTCACACTGTAGCTCAAACTGATGTGAAACTCACTATGTAACTAAAGCTGGTCCTGAACTCATGGCAATTCTCCTACCTCATCCTCCCAAGTGTTGTAATTACAGACACAAGTCACTACACCTGGTTGGCATAGATTTTTATAATTAATTTTGTGTCTAGAATACTCATCCCGTAAACCACAGGGACACTGAATCTTTTTTAAATTTGTTGCTCCAGTGAGGTTTCGAATCACTAGAGAAATCAAATAGCTTGTGAACTGTAACCCTGAGCTGTCACTACTCACCGACATAGAAATGAAATGGGGAAACATGCCTTTTTCCCCTCAGAAAACGGGCACAGTGGAGCCCTTCACTTATCTGGCAGTGATTACTTGGAGGGGGGCGTCAGAAGCTACTAGAGTTAGTGTTATAACCCAAAATTCCAAAGTCTTAAGTGCCTTTTCTTTCACCCGATGCAGAGGTTTGCAAGACGACCAGAACATGGTGAAATGCCAAAGGGAAAAAAAAATTCCTCTAAGCATGCAGTTGTTCTGCATGTCATCACTGTGTTGTAATGTGAATAGCCCATTATGGGAATAGCTTCTAAAATAACGCCTCATAAACACCTTGATAAAATTATGGAAGCTAAAATTACATGCTGGAAGTAACATTAAGAAGTTGTTAATAGCAACATCGTTGGACAGTAGATTCCCTTTTGTTTTGCTCTTAGGAGGTAGTGGAAAATGTGTATGTGTGTTGGGGGGGACTTGTGCATGCATTCTGTGTGCCTCAAAAGATATGTCAGAGACACAGACTTGCTGTTGTGAACGCAGCAAGATGAGCAGCAGAGAAAGTAAAGCAGCTTTGCTACACATTCCCAGACAAATGCCAAAGCTGTTACTGTGGCAATTATCTAACATACCTTTTTTTCTTCTTCTTTAAAAGCTATTGTTAGAGACTCTTTAGTTTAAAAAAGAGATTATTTTCTGTAACATCTTTCATACCAGTTGATGACTAAAAGCATTTGTGTTGGTAGTGAGGGAAAATTGGGAGAGAGGAGTACCTTGCAATTATGCACTGTAATTCAAATAGGAACAGCAGTTGTAGATCTAGCAATTGAGAGTCCTTATTAAAATCTCCATTTTGGCTCGGGAGAGAAATCCTCTGATTATGATAAGGGTGAAATTTGTCAGCCAGGCAGTTACATCTCCGTTTGAGCAGAGAACTTAACAATGAGGTGCTGATCCTGACATTAAATACATTGCCTTACTTTACTTACATTGTGAACTCCCAACAGGGCCAGAGCTTGTGCAGCAGGTATTTGAAGGCGTCATGAGAATAAGGAGAGAGTCTCATAGTTTTTTTTTGCCCAAAGTTTACAGAATATTTGATGAAAATTTAAGAATTACTCACATGTTCATTCCATGGTTTATCTGACCCTAGTATTTGAATTTTTATCAGCTGGTTCCAGGGTTTACCTAATTAACCCCTAGGAGTTTCTCTGATATCAGTACAATATCCTGGTGACATGTGGCATTACATTTTGAAAAGCATAGTTTCTTTTTCATTAAAGTCAACTTCAAATGTTAGGCATTCGTCCAAAGTATACAGATTTCTCCTAATTATCCACTAGGCATCTACTACTCATCAATTTATATCAACTTTTTATAAAGCCGGTTATGTTACCAACTCTTTTTAAAATTTTTTAAAAAGATTTATTCCTTTTATATGTATGAGTGTTTGCCTGCATGCAGGTTCACTACTTGTGTGCTGTGCCTGAAGAGGCCATAAGGAAACAACATATCTGGAAACTCCAGTTACCAATGTGGTTACTGGGCATTGAACCTAGGTCCTCTGCAAGAACAGCAAGTGCTCTTAACCATTGAGCAATATCTCCAGCTCCCACCTCTGTTATCAGTTCTTAAGGATTATCTTATAAATTTAGCAGCCATTATGCAAAATGGAGTTTCATTTTCATTGGTATGAACTACATCACTTTTTCTCTCTTTACACTATACATATACTAGGTAAATATTCATCCACTGAACTATACCAATAGCCTAATTCTTAGTATTTTCATGTTCCAAAGATCTCTCTAGTCCCTGTACATTAGGAGTTAGTACACAATACCAAAAGAACAGAATACATATATTTATGAATGTGAATTATTGTATTAATCTTTGTCAAAATGGTTAGATTTGGAATCACCTAGGAAACACACTTCTGGTTGTGTCTGTGAGGCTGTTTCCAGAAAGCTTTAACTGAACAAAGAAAATCTACCCAAAATACAAAGTGAACCATCTCATGGACTTGGCACCCAGACTGAATAGAAAGGGAAAAATAAGTCTGTTGAAGTCCAGTACTCGTGTCTCCGGTTCTTTATTGTCAATTCAATGTAACTAGCTGCCTTATACTCCCACCAATATACTTTCCCCAAAATGATGGACTGGAACCTCTCAAACTATGGGCTAAAATAAATCCTTCCTTTTTTTTTATTTGCCTTTTTCAGATAATTGTGTCAGAGCAAAACTAACTAATGTGTAGCCTTTTTCAGTTTTTTTTTTTTTTTGAGTTAAAATGGTCAGCACTGAGATGTCAGGTAAAACAATAAATTTGGAACCAGATGATTGGCTTGAACACTAGATTTGCTATTTAATAACAATGTACCCTTGGGTTGGGGATGATGCTCTATGGTAGAGCAGTTGCTTGGTTTTTTTGAGGCCCTTTGTTTCTCTCCTGAAGCAAAACAAAAAATCAAACAAAAGGGTGCTGGGGAGATGGCACAGTGGGTAAATATGCTTGACAATACAACAAGCTAGGGTGCAGTTGCCCAAGCATAACTGCCTACAGGTGCACAGGAAATGGGAGGTTGAAACAGGATATTTAGCAGTTCATGGTCCAGTCAGTCTGTTCCCCTTTATAGATGTATTTTATTTTTTGTGCATGTGTGTGCCTGAGTGTATGTATATGCACCACATGCATGCAGGTTCCCCTACAGATCAGAGGAGATCATCTGGAACTTGAGTTACTGGGAGGCACTGGATGTGAGTGCTGGGAACCAAACCTGAGTTCCTTCACAATAGCAGCAAGTGCTCTTTATCACAGAGGCATCTAGGTATCCCACCAGCTAGCATAGCTTATGCACTGTGTCTCTAACAAGGTAGAAAGGTGAGGACCAACAGTTAAAACTTGTCCTTTGATATCCATACATGTGCTGTGGTACGTATGTGCCCACAGCCATATACATATATACCCATAAGATTCTCACGCACATATACCACAAAACAAAGCATTCCCTCTAAATTATGTGTCCTTGAGAAGCTAGTTAGCCATACATATGTACATATAAATATACATGTAGGCAACATATACAAAATATACTTAAACATATTGATAAACAACATTTATAATACACACATAAAATGCTTGTCTCACAAAGTTTTTGAGTATTATTTTTCAATGCATTAATATATCTGACATATTCGAATAACTTAATATATAGTTTTTCTCCTTTTTTCTTAACTGTTGGTAGCTTATATTCTAAGAGATGGTAATAAAAACTACACAAACTTTATTAGAAGAGATACCATGGCTTGTTACAAACTGAAGAAAATGGCTTGTTTCTAGTTGTCTACTTGGTGTTGAGTCAGTCTTTCATTGATTCATTCATGTTGGGGACATAGGAGCAAACAGGGCTAATCTGTTGGGTAAGTCTTTGGCTTCCCTCATAGCTCCAAATAGATAACTGGAATATCATTATTCTGCATGTACAATTTGAATTAAGGGAATCCATTGATTCAGCACTGTCAAGACTATTCACAGCAGACTTTAAAGGGAAGCAGAGATTACCTGTTGTCTACATAGGGGCTAGGGATTTATAGATTGATTCTCTCTGACTGCAAAAGTGACAGGAACACTAGAAAGCACAGGTTGGTTCCTTTAGAATGTATAACCTTTTGTTGATTGAACCTATAAATCCATCTCAGTTACATGGTGCTAACTTTATTTTAATATCATTAAATTTCAAAGCTTAAAGGCATTTGGGACGCTATTTGGCACAGTGGTCTAGAAAACACACATGTCTTCTTTACAACACCTCTAATAACCAGTTGTCTAGCTTTTGTTTGAATATCTGAAGTAATACAGAATCGATCAATGCCTAGGGTTCAACACATCTTACTGCCGGAAAACTCTGTCAGACTTGTTTTTCTTATATAGAAATATCCTTCCTGGCAACACCCTCTCATTGATCTTAATTGCGCGGTATGGAAAGAAAAACAGATTGTTTGAAAACCATAGCCTGTATCCAGACATTTAAAGATCTTTCACAACTCAATAAAATGAGGAAAAGACTTAACCGGATACTTCCTTCAGAGAAGAGTTAGATGGCAGTGAGACATGTGAAAACGTGCTAGGCATTAGCAGCCACTACAGAGCTACAAAGAAGTAACAAGGAGACATTGCTTTATGCACAGTAGAATAATAGCAAAGTTACAAATGAAGACAAGTGACAGCGAGGATTTAGACCAACTAGCATTGTCATATACAATGGTAGGGAAGCAAAAAGGGTAGAACCACAGATGCAAACACTCTGATAGTTACTTATCCAATTAAACATACCACATGAGCCCCAAACTCTTACTCCTTAATATTTACCAAGAGAAATAAAGACATATTTTCACCAAGGCATATTTTTTTTCAAATTTTTAATGGTTCTGGAAATTGTAGCACACGACAACCAAGTACTCTACCACTGTCCTCATCCATGTATATGTATCTTTTTATCAGCTTCATTCAGTGTAGCTCAAAACTGAAAGGAATTCAAATGCACCTAAACTAGTGAGTGAAAGACTGGATTGTCGTACAACTGAAATGTGCACTACTAATCAGCAAAAAAAAAAAAAAAAAAAAAAAAAAAGCAAGAAACTATTTATATGTACAGTGATGTGGAGGAATCGTAAAACTGCATACTACTAAGAAGGCAAATAAAGAAGATTACATATCGCATGCTTTAATATATAGCATTAGGAAAAGATAAAACTGTATGGGACAAAAAATAAAACGTGCAAATTGTTTGCAAATGGGGTAGATGGAATAATTTGGGATAAGGTTAATATTTTATACTTTCATTGTGGTGGTATCTACATCATTGTCTATATTTTTCAAGTCATCAATCTGAATACTTAAAATCCTTAAGATTTTATAAATCTGGGGGGTATGGGGAAAGAGTATAACATCTGAAATGTAAATAAATAAAATATCCAATAAAAAAGATTTCATAAATCATATCTCAATAAATCTGACAAAACTAGAAAGCGAAGAGATTTAAAACTGAGGTTTTCCTTGAATTTTTAATCATAGGTTTCCTGACATTTAGCAAAATGAAGGACAATTTTAATTTCTCAGACTAATATTTTTGTTTTTCTCAATAGCCATATTCAAATATGTTGAGCACTCTAGGCTGTAGGATTGTACTTCCTGAAGTTCTAATGTTTGTTATGATAGAGAAAAACAAGAAAATTTAATTTGTAAGTTCATGGTGGGGCATTTAATCAAATAAATCACAGACCTACATTAAAAATCACTCTAATAATCATTGAAAAACACTTCTATGTATTACCAGGGTGAATAAACTGGTAAGTAAAAAAAATTAGGCTACATAATAATAGGTATAGTGTTATTCAATGTTTAAAATGTCAAGCTTATAAACATCTATACTTCCATTTTTTTTTTTTTTTTTTTTGGTTTTTTGAGACAGGGTTTCTCTGTGTAGCCCTGGCTGTCCTGGAACTCACTCTGTAGACCAGGCTGGCCTCGAACTCAGAAATCCACCTGCCTCTGCCTCCCAAGTGCTGGAATTAAAGGCGTGCGCCACCACCACCCGGCTATACTTCCATTTCTAAGTGTAAGGAAAAACATCAACAAGAGTACAAGTCAAACTAAAGATAATAGTTTCCTATGGTTAGTGATAGGAGAGAGATTATGAGAATGCAAATTTTTATATTATGTATGTCTACATTTTAAAAAAATGAATCTTTTAGAAATATGTTAATCTTTCAAGAAGACGGCCTTCATTAGAGTCCCCAAGCCTTCATTAGAAAGTGATTTTTAAAAATGAGTATTAAACAAAGCTGCCCCTAGAGGTGTTGCAGGTGTGGCTGCTGTGTCACATGGGCAGCAGTAAGTGGTTGAAGGATTAGTAGCCTAACATTTCCTGAAAAAGTGAACCTGAGACTACCACCAGTCTGGCACAAGGGATTTGGACAGGGAGAAAGCCTGAGATGACCAGCAGTCTGCTGCCAGCCAGGCTTGGACAAGCTCCCAGGATTGGGAGCAAGCTGGACACTAGAAGATCCCGACCTGGGACCACAGGCCTCAGGCAAAGTGAGCCTGAGACAAAAGATCCTCACAAGGGGCCACTTGGGAGGCCCAGGTTAGGAACAGACCTGAGATGTCTACCAGACGAACACCATGGGGACCTGACAGCTACCCTGAGATGGCCACCAGTCTGGCACCACACAGGCCTTAGACGGAGGCAGACCATGTCCAAGATAACCCCTGCTGGACACCGTAATGCTCAGGTGGGACATACACTCCTAAGGCCACTCCTGAGACGACTCCATAAAATCAGAGAACCCAGTGTCACTAAGAGAAGCGAGCAAGTGGTGGAGAAATGGAAAAGAGAAACAAGGATGTAGACACAATGAAGAAAGGTAGAACTGGAGACTCGAGGGTAATGAGGAACAGCCCAACGTGAGTAGCCAGTGATGCCACCTGGTACCATGGCAGGGTCCTGGACTGTGCTGACACTGGGGGCTCGTCTAGGGCTGTGGCCCTGCAACAGCAGGGGTCTGTTGCCATCAAAGGCCAGGTGGATGCCCCTGGTCTAGAGTGCTACCTGGGGACATGTTAATGTTCCAGGGCTGTGCAGAACTGGTCCCACTCCTCATCTGGGCATCACCAGAGACCTGGAAGCATAAGGGCAGGAGAGCTGACCCTGCCCCTAACTACCTGCAATATTTGGGTTAGAAGCCCAGCATACTGTGGAAGTTGTGGGTGACCCAACCCTCAGGATACAAGCACAGGAGAGTTGGTCCTACCACTTGTCTCCTGTGTAGTAGAGTAAGGAGTAGATACTCTCTTCCCCCTTGCCCCTTATTATCTGCAGCAGGCCAGAGAGCTGGGCCTGATGTCGTCAGAGCAGGAGAGTTATCCCTGACCCACACCTGCTGGAACACTTGGGAGAGCAGGCCCTGAATCTCACCTGGGCAGCACAGTAAAGCTGACCCTGAATGTGGGGGTTGTGGGTGAGCTGGCCCCTCAGGCATAAGCATGGGAGAGCAGGCCTTGCCTCTGGTCTGCTGTGTGGTGGTGAGAAATCCCTTCACCTTCCTTTTGCCCTCACCACTGGCAGTAGGCGAGAAAGCTGTCCTTGACAGCGTCATGAGAACAAGAGAGCTGTCCCCTGCCCCTCAACTGCTGCAGCTCTAGGGGGAGAAGGCTGTGTACCTCACCTGGGCAGCACAGTATGACTGGCTCTGGATATGGGGGTTGTGGGTGAGCCAGCCCCAAGGGCATAAGTGTGGGAGAGCCAATTTTGCCTCTTATGTATGCTGTGTGGTGGTGTCAGTTAGGGAGAGATTCCCTACCCTCTTTTTCACTCTTGCCATGGGGGCTGGTGGAAGAGTTGGCCTACATGGGGTCATGAGAGCGTTAGAGCAGGCCCTGCCTTGGTAGCACAGCAGAGCTGGCCCTGGATGTGGGGGTTGCAGGTGAGCCAGCCAAAGGGCATGAGAGCAGAAGAGCCCCAGTGGGCTGACCAGCTCAGATACCTCTTGGACCCAGATCCAGGGATTATGAATCGGCCCACTCCAACATCTACCCCATCGATGAATTAACTGCTGGAGTGTGTGAAGGGGCTGGTCCTACAGATCCCAGACTACAGGATCTCCATGACACAGGGCAACAACAGGCTATCCAAGAAGAGGCCTAGTGAGGTTCCAGTATTGATAGAGTAGCAGAAACCAGAGGCCTCATACCAGACCAATGACTCACTGCAATAAACATCTGCAAGCAAAGAAGTGTGGATAAAAGGGTAGACTGTGGGACACACTGTGACATGCTACAGTTTCCACAATGAGATCTTTTCTCTGTTGTAGGAGAGGTTGCAAGAGTGGAGGGGGTTAGGAGAGGGGGAGATGAGTGGGATTAGGATGCATGATGTAAAAGTCACAAAAAAACAATTAAAAGTTTTAAAAAATGAGCATTAAATCTATCATCATTGTTGTTGTCACCACCACCACCATCATCACCACTATCACCACTACCACCACCACCACCACCACCACCACCACCACCACCACCACCACCA
>JANHMN010000005.1:65922777-65933326 GCA_030674055.1 Rhabdomys pumilio | reverse complement strand
ACCACCACCACCACCACCACCACCACCACCACCACCACCACCACCACTATTATGAGACAAAAAAAAATCACCCTATTTAGACCAGGTTAGCCTAGAAATTGCAGTGTATCAAAGGCTAGCCTCAAAATTATGATGCTCCTGCATCTGTCTCAGTTCTTTCTAATGTGTTACCATGGTCAGCAGTATACATTTGTTTTCGTTACATTCTTTTAGAACCAGGCATGGTGGTGTATGCTTGTAATCCCAGTACTTGGGCGGCATAGGCAGGAAGAACACTACAAGTTTGAAGCCAGCCTAGTCTATAATAAACCTCAAGACGCCTAGAGCTATACAGTGAGACTGTCTCAAAAATACCACCCCAAAGAAGGGTTGGTGATATAGTTCAGAGGTAGAGTTTTTTTCTGAGCAAACATGAAGTCCTAAATCTCTATTACTTTAAAAACAAAAAAAAAAAATGAAGGAATCCTGCTTTTGGGCTGTGGCTATAGCTCAGGGATATAGTGCTTCCCTAGCAAAGACAAAGCCACGAGTTCAATCTCGGGCAAAATTTTTATTTTAGCTGGCATGTTACCATGAAATTTACGTATTAATGGGGTTCTATGCAATGTTTAACACACACATATCAGGCTAAAACTTATCTATTTTCCCAAATATTTATTTTTCCTATTGGGAAAATATTTCAAGTCTTTTTTTTTTTTCTGGACCTTTGAAATAGACAATTCACCTAGACACAGTTTTAACTCCTATGTATCTGTAACTTAATATCCAATGATCTGTCCCTCTCTTCCTACATGACCCCTACTTTCCCTCAGCCACCACTGGTAAACACTATCCTACTCTGATTTTTAATGAGATCAACTATCTTATATCCCACAGATCAGTGAGCTCATGTAGCCTTTCTATCTCTTTTAAAAATGAGCTTTTAAAAATGTACCCACTGGCCATTTGAATGTCTTCTTTGGAAAAATGTCTATTTAGATCTAATTCCCATTTTAAAATTGAATTTCTTAAGGGTTTTGCTTTTTACTTTTTATTTCTTATATATTACAGCTATCAAGCATTGCGCAGATGTATATCATGCCTCTTTCAAAAATCATGTATTATTAAGAACACTGACTGGGGCCATAGCTCAATGGCAGAGTTCTTCCTTCTCCATGTCCTGGGTTTAATCCTCAGTGACATAAAGAAACAAAGTTTGTGGGGTGTGATGGTTCATAACTGAAGATTCCAGCACTTGGGAGAATGAGGGAGGAGAAATGTACATTCTGTGGCTGCTATATACATAGACTCTACCTTGATGAATTAACAATTAAACAATCAAGAAAAGATAAATAGCATTGAGATAACTGTTCAAAACCATAGTGAAGATTTCCATTATAATCTGCGAAAAATAAAAAAAAAAAATCATACTGTAGCATAATGTCTTTCCTTTGAGCTATCTCTTACAATACTGGCATATTTTAATAGATCAGCTATACATTAAGGCTAGCATAGCTGTGAAGGTGACACAGAGAACATATTTCCATGGTTTTGATTTTGAAGACATGATGAAGCTCTTTTATTATTTTTCGTAGACCACAATAAAGTCCTACAGACTAAGTGCCTTAAACAATAGAAATTAATTTTCTCACAAGTCTGGAGACAAGCCAAGGTAAGGGTACCAAAGGTGTTCCTTCCACCTCAGGCCTCTTTCCTTGCATGCACACCATCATCTTGCTCTGTCTTCAGTATCGTTTTCCTTCTATATTCACCTGTGTCCAAATTCCCTTCTATTTTGAAGACAATCAAATTCACTGTAGTGACCTCATTTTAACTTAATTACCCCAAATAAAGTTACATTATGAAGTACATGTGGCTAGACACTACCTATAAATTTTGGGGTACTCAAGTCTATAGTCACCTTAATATTTATAAAGTACATCAATTTCTAAAAAGGTAATTACAATCATTTAACTTTAAGGAATAATTCAGAGAATTTCATATGTAAACCATCAAAAATCTAATGAATCTGCACAGGATACACTGAACCTTTAATTACAATGATTAATGACCTTTTGGGAAGATGAGAAACTGTGAACAATGTATTACTCTTAATTATATTTGGGCTGAATGATGGATCATGCCCGATGCCCTTATCGTTCTTCAGGTTATGTTTAGCCTCACCTCATTCTTGGTTCTTATTAAATTTCTAATTGTTAGCTTATCCCTGATCCTCATTTCAGGCTTATTGAAGGGAATTTTTTTTTTGCAATCAAGATCTTCAACATAGATATAGTATCATGCTGAGGAAGAACATCTTTATAATATACTTATGAAAGCAAAAGGAATATATTATTATAATATTTTAATATAAAATAAGATATGATGTTACATATTTAAAAAATTTTTGGAGTCCTGACCTGAGTCACCAAGGTTGACACAGGATGTAACATTGTGATATGTGCTACAGATGACCTGGACTTTATTTAGCCTCTGTTCTTTTTCACAAAAGTCAACATGACTAAGAAAAAATATTTTATTTATTTGGATCTCATTGTTCTACAATATGGATACATGAGTTCTGACCATATATTCATGAGAGAAATCATGAGAAATAATAGTCCTGAAATATGTCATACTACTTTGAAGAAACTTCAGATTCTTTCTAGTGTCAGTACCAGCAACAGTCATCATCAAGTGGTAAGTACCTGATACTACTTTATATTTATCATGTATCAGGCACTATGTCAAAATACTTAAGGGAAGTGCTATTTCTATTTTATGGAAGAGGAAAGTGAGACCTAGGTTATTTTCCCCATGGCATACACATAGTAAATGGCAAAGTCAACTAATGTCAGGTAGTTCTGACACCAAAATTTTACTTATTCATTACTGTTACAACTCTCATAACTTGTAAAGCACTGTTAAGAGAATTTTGAAACTTGAAATTTACCAGGTATGCTATTCATTTTCTGGTGTTGTGGTAACAAATTACTATAATTTGGGTGATTTACAAGAATAGAAATTTATTACCTCACAGTTCTAGAGTATGCTCTTGCTCAAAACTCCAGTACTGAATCTTTCCCAGCCTTTACCTAGCTTCTGTTGGCTACAGACAATCCTTAGTGCTCCGTTGTGGCACCACAACCACCCTTCCTCCATCCCATAGATGTTTTCCATATCTATATATCCAACTGTCCTTTAGAACACCAGCTACTGAGGCTTTCTCTAATCTTGCATAACTTCACCTTGACATGATAACATGCCCCCAATCCTATTGCAAATAGGGACACATCCATATGATTAATGTGGCCGTGAATTTTTGTGGAAGACTATTCAACCCAGTACAGGAACCATAAAGTAGATTAAAAAAATAAAGACCTTTTTCAGTATGTTTGGCTTAAAGTTTTCTTAAACTTTAGAGACAATGAAAAGTCAGGTGATTTGGCTATTTTGGTTCCTTATGACAGTCATGTTGCTTACTTTATTCCACTTTAAAGGTTCAATGTAGTTGGAGACAAATCATAAATTCACAGAGCTATTAAGAACCTCAGATAGTCATTAGCTTACTGTCTGTCGCAAGTTTGCTTTGTTAAATGTTAACATCTCTGTTGTTACTCTTTTATGTCACAATTCCTAACAGAACAGACTAGCTACAGACATTTAGTAGTTTACAGTAGAGCCTTGAGATGTCAAAGCATTGTTATTTTTGTAGAAATTAAAGTTCAAAGAAAGTGAATTACCTTATGAAGGTCACAGAGCTAGCAAATGACCCAGCTAGAACTCCACCTTATACCTTATGTCTCCTAAATTTCATTACAGCCATTACAGAATGTAGAAGCAAAATCTAATATCATTGCTTACTGTGTGGATAAATTTAACAATTGCCAGGGGAAAAGAACTTCAGAATCCTACTATCAGAAGGGCTATTAAGTTAAACATTTTTGTATTATCAGGATACCAATGCAATAAGTTGTTTATTATTATTATTATTGTTATCATCATCATTATCATTATTATTAATGTTGTTATTATGCTTTTATGGTAGAATATCACATAAGTCTCCACTCAGCTATACTGAAAGTTTGTAATTGAAAATAAATATTTAGTATTTATATAAGATGATTTCTGACTTTAAGAACCACACATAAAAATAGATGGCAAGCTGGGTGGTGGTGGCACATGCCTTTAATCCCAGCACTGGGAAGGCAGAGGCAGGTGGATCTCTGTGAGTTTGAGGCCAGCCTGGTCTAGAGAGCAATTTCCAAGACATCCAGAGCTACATAGTGAGACTCCATCTCAAAAAAAAATATATCACACATGCTGGGAGGTGATGGTGGTACACACTTTTAATCCCAGCACTCAAGAGCAGAGGCAAGTGTATCTCTGAGTCCAAGGGCAGCCTGGTCTACAAAAGTAAGTTCCAGGACAGTCAAAGTTATACAGAGAAACCTTCTCTTGAAAAAGCAAACAAAAATCTCCAAAAAATAAACAAAGAAAAATGTAAAAAGAAAAAAGAAAAAAAAAAGGAAAGAAAAAGGCAGCCTAAGCCCTTGACTTCCTCTATTGCTATCACAATAACAATGCATGTTTATTGAGCTTTTAGGATGTGCTCTGTTCACCTTTGTTCTAACGGCTTTATGTACAATTAAATTGTCTTTATAACATCTTCACAAATTAGGCAGTATTATTGTTTCTATTACATATGCAAATAATAGGATGAGGGTTAAATATTTTTTCAAGGAAAGAGTCAAGCTGTAAATTCAATCTGGCTCTGGAGCCCACAGTTTTAAGTACTATTGCCCATTGTCTCCCATTCCTACTGCTGTTATCCATGTTAAATGAGCAATAGCAAAGCAGAGAGGGAACACAGCAGATCTTGAATGCTGTGAAGGTCAACGAATTCTAACATCGAACTCCCAGGAAATGAGAATTAAAAGTGACACTGTAAACTACTTCTATATGTACTCTGGATCTTACCAATGAAATAACGTAAAGCTAATTGTTCATGGAGACTCATGATTGGCTTACATGTTTTAAATGCAAAGGGCCTCAATATTGTTAAAAAATGGATCAAGCTAAGCTGTTCATGATCTGTTGAAAGGAACATGAGAATATATAGGAACTGTGATGGGCAAGGCCTGTGGGACCCTTCATTACTCTATGTGTTGAAGCGGGAAAGGCCAGATAGCTAGGACAATAATGACAGAAGAGAGAGCTTAGGGTCAGTATGGAAGAAATTATCATGTATCTTGATAATTTCTAATTGCTATTTTATAGCCTTTTGGCCACTGAAAATATGTTTTGCTCTATTTCTTAGTAATATTCCTTAAAGTATCACCCTAAATGTTCTAATATCCCAAGCACATATTGTACAGTTGCTCAGTTTAAAGACTTACAGTTTTTGAAAGGGAAAAGGATACATGATACATTCCTAACCAACACAGTTCACAATATACACTTACCTTTTTCTGCTGGGCTCAAAACAGTCACTGTGGAGAGAAAAGAAAATGGATGTTAGAAGAGAGAACAGAGGAGACAGATAAATATCAGTGATATTTTATAATGTGTTGCCTAGTTAATATTTTTCACAGTATTATATTTGAAAAAGTTACATAATGGTTAGGGTTAGGGGTTAGGGTTTGAATGATTAAATTCCATTCTATACTAGCTTCTTTCTCTTAAATCTTTAGTAATTAAGAACTCACAGGCTGTTGAGATGGGTCAATGGTTAAAGGTGCTTGCTGTCAAGCCTGACAACCTATGTTTGCTCTCCAGAACACATATGGTAGATGGAGAGAAAGGATTCCCACTCATGCCATGTCATGCATGAGCACAAATCTTCCACAGAATAAATATAATCCAATTTTAAAAAGAATTAACACTCATTTAACAAATATAGAAATAGCCTTTAAGAAGACACAACAAATCAAATCATATAAGAGATAAATAACATGGTGCTATAAACTTACAAACTGATAAATTAGGAGGATAGTATAGATTTCCCTTGAGTGTATGATAAAGTTATATCCCAGTTAACACACTGTTGAAAACATCATTAAACTGAAAGTGATGGGCCTGGGATATAGGTTAATTGGCAGAATGTATGCTTAGCTTCCTCTCATTTCCTAGCACCATGTAAATCGGAATGGTGTTCCATGCCTGTGATCTCAGAACTTGGGAGGTGGTAGGAGCCAGAGTCATAGTTCAAGATCATGCTCAGCTATATAGTGAGTTCAAGGGAAGGTAGAAAGAGAAAAAAATGAAAGAAAATTATTTTAATACATCAAAATTATGGAATCTCATAGTTTAGTGTACCTGACATACTGTGCCGGCTAATATTATGTCACCTTGACAAAAGCTAGAGTCTTCTGGGAAAGAGGAACTCTCAGTTAAGAAAACAACTCCATAAGAATGGTCTGGAGAGCAATGGTTCTCAGCCTGTGGATCACATCCCCTTTAGTAAACCTCTATCTCCAAAAATATTTACATTACAATTTATAACAGTAGCAAAATTAAAGTTAAAATAGTAACAAATATAGTTTTATGGTTGGGGGTCACCACAGCATGAGGAACTGTACTAAAGGGTCACGGCATTAGGAAGGTTGAGAACCACAGATGTAGGACATTTTCTTAATTAGTGATTCATGGGGGACAGCACGGCTCACTGTGGGTGTTGCCATCCCTGGGCTGATGGTCCTACCCCTGGGCTGGTGTTTCTGGTTGCTCTGTAAGAAAGCAGGCTGAACAAGTCAAAAGGAGTAAGCCAGTAAGCAGCACCCCTCCATGGCCTCTTCATCAGGTCCTGCCTCCAGGTTCCTTCCCTGACTTCCCTCAGTGATGCATGATAAACTATAAGATAAAATAAATTCCTTTCATCCATAAGTAGATTTTGGTACGGTGTTTTATCACAGCAATGGAAACCCTAAGTAACATGTCTATCTTACATATCCTTAGAATACTTAGGTTAACCTACCACTGGACAAAGACCACCTAATAAAAAGCCTGTTTATAATAAAATATTGGCTACCTTATGGTGCACTGAAAGCAGTAGGGTTGGGACTAGATTCTAGTCTCCGGAGATTTTCCCACATACTACATCTACCTCCTCCCATCATCCCTTACAGGTTTACTGTGAGTTGTGTATCATTCATGTTTAAAACACCATTGTAAAATGGTACCTATCTGTCTTTATCATCACCATCTCTGTGTACTTGATTCTAAGGGAAGCAGAACAACAGTTTAAAATTTTTTTGTCAGAACAGTTAAGAGTAAGACAATTGGGGGGCAGAGTCAAAACAGCGAGTGAGAATATATTTTAGGTGCAATTTCTTCAGTCCTTTCATTCGTTATGATGTGTATGTGGTTTTTTTTTTTGTTTTTGTTTTTGGATTTTTTTTTTTTATTCTTTGAATGACCATTTGAGTGGAAATTTTAAACAATGTCACATTTGGTCAGTATTAAAAATCTGATCACTTGATTTCATTTTTTTCTAATACACTAGTTTGTAGTGGTACAAATACACTGTAGAATTTTAATCAGCTGAAAAGAAAAATGCAATCGTGACATTTGCAGTCAAATGGATGGAACTGGAGAATATTACTATGCTGAGTAAGGTAACCAAGAAGCAGATAGACAAATACCGCATGTTCTCTTTTTTGTTTGTTTGGTTTTTTTTTTCTTTGATTTTTCGAGACAGGGTTTCTCTGTGTAGCCCTGGCTGTCCTGGAACTCACTCTGTAGACCAGGCTGGCCTCGAACTCAGAAATCCGCCTGCTTCTGCCTCCCAAGTGCTGGGATTAAAGGCGTGTGCCACCACTGCCCGGCACATGTTCTCTTTTAATTCTGGGTTCTAGTTCTGAATCTTCAGAGTTGCATATAGAACTCGAGAAACAAAAAGCCAAGAAAGTAGGAAAGGAATCATTGAGGAAGAGAGGAGGATCATTGAGGAGTACTAGAGAGGGATAGCAGGGCACACGTGCGATGAAGGGTGAATGTGGAAATGGGGAGGTGGCTTTAACTGGGTGGAAGGGTAATACAGAGGGAGAGGGAGGAAGAAGAAATAACACTAAGGATATTTTCTAAAGCCATAAGGAAACACATTATTTTATAAGCTTACTTAAAATACATTCTATGATATATATATATATATGTATATATATACACATATATACATATATATGTATATGCATGTATCTATATATGTGTATATATATATATATATATATATATATATATATATATATAACTTTTTATATTTTTATAATGGAATTACCCCACAGTGAGTCTAACAAACCCCAGTGCCAGGTAAAGGACACCTCCCTTCAAGTTGCTGGTTAGGGAATCCAAGAGATCCCTCAAAACAATATAGGTTATTGCCATTCCCTTTGTTTACTTCACACAACTTGAAGATATGACCTTACTGTATGACCATGCACTTTGGTTACAGTGCTTAGAAGAATCAAGTTGGTGTTGACTTAGAAGCCTCCTCTAATGACTGGCTCTCACATGATAAGAAGGTGCTATACAAGCTACCAATGGAGAAAAAGTATTAACAGTCTTACCCATCTGCTAAACCTAAGAACCACAACAATGACTGAACTTACAAGATATGTTTGAGGACTAAATGGACTTTTGTATAAACAGACTTAAGGTCCACTCAGTAGGAGATAGATCATTTCTGTTACTGTAAAATAGACAAGAACCTGTGGCTGCAGAAGACAACCTACTACTACCATTTTCTAAATTAATACAGCTGTCAACTGTATTCTAAATACCTTTTACTAATACATAAGTGGATCTCTCACCCCTTGTCAAAAAAGCTTTTTTTTATCTCAGTAGATGGGGGTTACCACAGAGACCCACAACTGGTCAAAAGTCAGAGAACACCTGACTGCTGAATGCTCACCCCAACTGGGATATCTACAACACAATCTCTATATGTAAGCTGGCTCAAGGAACTTTGCATTAGAGGGGACAGAAAGATTCTAAGAGCCATCAGATCAGAACATCTGCTGTGAAAGATGTCTTCCTGGCATGACTGGAGTGCTGCACCCATATTCTCTCAGTATGGTTGCATACGAGCTTCACCAGTTGACATGTTGACACAGAAGTGCTGATAGAGGAAAATTTCACAAGTCCTCACACCTAGAGGAAGAGTTGAAAAGCTGCTAAAGGAGGATTAGTTTTCTCCAGGGATGATAGATTTCTCAATTCTAATTGGTCAGTCCTAACACATATACATACATCTACATGCAGGAAACACTGCATTGGATGCATTAAGGTGTGTGTGTGTGTGTGGTGTGTGTGTGGTGTGTGTGTGTGTGTGTGTGGTGTGTGGTGTGTGTGGTGTGTGTGGTGTGTGTGGTGTGTGTGGTGTGTGTGTGTGTGTGTGTGGTATGTGGTGTGTGTGTGTGTGTGTGTGTGTACATTGACAATAATTATAAAAAAGGTCATGAATTGCAGAGAGTATGGGAAGGGAACAAAGGAGGAGATGGAGGAACAGAGGGAGAAGTAAAAATGATGTAAATACAGTGAAATTAAAATAAAACCAATGAATGAAAGTGGTATATACTCTGATAATATAAATCAAATCTAAAGAAGTGTTGATTGGTCCTCATGATTTTGGTAGAGACCATGATTGTACTGGTGACCCGAAACAGTGAACTTGGCTAATTATATCTGAAATGGAGTAGGTTTGAGAGATGGCTCAGTGGTCAAGAGTGTTTGCTGCTTTTGCAGAAGACCTAGGATTGGTTCCAAGCACTCAGATCACACAGCCTACAGTTGCCTGTAACATTGGTTTCAGGGCATTCTACATCTTTTGGCTTTCATGGGCACATGCACACACATGTGTATGAGTACACACACACACACACACACACACACACACACACACACACACACCTTAAAAAGCAAAACTTAAAACATGAAGTAAAAAAAAACCCATGAAGTGAGTAAAGCTGAGTTTCTTGGAGACTAATAGTAATGAAGTGTAGCTGATTAACTGATCTTTGGTACATCAGGCTGAATGTTCTTGCTCTCATTTACTTACTGGTTTTTTTGTTGGTTTGTTTTGGCTTGGGATTTTTTGAGGGGTACTCAGGAATAGTTCGTTCCTTCCTTCCTTCCTTCCTTCCTTCCTTCCTTCCTTCCTTCCTTTCCTTTCCTTCCTTCCTTCCTTCCTTCCTTCCTTCCTTTCCTTCCTTCCTTCCTTCCTTCCTTCCTTCCTTCCTTCCTTCCTTCCTTCCTTTCTTCCTCTCTTGTTTCTCTTCTTTTCTTTTCTTTTCTTTTCTTTTCTTTTCTTTTCTTGTCTTGTCTTGTCTTGTCTTGTCTTGTCTGTTCTGTTCTGTTCTGTTCTGTTCTGTTCTGTTCTGTTCTGTTCTGTTCTGTTCTGTTCTGTTCTGTTCTGTTCCTTTCTTTAGTATTTGGGAATCTCACATCATGAAACCCAATCACTCTCATGTCCCAGACTTCTCATGTCAGGCCTCCCTTCCCCTATGATCCCCCGACTCCTAACACTGACACACACACACACACACACACACACACACACACACACACACACACA
>JANHMN010000005.1:65877771-65917760 GCA_030674055.1 Rhabdomys pumilio | reverse complement strand
TCTCTCTCTCTCTCTCTCTCTCTCTCTCTCTCTCTCTCTCTCTCTCTCTCATACACACACATACACACACACACACACACACACACGTATATAAATATTAAATTTACCTAATAAACATAAATACAAAAATTCTTAATGGAATAAAAGGATGGTATAATACATGCAAACCAGTAAAAGTAATACAGCATATAAATACAGTCAGGGACACAAATAACATGATTGTATCAATAGATAACGAAAAGACCTTTCACAAACTCAGTGTCCTTCATGAGAGCCTCTGAAGAAACTATGGATAGAAGGAATATGTCTCAGCATAATAGAGACTATATACAAAAATCCTATAGTCAACATTATACTAAATGGGAGAAACCTGAAAGTGTTTCTTTTAAAATGAGAAAAGAATAACCATTTTCTCAACTCTTAGTTAATATTGTGCTTGAATTCCTACAAAAATTAAGCAACAGGAAGAATAAAAATAATACAAATAGGAAAGAAGGAAAATTATGTGTTTGATGACCTAGGGGAGGGAAATGCTAGAATGCTGAGGCAGGTATGGGTGGGTGGGTAGGGGAGCATCCTCATAGAGGCAGGGCGAGTGGGGAGGGTATAGGGGATTTGGTGAGGGGAAACTGGGAAAGTGGGGAGGGGGATAACATTTGAAATGTAAATAAATAAAATAACCAATAAAAAATGAAAAAAGACTCCGCTAGAAAACTCATACATATGATACTTTGAGCAAAGTAACAGTACCTAAAGTCAACATATACAGATTGTAGCTATTCTGTGTGTGTGTGTGTGTGTGTGTGTGTGTGTGTGTGTTTTCATGCATGTGTGTGAAGGGCAGGGGGTAAACCTTAGGTGTTACCACTCACCTTGATTTTTTGCTTTTTTTTTTTTTTTGAGGCAAGGCTTTCTTGCTGCCTTTGAGCTCTCTAAGTAGACTAGAATAGTTGGGCAGTGAGCTACCGAGGACCGACCTGTCTCTACATTCCCAACAGTGAGAATACAAATGTGTATCGCTCTCTGTTCAGATTTCTTTATGTGGATTATGAAGGTGGAAATCAGGTTTCAGGCTTGTGCAGTAAGTACTTTACCAACAGAGATACCTCCCCAGTCCATCAGCAGCTTTTCTATAGTGAAATTAACATGGCAAGAAGGAAATAGATTCCACTCACAACAGCTTCAAAATGTAAAATACAACAAACAACAAACTAACCATACAAAAAGACCTCTACAGCTTCCAGTTTGCATCTATCCCCAGGAGTGGAATCTGTGCTCCAGCCCCCCCCCAGACAGGTTGACCCCCAGGAGTTTTCACACACCCAGGCACAAAGGTAAGGCTCCAATCCCCACCACAATAACTGGCCTAACTGGGACCTCCCATGGCTCAAAGGACAAAGGACCTCCCATCTGGCTGGAGACCCTACCTTCCTTCCAGTTCACACCTACACCTGGAAGAAGATCCTGTGCTCCAGCCCCTCCCCCTCCCCTCCCCCTCCCCCCAGTTCAAACCAGAGACAATGTGAGCCCAAGGAGTTCTGATATAGCCAGGCTCACAGATCAGGCTCTTGAGACCCACTCCTATACCCAGAGACAGGTTGGCCTAAGGAGGTCCAACATAACCAAGTTCACAGGAGGGTCAGAGTTGGAGACAGCAAGGTCAGTTAACACCAGAGATAACCAGATGGCAAGAAGCAATCTGTATGAGAACAACTTCAAGTCTCTGAAGAAAGAAATCTAACAAGACATCAGAAGACGAAAAGATCTCTCATGCCCTTGGATCAGCAGGCTTAACCTAGTAAAAATGGCCATCTTACTGAAAGCAATCTATAGATTCAATGCAATCCCCATCAAAATTCCAACTCAATTCTTCACAGAGATAGAAAGAGCAATTCTTGAATTCATCTGGAATAACAAAAAAAACCAGGATAGTGAAAACTATTCTCAACAATAAAAGAATTTCTTGAAGAATCACCATCCCTGACCTCAAGCTGTAGTACCAAATAATAGTGAGAAAAAAGCCCACATGGTATTGGTACAGAGACAGACAGGTAGATCAATAAAATAGAATTGAAGATCCAGAATTAAACCCACACACCTGATCTTTGACAAAGAAGCCAAAACCATCTAGTGGAAAAAAGACAGCATATTCAACAAATAGTGCTGGCTCTAGTAGCCATAGACATGTAGAAGAATGCAAATCTATCCATTCTTATCTCCTTAGGGTTTTTTTTTTTTTTTAGTTTCTAGTTTGCAAAAGATAAATTTAAGAAGAAAATAACAAAATGAGGTTATTATCGTAAGATAATTTATGGTTAGCAAAGAAATAGAGGTCACGAGAAAACAGTAATTTCATGGCTTGAAATACTTGAAAATATATAATGTAAAAAATATTTAAAATGTCTTCAGAAGTTGTCACAAAACATAAAACCTTGAGCTGTATCAAAAATCTAGACAAACTTTCAGATGAAATACAAATGTAACAGACAGTAGAGTGGACACTCCAGGCTCAGGGCTTGACAAGTCCTCACTTCCCTTCGATAAACAAACCTAGAATTTCCAACACAATGCACTGGGCCTGAGAAGTAACTAGAATATACATTATCCAATAGTATTACTACTATCTACATGTCATCATTCTGCCCTTGATCACATCCCCAAAACATTAAATGCACCTTGGATTCCAAAGACTCATCACAGTAAAAAAGAACACAAGCTATCTCATTAATTCTTTATATTAGCTACATATTAAGTATGTTACATGTAAGAAATTTAATACATTAAATTTAATTCCATCTTTTTTTAATTTTTTAATGTGTCCTCAAGGAAATGGGCTGCTTGGCAGGAATATGACACTGGCAAAGGACAAGGAAGTGGGCTTCAGGCAGGAATCTGACATTAGGCTAGAACAAGGAAGTAGTTTCAGGCAGGAATCTAACATTAGGCTAGAACAAAGAAGTAGTTTCAGGCAGGAATCTGACATTAGGCTAGAACAAAGAAGTAGTTTCAGGCAGGAATCTAAATCTTAGACTAGAACAAGGAAGTAGGCTTCAGATGTGAAAATGACTTTGGCCTAGGACAGGGAAGTAGGCTCAGATATTTTGGTCATCCTGATAAGCCCTTAGAAACAGTGATCACAGGAGTGTTCATGGAACTTTGTTTATTCTTTGAACATTTATGTTTATTGTCTTTCTTGTTCCTTGACTATTTACATCATTGCTAGACCCTCAACCTAGAAGTGACCTTAATACTTGCATGTAATTAAAATGGTGTAAAAGCAAAAAGGAGGAGGGGGGATGGGATGGGGTTTCTAGGGAGGGGAAATGGTGAAAGGGAATGACATCTGAAATGTAAATAAATAAAACATCCAATTAAAAAAAGAAAAAAGAAAAAATCCTGTGCCAGAACTATTAAGAAAGAATAGAACACAAGTCTTATCTCCTTGTAAAAAGCTCAAGTCCAAGTGGATCAAGGACCTTCACATCAAACCAGATACACTGAATCTAATAGAAAAGAAAATGGGAATTAGCCTCAAACACATTAGCACAGGGGAAAATTTCCTGAACATCAACAGCTTAGGTTCTAAGATCAACAATTGACAAATGAGACTTCATAAAATTGCAAAGCCTCTGTAAGGCAAAGGACACTGTCAACAGGACAAAGACAACCAATAGATTGGGAAAAGATATTTACCAATCCTATATCCAATAGAGGGCTAATATCTAATATATACAAAGAACTCAAGAAATTAGACTCCAGAGAATCAAATAACCCTATTAAAAATGGGGAATAGAGCTAAACAGAGAATTCTCAACTGAGGAAACTCGAATGGCTGAGAAGCACCTAAAAAAAATGTTCAACATCCTAAGTCATAGGGAAATGCAAATCAAAACAACCCTGCGATTCCACCTCATACCAGTCAGAATGTCTAAGATCAAAAACTCAGGTGACAGCAGATGCTGGCAAGGGTGTGGAATAAGAGGACACATGATCCACTATGTTTATAGCAGTCTTATTTATAATAGCCAGAAGCTGGAAAGAACCCAGATGTCCTTCAACAGAGGAATGGATACAGAAAATGTGGTATATTTACACAATGGAGTACTACTCAGCTATTAAAAACAATGACTTCATGAAATTAGCAGAAAAATGGATGGAACTAGAAAATATCCTGAGTGAGATAACCCAGTCACAAAAAACACACATAGTATATATTCTCTGATAAGTGAATATTAGCCAAAATAAGCTCACAATACCCATGATATACCCACAGGCCATATGAAGCTTAAGAAGGAGAAAGACCAAAGTATGGATGCTTCAATCCTACTTAGAAGGGGGAACAAAATAATAACAGGAGGTAGATGAAGGAAGGTCCCAGGAGGGACCTGGGAGGGAGAGAGGAGGAAGAGGGGGAAAAGTGGGGCAGAATCATTTATGGGTAGAGACTGGAGAGAAGTATAAGGAGATAGGCAACTGGGGGTAGCCACTAGGAAGTCCCAGATGTCAGGGAAGCAAGAAGTTCCAAGGGCCCAATTGGGCTGACATTAGCCGAAATACCCAACAAAGGGGAGAGAGAGAACCTGTAGAGACCACCTCCAGTAGATAGGTACAGCCCCCAGTTGAGGGACGGGGCCACCCACCCATCTCAAAAAATTTAACCCAGAAATGTTCCTGTCTAAAGAAAATGCAGAGACAAAAAAAAAAAAATGGAGCAGAGACTGGAGACACCAAATCCTGATACTATTGCTGAAGCCAAGAAGTGCTTGCTGACAGGAGCGTGGTATCGCTGTCCCCTGAGAGGCTGTCAGCACCTGACTAATACAGATGCAGACACTCACAGTCAACCATAGGACTGAGCCCAGGGACCCCAGTGGAAGAGTTAAGGGAAGGACTGAAGGAGCAGAAGGGGATTGCAACCGCATAAAAAGAACAACAATATCAACTAACTGAACCACCAAGAGCTCCCAGGGTCTAAACAACCAACCAAATAGTACACATGGAGGGACCTATATCTCCTGCTACATATGCAGCAGAGGATGGCCTTATCTGGCATCAATGGGAGAAGAGGCCCTTGGTCCTGTGGAGGCTTGTTGCCCCAGCATAGGGGATGCTAGAGTGGTGAGGCTGGAGTGTACAGGTGGGTAGAGGAACACCCTCATAGGTGCAAAGGGGAGGGGGTGGGATGGGGGGTTGTGGAGGGGACACTGGGAAGGGGGACATTTGAAATGTAAATAAATAAAATAACCAATAAAAAAAAGAAGAAAAAAAAGACCTCTACAGCCAGGCATAGTGGTGCATGCCTTAAACCCCACTAGGGAGGCAGAGGCTGGTGCAGATCTTTGATTTCGAGGCCAGTCTGGTCTACAGAGCAAGTTTCAGGACAGCCAGGGTTACACAATGAAACTCTGTCTCAAAAAACCAAACAACTAAAATAACAACAAAGAAAACAAAAACAAAAGACCTCTACAAAGAAAACTTTAAGACATTAGAAGATGGATGAATCACCTATACTCATGGATTGGTAGAATTGGTTTTGTGAAACCGACGATGTCACTAAAAGCAATCTACAGATTCAATGCAATACCCCATGAAAATTCTAAAAATATTTTGCACACAACTAGAAAAAAAATCCTAGAATTCATATAAATGCAAAAAACACTAAGTAGCCAGTAAAATCCTTAGTTTTACTAGAGGCATCAAAATACCTGCCCTTAAATTACACTGTAGAAATAAATCTATACAGCTAGCATCAATTTTTACTTTTAAAATTTTATTTATTTACTTTACATCCAGATTGCAGCTTCCCCTCCCCCTCTCCTCCCAGTTTCCCTCTTCACTCCCTGCCCGCAACCCCCTCACCCTTTCTCCTCAGAGAAAAGGGGCAGCCTCCCATAGATATCAACCCACCTTGGCACATCAAGCTGCAGTAGGACTAGGTGCCTCTTCTCCTATTGAGGCTAGAGAAGGCAGCCCAGTTAGGGGAAAGGGATCCAAAGACAGGCAACAGAGTCAGAGACAGCCTGTGCTCCAGTTGTTAGAAATGAAGACTGTTTGAAGAAAGGCCAAGATGCACATCTGTTACATATGTGTAGGGGTCCTAGGCTCTGCCTAATGTTTGGCTGTGGGTCTCTGTATCTTTTTCCATCAGCTTCAGGGTGAAGCCTCTCAGAGGAAAGTTATGTTAGGCTTCTGTCTGCAAGTATAGGAGAGTATCCATTAATAGTGTCAGGGGTGGGCTCTCTCTCATGGCATTAGTCTCAAGTTGGGTCAGTCATTGTTTAGCCATTCCCTCAACTTCTGCTTTATCTTTATTCCAGTACATCTTGTGGGTAGAAGATTTTGTGGGTGGGTTGGTGTCCCCATCCCTCCATTAGATGTCTTGCCTGGTTACTGAAGGTAGCTGTTTCAGGTTCCATGTACCCTATTGCTTAGCTAGGGTTATTCTCATAGGTTTCTGGGAGTTTCTCTTGTTCTAGGTTTCTAGTTCTTCATAGTGATGCCCCCTCCACCAATCCCAGTTCTCCCAGTTCTCTTTTCCTTTGTCCTCCCGACACTCGATCCTCCCTGTTCCTCTCCGCAACTCCTCTCCTACCCAGGTGCCACACTCCATTCACAGCCAATGTGAGTGTGTGGATTGTAGAATGGTAATCCTGCGCTTTATGGCTAATATCCACTTTAAGTGAATATATACTGTGTCTGTCTTTCTGAGTCTGGGTTACCTCATTCAGGATGATATTTTCTAATACTATCCATTTGCCTGCAAATTTCACAATGTCCTTGTTTTAATAGCTGTGTGATACAATTGTTTAAATATACCACATTTTCTTTGCCCATTGAGGCATATGTAGGTTGTTTCCATTTTCTGGCTATTACAAGTAAGGCTGCTATGAACATAGTTGAGCAAATGCCCTTTGTGGTATGGAGCATTTTGGGGTATATGCCCAGGAGTGGTAACTGGATCTTGATGTGGAACTATTCTAAAGTTTTTGAGAAACCATGAAATTGATTTCCAAAGTGGTTGTACAAGTTTTCACTCCCACCAGCAATAGAGGACTATTTCCCTTGCTCCATATCCTCACCAGCATGAGCTGGCATCTTTGGTCCAGTTGGACTCGAGTTTTGTGCAGGATGGTAAGTACAGATCTATTTGCATTATTCTACATGCAGACTGCCAGTTAGACCAGCACCATTTGTCGAAGCTGCTTTCTGTTTTCCATTGTATAGTTTTGGTCCCTTTGTCAAAAAATTTAGTGTCTGTAGGTGTGGGGGTTTACTCTACTCAATTCTATTAATCAACCTGTCTGTTTTTATGTTGGTATATTGTAGTTTTTATTACTATTGCTCTGTAGTACAGCTTGAAATCAGGAATGTTGATACCTCCAGTTCTTTTATTGTACAGGATTGCTTTGGCTATCTGGGTTTTTTGTTTGGTTGGTTTTTTGCTTTGTTTTTGTTTTTCTATATGAAGTTGACTGAGTATTGGTCTTTCAAGGTCTATAAATGATAGTGTTGAAATTTTGATGGGAATTACACTGAATCTATGGATTGCTTTTGGTAAGATGGTCATTTTCACTATGTTAATTCTACTGATCCATGAGTATGGGAGATCGTTTCATCTTCTGAGATCTTCAATTTATTTATTCAAAGACTTGAAGTTCTTGTTATATAGGACTTTCACTTGCTTGGTTAGAGTTACATCAAGATATTTTATAGTTTTTGTGGTGAATGTGAAGGGTGTTGTTTCCCAAATTTCTTTCTCAGCCCATTTATAGTGGGGGGTTACTGATGTTTTTAGTTAATTGCTGTCATCAATTTTTGACAAAGATGTCAAGTATATGCTTTTTCATTGAGTGTTGCTGGGAAAACTGGATAGCTACATGTAAAAGAATATAAATAGATCTCCATTTTTTACCCTGTTAAAAAATCAATTTAAAGGAGATCAAAGCATTAATGTACGACATGAAAATCTGTAAGTGTTAGAGGAAAACACTTGTCTATGCATAGGCATAGACAAGGACTTCCTGAAAAGGATTCCAACAGCACAGAAAATAATACCCAAAACTGACAGATGGGATTTCATGAAATTAAAAATGTGTATAACAAAGGAAACAACCACCAGAGTGAAGAAAACTGTCTACAAAATGTGAGGAAAATATTTTCTAACTATGCATCAGACCAGAGATTAATATTTAGACTCTATAACAAACTTAGAAAATTAAACATCAAAAACTGCAAATCATGCTATCACTAAATGGGCCTTAAAATTTAAGACATAGTTCTCAAACCAAATACAATTGTTGTAGTAAACATTTAGATCCTGGTCTGGGGTTTTTACCTCTCCTTCAACCAATGAGTTCCCAAACGAAAGACACACTCACAGCCTTTATATTTACAACAAGCCTTAAGCAGCACAAGAGCTGGGCTGCTGCCTACCCTTCATGCTGTTAGAATCTACTTTCCTATCGATAACCCTGAGTTATTACTATGTTTCATGTGGACTGTTTGCGGCTCCAATCGGGCAGCCCTCAGGGCCACACACTCCTGACCCATGGCCGTTTTTCTTTCCTTCTCTCCTGCACCTTCTTCCTCCTCATGGTCCTCCTCTTCCCTCAAGCCCTCAAAACCTAAACCCCACCTATCTCTCTTCTGCCCAACTATTGGATGTCGGCATCTTTATTCACCAACCAGAATTAACTTGGGGGCAGGGTCACAGGGACTATGAGCAGATTCCAGGTCTTGAGGGCCGCACTTAGCATTACAATAGACAGTAAAACCTCAACATACAGTGATCAATCAATATTTTCAAAAGTGTTCAAACATTTAAGTCTCCAGGGAAATGCATATTAAAACCACTTTGTAAAAAAAAAAAAAACCCACTTTGTGAGTACATCTGACTCCAGCCAGAATGGTTATCATCAAGGAAGTAACTATCAGCAAATGCTTGCAAGGACTCTGGGGAAATATCACTGGTTAGAATATAAGCCCTTGTGGAAATCAGGACAGAAATTCCTTAAAATGGAGAAACAGAAATCTGAGATAGCAATGTCTATCCTAGTTTCCTTAGGTCAAGGATTGAATAAAATCTGTCTGCTTTACTAATCTCTTTCTTGTGGTTTTCAGGAAAGCAACAGGAAGCAGAAGCTACAGTTTTGGCAACAGCTTCGGTGGGCGTCAGCTAGGACAAGAACCCCAGAGGTTTAGTTGGCACGGACCTTCTAGGTGTCTGCAAAAGACTGTTTTAGACAAAGTGACTGAAGAAGCTATCCATTAAGAGTCAGTATGATGGATAAGATCTTGAAGGAAATCCTGGCATTTGTTATGACAAGTAGCTATCCCAGGAGCTTCCTGTTTCTTTAGGCACAACACTAGCTTCCTGTACTACAACTCAGAAAGATTGGTTTTGTTGGTCTGTCTGAAGAACTCATCTACCCTGGCTTGAGACTCTGCTTGGAAGAACGATTACTTTTCCCGAATATACTCAGGCTGGACACTTTGGGCATTGTTCTCTATACTTGCGTTTAATTTCCACTTTTGAGACATTGCTACCATTTGGACTCTCCTGGGTAACTAAGCACCAATTTGTATGAGGTAAGCCATCCCCATTGTCTATGGCATGAACAGTCGTTTTCTTGGTTTTGTGATTACTACTGTCATGGGAGAAAGATTCAGAGTGCTAGAATTCCCAGGAAATTTGTGTTTTCATTTCAATTTGCGTCAATATTTGGAAGATCTCTATAATAATCTGGGTAAGCATGGGAATACTAAGTCTGCCTTGTCCTTTTATGAACTAAGGTGAAATCTGAATTAATATATTCACTCTTGTGTGTCATTTCTGCTGTTTAATTTTTTAGTCTGTGCTTTTGAACCTATCTTCCTGCACACTAATATTGTTACTTTTAGCACACCTCACTTAAACAATTAAAGGAAGTAAATTAGACCAGAATTAGAAAAATAAACATTACATTTATCTCATCAGGAATACCTACATTTAACAGTATATCTATCAATTTATGCCTATATATGACATGCAAATGAAAGGGAGCATTTAAGAAAAAGAAGGGGCCAACAGGAAAAACAAAGGTGGTAGTAAGACAAAAGAGATACCCAATGTTTTCTCTCACATGTAGAATCTAATTACATATGCATGTAGATTACATATGTATATATGCATACATGAGACATGAAAACAGACTGATTACTTGGACAAGAGGAAGAATACCAACAGGAGAGGCAAAGGAAAGGGAGAACAAGGAAAGCTAATGGGAAACTAAATATGAGCAATGAATAAAGTTATGTATGTATGAAATGCCACACTGAAACTCAATACTTTGTACACTAACAAAAATTAATGATTAAAAAACCAAAAAAAAAAAAAAATACTACTAACATACAATTCAACATTACTACTCTTAGGTATATACTTAAAAGAATCTATGTTGGCATACCATATAGATACTTGTGCATTCATAGTAACTGTTGCATTTTTCATAATAGCCAGAACATGGAATTAGCCTACATGCCTATGAACAGATGAAAGGATAAAGAAAATGTGATACATATGCTTACACATACAATGGAGTTTTGTTTAACCATAAAAATTAATGAGATTCTGTAATGTGCAGGAAACAACTTTGCAACGGGAGATCATCATGTTAGGCAAAATAAACCAGACTCAGAAAGAAAACAAACACATGTTTTTCTCACCTATGACAACTCTAGAATTAAAAAAAAAAAAAGAAACAGATAGCTACACAAAAGTAGAAAAGTCTACGTGAAAGAAGAAGAGAGGTTCATGGAGAGAGAAGAAGGGTCCTAAAAGGAACAAAAGAAAAGGGAAAAGGTGGTGATGGGAGGGAAGGCAAATATCACACACATATATGTCATATGTGTATCATATATGTCATATATAGATAAATAACATAAAAGCACAAGGGGAACTTTTGTGGGCGAGGAAGGGGACAAGCAAGAGAGAGAACAACAGAGGACAATGTAGGTGATTATACACAAGGTACAGTTATAGATATGAATGAAGAGTTTATAATGAAATTCATTTTGTATGCTAAGTAAGACATTTAAAAGAAAGAAAATGAAAAACAAGTTGAATAGTCATTTTTGTTTTTAATATTTCCTTTATTTTTTGAGATCACAATTACATCATTTCTTTCTTTCCTTTCCTTCCTACAAACCCTCCCACACACCCCATCCTTTGCTCTCTTTCAAATTCATGGTCTCTGCTTTTCATTAATTGTAGCTATACATATCTGTGTGCATGTGTATTCATAAATACATAAATGCAACCTGCTCAGTCTATATAGATATTTCCCAAATAAGACAGAAAAATGGTCAAGTACATAAAATATGTTGAACACGTTTACTCATTTAGAAATACATATATATATACGTATATACGTATATACATATACATATACATACATACATACATACATATATATATATTCAGCCATGTTGAAAAATAGTTCACAGGTTCCTCAAAAAGTTACCATACAATCAATCATTCCCATCCTTCTCTCTTCTGTAGAGAGAATTATTTTCATATAAATGTTCATAGTAACACTGTTTGGAACACAAGAAAAGATGAAACATCCCAAATGTCCTTGAAAAGACATATAGGCAAACTCTGACAAAGACACAGAATACAATAACAGTAATCTATTAAAGGAACAGTATACTGTTAGATGCTACAATGTAGTTGGATCTTGCAAACATAATGATAATTAAAAGAATCCAGATATAAAAGGACACACACACACAAGCACAGATACACAAACACACACACACACATTATAGAATAGGCAAATACAGAGCTAGAATATAGATGAGTGGTTGACAGGAACTAGAGGTGAAGGGAACAGGGAGTTACTTCTTTCTTTAATATAATGTTTTTATTAACTTTCTGAGAATTTCATACATGCATACGAGGTGTTTTGACCACATTTACCCCTTGTACTTTTCCTTAACTCATCCTAGATATATCCTCATCATTCCTAACTTAGTATCATTTTATTAAACAACCCACTGACTTTAATCTTTGCTTTCTATACCCTCATTGGTGTGGTGAGAACACCCACTCAGTTGATGGACTACTGGGTTGGCGCCATACCATTAAAGAACATTGGCCCTCCCTCCCCAGAAGAAAAAATATTTTTTAACATTTCTGTGGTTTTCTTTTGGTGGTAGCAATAATGATTTGGTGATTATATTGAAGTAGCGGCTTCACAACATTGTAAATGTACTAAATGACTAAATACAATGATTGTCTTTTGTCATATAACATTTACCTCAATGAAATGGGTACTATTTCTTTCTTATTAAAAATGTAAGCTTTTTTTTGAGGGATGTAGAATACTTTATTTTCTTATTGATATAGTAAGTTGACACCTAACACACTTTTATATTGTGTTGTAAACTACGATTCATGCTTTTCCAGCATGAATATTTAAATGTCATAATAGCAATGCTTGGTGTATAGTAGGTACTGAGCAAGTGTTTGAGATATGAATAAGCAATCATACTAGTAGGATGCACATAAGAACAACTGAAGTTGAAAGAGATTAGATGACCTACCCTACGTGTCCTTGCTTGTAAAAGCAGAATTAGTCTAAAAACAATTGCAGCCCAATTGATATATCTACAATATAATTCCTGCACCTATGGCCCAGATATCATTACAGAAGATGGAGTGGAAAGTTAGGAAGAGCCAGAGAACAGAAAGTTTGTTGTGAGATTGTGTCATTTAGACATTTCAGAGAAGCGACAACCATGCATTCTTAGCAACAAAACTGCCTAAATAAGATCTGAACAAGGATGATAACAATCGATGTGCTAATATGGAAGGTGGAAATCTCAAGGGGCCTCAATCCTGGACAAAGAACTAAAGGCAACTAAGGAATGCTGAGAGCAGGGGAAGTAGTCTTCCCAAGGAAGAGCTCACCAATTGGTTATCCAATACCAAGCGGTCAGCCCTGTAAACATGAACATGCAACTATATAATACAGTCTGATTACGTTGTACTTCTTTATTTACAAATGTAAGTGTGGCTACGTGTATATTACAATAATTAAAGAAAAAAAGCCATGAATTTGAGACAGAGCAAGGGGATACATGAGAGGTGTTAGAGAGAGTAAAGAGGAAATGATGTCATTATTTTATAATTAAAATATTATAAAAATAAAAATATAAGTACAAAAGTATCACTTTTAGTATTAGTTATAGCCTGACATTCAGGAGAGATTGGGTTCTCTTTAGAAAGAAGTTACTCTTTATTACTACCTTTTAAGTCATAGCAAAACACTAATTTATTGCTTTTATTACACTGGTAAAGGCATGGCTTTTTTTATCAGTCAGGCTTGATTTCCAGTTCTCAGTGCTATACTAAATGTAATGTTAGAAAATTTGCTTCAATATTTCTGAAATCCAGGTTGCTCATTTGTTAAAAGATTGTACAAACAGGGCCATCAAGAGGGTTCAATGTGTAAGGAGGGCATCTGCCACCAAGTCTTAGGTCTTTGAGTTCAATCTCCAGAACTCTTATGATAGAAGGAAATAAGCAATTTCTATGCTTCCTCTGATTTCCACAACATGTGAAGGCACATCCCTCCAAACACCACACACACACACACACACACACACACACACACACACACACACACACGCACATGCATAGAAATATAAAAGGTTAGAAAACATTTATGATTGTAAAGTGAAGATGGCATCATAGAATGGGAGAGCCAGAAACAGAAGTCAAGGCCACTTATTTTACTGATTTTTATTTTTTGAGATGGGTTCTGCCTATTATACAGAGGTTTGTTTTGAACTCCTAGGCTCAAGTGACCCTCCTCTATCAGATTCTCAAGTGTTGAGACTATAGGTATAATACGTAACTTTACTGGGTTTAGCTTAGTTTAAAAAATACTAATACTGATACAAACATGCTTTTTAAATAACAATATCCAAGTCAAATAAAATATATTTTCAGGTTATACTGGTCCTGTGGGTCACCAGTTTTGACCTCTGTGCTATTTGAGAGGAAACAGCATGTTATAATAACCTGAACAGAAGATCCACATTGCCTGTGTTACCATCTAAGTTTAACAATTTACCAGCTCTATAATCTCAGATAAACTACATAATCAGTTCATTCCTCTCAACTGGGCATAAGAAACCCTAAGCTTTCTAGCAGCTTTCAGTATGGCATGGCTTAGAACCTATAGAAAGCTAATTATATGCATTGATTTTTTTTTTCTGTATGGGGGAGTGGGATGTGAGACCTAGCCTGGGCTTCAAACTTTCTATGTAGCTGAGAATGACCTTGGACTCCTCATCCTCCTGCCTCTACTTCACAAGTACTGGAATGACAAATGTGTACCACCACACCTGATACTTGGTCTTACCTCAGTTTGTTGACTCAGTTTATATATCTGGATAGTAGGGGTAATAATGGCACCTACCTTATAGAGCTCTGAGGATTAATGAAGTGATATATAGACTGTTAAAATAATTGCAGTAGTGAGGATACTTTTTTTCTGGCACAAAATAAGCACTATATAAGAATTAACTCTCATCATTACTGATTTTTAACACGATTTCTTGTTGAACTCATGTATGTTAGTACTAAAAGACTTTAAAAGTAGGTCTGATAGTGTTTACAATGTGGCATTGTTCCTTGGAGCAATGTACATACCATCACAATGGAGCTGAACTTTTGATCCCTTAGTTAATCATTCAAAAAAGACAAAGTGATAAGGTCTGAGAACAGGAAAGCCTTCCAGTCAAGGGAATGCACCTTAATAGCAGACAGAGAAAAAGAAAAAGAAAATAGCCTAAATGTCTATCCATGAAGGCAACAAACAAAACTTATTGCTAAAAGCCTTTTCTGTATTTTCCATAACATCCTTAAGAAGAAGGTCAGAAATAAAAAAGCCAAACCTTGATCTATAGAGTTGACTGGAAGAAATTCTTATATTAGAAAAACACCGTTTACTTTACTTGATCCAAATTTGGGTAGGGGTATAGTTTTTTCCAAATATGTAAGAGAAAGGGATTAAAACTGTAGTTGTGTCCTGGGGCTGAAAAGTAGCACCCTAGCATTAATATTTGAAGTGAGAAGTTATGATATGAGGAAATAAATGAAGCATAGGAAGGTATCTTTGAGGGGATGTTTGATAAAATGGGTATGAACTCTAGTGGGGTGGCAATGAGTACTTCACATTGAATGAATAAAGGAGATAGCAGGTCACAAGTATAAGGGGCTGGTGATGGGACTTCAGTATTGAAGTGATAATAGGTATTAATGGGATCTCACGTGCAAAGATATGGGGATTCTTCAATGGACTATGAGAAATTTCTGTTGAGAGGAGACAGCATATGTTATAAAAACTGATTTTAGTTTATGAGAATGTTAGAAGGCCAGATGTAATAGACAAAGAACCGAAAGCGTATGAAAATCTAAGTGTGTGTGGGTAAATACAAGGGAAGGTCTTGGGGTTTGTGTTGTGAAATACAGTAGAATTCTGAGTTTGAAAGCACAAGGCATATTATAGGAACCAGGTTGTAAATAAGGAGAGACTAGAGTGATCTCTGGTGTGGTCGGACAGGGCATAAGGAAAGTCCAGCATCATTAAAGGAGCAGTCTAAGAAGAGAAAACAACAAAAAAAGTATATTCCCATGGGAAAGGGCAAAAAGCTACAAACTTCAGCAAGAAAGAACTGGATTTCTCAGGCTTGAGAAGGCAGGGGGGCAAGTGCTTGCTGGGAGGAAACAATGACAAGCACCAGAGACTGATAGTGACAGAATGTGGTGGGGACAGTGGTAAAACACTGGAGGGGGTAAAGAATGTTTCTCAGTAAAGAAAGGTAAAGATTAGACAAGTACTGGCTCTTCAGTGGGATATGGTAAAGACTATGGGGACTCTGTAAAAACATTCTAGTATGACATTATAGTGGATGGACATGATCATACTATGAAAAACTGGGGTCACTTAGTGAGATGTGTTAGAAAATATTGTGAGCCTTCTAATGAGAAGTTGGATGCTTTACAAAGTGGAAAGGGAAGAGGCTGTACTCCAGTGTGGTATGCTGCGGAGCTCTAATATGAGAAGAGAATGTTGTATAGAACCCCCCACACCAGAAAAAAGCTCTGACCACAAGGAAAGAAAGGGGAAAGCTTATTATCATTGTGTGAAATGTGAGATAGAACAGAGCAGACTGCGGAGTCACAAGAAGGCAAACATATGAAGCATCTCTCTGTCTCTGTCTGTCTGTCTGTCTCTCTCCCTCTCCCTCTCCCTCTCCCTCTCCCTCTCCCTCTCTCTCTCTCTCTCTCTCTCTCTCTCTCTCTCTCTGTGTGTGTGTGTGTGTGTGTGTGTGTGTGTGTGTTTTGCATGTGTGCGAACACATGCTTGCACTCTTGGATCTCAGGGAAAGATGGACGGAGGGTTTAGCCCTGTGTAAAAAGTGAGAACAGAATGTTCTCATGTGAGAGGTTCATAAGTGAGTGGAGAGATGTGAAAACTCTCAGTTTGTGTTTGAGGATTGCAGAGAGAAAGTATGGATCTCAATGTGGAGAAAGGGTGAGCTAATAAGAGAGTATAGGAATTATTTTTGGATTCTTAGTAGGGAATTCTCAATATGAAAGGAATCATAGTAGGAGGGAGAAATGGTGGGGCCCTTAGTTGGATGCTTTGGTGGAGCGGGCACTTTAAGGACGCAGGGTATGGTGCTTCCTCAATTGGTTGGGTGGGCTCAGAAGGTGGTTGCCAGGCAGTGCAGCTTAAGTGGTTACCCTGTATAGGGAAACAGGGTCCTAGTAGAAAGAGTCAGGGAATTATCGAGAGGAGAGCAAAGAAATAAGAAAACCTAGAGGAGAGGAGATGGCGACGTGGTGAGACCCTTGTGAGACGGCGCAGGAGAGAGATGGTGAGAAGCCCAAGGTTGGAAACTGGGAGTTTTTCAGGACGCAAAAGGAAAAGCCGCAGGGTGAGGGCTGAGCGCACTGGGGACATTGGTATAAAGGATAGGGCAGACGATTGTGCTGGAGCATAATTTCCCCAGTTTATGTGGCCAGCCCCACTTACCCAGGCAGAGTTCAAAGACGTAGGCATAGTAGGACCAGAGAACGACGAGGACAATAACGAGTACTGGCACCCAGGACAGTACTCGGCGGCAGCACCGCAACCCCCCAGACAGAGCCATCTTCCAGCCCCGCCGCATCTTCGGCTCGAAGATCGACCGAGCAGGCCTGCTGGCGCGGGCCGGGAACTGCTTGGGCGGCGGCTGGGAGGCGGGAAGGCGCGCTGTGCGGCGCTCCACTGCTTAGCCTGGCGGGAATCGTCCTCGAGCCGCCGCCACCTGTGGGGCTGCGCTGCCCAGTGCGCCCCGTCTGGCACAGTTGGCGTGAGTCACAGCTTCAGGAACCGGCTGAGGTGGGGCAGAAGGTGGCTTCCAGACAGTGCAGGCCTCCGGGCTCAAAGGGACTGCGGCCCCTCCCCTTTTCCACCTCTCGCCCCCTACCCCCAACTCCCAACCCCAACCCCCAACCCCCAACCACTTCCTCTGAGCTTGCTGGGCTGGGCCTCTGCCAAACGTGAAGCCCAAGAAATGTGGGTCCGCCCATCTGCCCTAACTGCACTGCAGTCACCTTCTCTTCAATTCTGGTTTCTCCTCTCTTCCTTCCTCTGTATCTCCTTTTCTCTGCTGTCCCAACCCCCACAGGTACACACAAGTACACAAGCACTGTGCAAAAGATGCACCCAGCACAGTAGCACCTCATGAATTAAAGGTCATCCATCCCCATCCTCCCACTACTGCTTGAACAGTATGCTTAACACATAGTGCTGCAGTTGCTGCTGGGTTATGTCCCTTAACAGGGCACTCCTTCCTCCCTCTCTGTCCTCCCTGCAGAGCTTAGTATATTTTCAGAATAAATACAATGATGCAGAAATCAAGGAAAGGCCATAATGATATTGGGCTCGGGGAAAGCTCTAAAGGTAGTGATGTTTAGGCTTTAGTAATGAAAACATTTTCAGACAGAAGAGGATGGATGACCTTTCAGAGCAGAAACATGTTTGAAAAGGCATGCCATGACAATTCTAAAGTGCTCCACGAACAGCTGCTGTACTCTGAAGAGAGTTTGTGTGAAAGGGAGAGGGTAGAAATGAGACTGAAAATACAGGCTGGAACAAGGATGTGAATGCTCTTCAGTGCCTTGTCAGGGACAGGAAACACTGTTCTGTAGGGCAGATGGTAGACAGTCAGCAAAGGTTTGGGGGCAATGGAATGATGTCAGTGATACTTCTGTGAAACAGTAAGTAGGATTTTGCTAAGGAAGATGGCCTGAGCACAGAGGGACCAACCAGGAGGCAGTTTCATTCAACGAGTAATTTTGGAGTAGTTGCCTTCTATTAGGTCAACTTTAGTATAAAGAATGACAAACCAGGGGACTGTCACTAAGAAGCCCCTGTCTTCCTTAAGACAACAGGCTGTAGTTTCAACACAAGTACCTACCATAGTTCTATTATCGTGAGTGTTCGTATATTTCATACTCAGTATCTGATGATTTCCCAAGGCCTAGTACATGATGAGATTATGCTTTTGCTGAGACCCAGCTTTGATTTACATTCAGTATAATTGCTGTGTGAGAGCAAGAGGTTTTATAAGGTTGTTTTGGTTATACGTGCAGTAAGATTTCTAAAGTGTCAACAACACTGTTGTTTCTTTTCAGATTATGATAAAGGTTGATGTTACCAAAGTAGTAAGGTAATGAAATGCAGAGTGTATTGTAGTTACAGTATTAAATAATCTGATAAGTTCTTTAGCCCTGAAGTTCTGACACGAATTAGTGGATTTCCATTAATCGTGGATGTGAGGATCTTAGAATATATATTTTGAGATAGTTGTGTCTATTTTGTTTAAATCAAGTAGCTTTGTGGAAGAAATGATTAAATGTAGATGAGAGTCTGAGTTGGGCAGGATACCTACTAACTTACTAAGAAGGTAACAGGTTTAAGTAGGGATTATGGGGGAAGGAATGCCAGATAAGGAGAATTATGTAATGGTAAAGCTATATGAAACTGTATGGCATGTTTGAGAAGACTGCAAGAAACCTGTCTTGTTGGAAGGTATCACAGTAGTGTAACTAACCTCTTGATTAATATTTTGGTAGCAAGAGTTTGGGCATTATGGGTCAGAGAGCTGAGAGTGCTTGTTGCTCTTCAAGAATTTGGTTCCTAGTACCCACATCTTAGTGTAGTTTTAATTTGCACTTTCCCAATGGGTAAAGATGTGGAACACCGTATTTTCTTATCTTTGACAATTTATTATCGTTATACCTGCCCTCATCGCTTTCTCCTGTTCCCTCACCATCTACTAACCCCCTTCTTTCCAACTAGTCTCTCTCCCGATTTTATAGTTTTAGCATGTGTAGGCAGGCAAGACTTTTACATGTGCTCAGAGATGCTGTGTGCTCATGGCTGCAGTAGCTGTTCATGTCATTTCTAGAAGCCCACTCTCTGGCTTGCACAGTCTTCCTGCCCCCTCTGTTACAATATTTCCTGGGCTTTGGAGGGGATGGTATAATATGTCCTGTTGCTTACTGTCAACATTTGGACAAATTATGAGTCTCTGCTTTAAATGTTAGCTTTTTTTGACCAAGGCTGAGAGAAATACTCATCTATAGGAATAAACATAAGTATTTAGAAGTTAGTTTGATTGCACACCCATTTAGCAAAATATTCAGTAGTAGATTTGTCCCTATAGCCTATGACCCTCACTATCTATAAACTTTTGACTAGGCTTACAGTATCAAATATATATTCCCTAAGTAAAATCAGAAAGATTCATAACCACCAGGGCACTAATGTCACTATTGCATCCATGGAAATATTTTGCCTGGCTGGTCAGTATTGTAGCACACAGGATCCATAGCTAAATAAGACTATTGATGACTTATGATTTCAACATACATAACAGTATCCAGCACTATGAATACTAGCCAATATGGAGGAAGCTTTCAGCTAGGTTCCAGCTTGTATACAAAGTGTGTTCTGTATCCAAAGACTTCTTCAGAAATAGGATCTTACAGTCTAATTCTGTTAGGCAACGAAGAATAATGGTTGTTTTGAGATCCTTTTGATGTGTTCCTTTATTTGATTTCCAAGTATTTTGTTGAGTTTTCTTCATCTATGTTCATCAGGGAAATTGGTCTATAGGTCTCCTTTTCTTTTGTGTCTAGTTTTTTAATACTAGATAAAAATGTATATGCATGATTGATTTCATTCTTTTTCTTTTTTATTCACTTCCATCCCAATCACAGCACCCCCCTCCTCTCCTCCTAGTCCTACCCTACCACATCTCTTTTCCTATTTCCCTTCCCCCATGGGTACCAACCCACCCTGGCACTGCAAGTCGTATCAGGACTAAACACATCTTCTTCCACTTAGGCTAGGAAAGGCAGTCCCGTTAGTGGAAGAGGATCCAAAGGCAGGCAACAGAGTCCAAGTCAAAGATGGCTCCCATTCCAAATGTTAGGGGATCCATATGAAGATCAAGCTGCACATCTGCTACATATGTGTAGGGGGCCTAGGTCCAGACCATGCATGCTTTTGGTTGGTGGTTCAGACTCTGAAAGCCCCCATGGGCCCTGGATAGTTAGCTCTGTGGGTCTTCTTGTGGTGTCCTTGACCCCTCCAATTGCCTCAATCCTTCTTCCAGCTCTTGCACAATACTCTGTGCTCTGCCTAATGTTTGGCTATGGGTCTTTGCATCTGTTTCCATTAGTTGCTGGGTGAAACATCTCAGATGACAGTTATGCTAGGCTCCTGTCTGCAAGTGTATCAGAATATTACTAATAGTGTTAGGGGCTGGCTCTCTCCCATGGGGTGGGTCTTAACTTGGGCCAGTTATTGGTTGGCCATTCCTTTGATCTCTGTTCCATATTTATCTCTGTATATCTTGTAGGCAGGCAAATTTTGGGATGAAGGTTTTGTAGGTGGGTTGGTGTTCTCTTCCCTCCACTGGGAGTCCTGCTTGGCTACAGGAGGTAACCATTTCAGACTCCATATCCTCCACTGCTAGGATTCTCAGTTAGGGTCACCCCAACACCCTCCCAGGAGCCTCCCTCATCACTAGTCTCCAGCTTGACCCAGAGATGTGCCTCCCCACCAATTTCCCTTCTCTTTCCCAACCTTCTCACCCCTACTCCAACCCCCTATTCTCCCCACACCTGATCCTGATTTTCTTATATCTAATGAGACTTTCTTTGTGACTGAGTATATGGTGAACTTTAGAGGAAGTTCCTTGAGGTGCTGAAAAGGTATATTCTTTTGTGTTTGGGTGAAATGTTATGTAGATATCTATTAGGTCCATTTGATTTATAACATCTGTTTCATTATTTCTCTGTTTCATTTCTGTCTTCATCAAGACCATTGATGATAATGGGGTATTGAAGTCTCCCACTATTACTATGGGATGGTTTGACATGTGATTTAATCTTTAGTAATGTTTCTTTTACGAATGTGGGTGCCCTTGCGTTTGGAGCATAGATGTTCAGAATTGAGATGTCATCTTGATGGATTTTTTTTCTTTGCTGAGTATGAAGTGTCCTTTCCTATCTCTTTTGAGTAATTTTGGTTGTAAAGTCTATTTATTGGATAGAATGGCTACACCACTTTGGTTCTTGCATCCTTTCCTTGGAAAACCTTTTCCCAACCCTTTACTCTGAGGTAATGCCTTTCTTTGTTGCTGAGGTGTGTTTCTTGAATGCAGCCGAATGGATCCTGTTTTCACATCCACTTTGTTAGCCTGTGTCTTTTTATTGAGGAATTGAGTCCATTAATGTTAGTTAAGAGGTTGACTGTTAATTCCTGTTATTTTGATGTTGGTGGTGGTAGAGTCTGTGTGTATGTGTGCTTTCTTTTCTTTGGTTTTAGTAGTGTGCTATTATTTATTTCCTGTGTTTTCTTGGATGTATTAGCCCCGTTGGGTTGGAGTTTTTCTCCTAGTAATTTTTGTAGGGCTGGCTTTGTGGATAGATATTGCTTAAATTTGGTTTTGTCATAAAATAGCTTGTTTTTTTCCCATTTATGGTGATTAAAAGCTTTGTTGGGTATAATAGTTTGGGCTGACATCTCTGGTCCCTCAGGGTCTCTAAGACATCTACCCAGGGACTTTTGACTTTCACAGTCTCTGTTGAGAAGTCAGGTGTAATTCTGATAGGCCTGCCTTTATACGTTACTTGGTTTTTTCCCCCCTGGCAGCTTTTAATATTCTTTCTTTGTTCTGTACATTTATTGTTTTGATTATGATGTGGCAGGAGAACTTTCTTTTCTGGTCCAATCTATTTGGTGTTCTGTGGGCTTCTTGTATGTTTATAGGCATCTAATTCTTTAGGTTGGGGAAGTTTTCTTCTATGGTTTTGTTGAAAATATTTTCTGGACCTTAGACCTGGGATGATAATGATTCCTCCTCTTCTTTTTCCTCCTCCCCCCCCAGCTTCTTCTTCCTCCCCTCCTCCTCTCCTCCTCCTTCTCCTCCTCCTCCTCTTCTTCTATTCCTATTATTTTTAGGTTTGGTCTTTTAATCGTGTTCTAGATTTCTTGGAGATTTTGTGTCAAGAACATTTTAGATTTAACATTTTCTTTGACTGATGTATCAATTTCTTCAATCGTATCTTCTATACCTGACATTCTCTCTTGTATTCTGTTGATGATGCTTGTGTCTGTAGTTTCCGTTCTCCTTTGTAGGTTTTCCATATCCAAGATTTCCTCAGTTTGTTTTTTCTTTATTGCTTCTATTTCCATTTTCAGGCCTTGAACAGTTTTATTCACTTCCTTCACCTGTTTGATTGTATTTTCCTGTATTTCTTTAAGGGATTTATTCATTTTCTCTTCAAAGGCCTCTAACATGTTTTTAAGATTGGATTTAAGATTATCTTCTCATGCTTCATTTGTGTTAGGATATTCAGGGCTTGCTGTAGTAGGGTAGCTGGCCTCTGGTGGTGCCATATTGCCCTGGCTCCTTTTGGTTGTGTTCTTCCACTGGTCTTTAGTCATCTGTTTGTCCCTGGCACTAGCTGGATGTTCCTGATGCTGACAGGACTCCTCAGAGGGGAAGGCAGAGCCTTGGGCCTGACAATAGAGCTCATGGAACAGCACAATGCTCACCTCTGCTGGCTGTGCCCCAAATAGATCAGCAGGCCAGGGACAGGGAGGGTGGGTTCTAACCTGTGTTCCTGGGGCCCCTCAGGCCTGGATTTTTGGGGGGCCCAACAGGAGAGAAGGTGATGGAGCTTGCAGGGTGGGGGCGGTAGGCAGTGTGAAGCCCACTTCTGCTGGCTGTGCCCCAGGTGGGCCTTCTTTATTTGGTTTTGGTGCTACAGTAATACAAGCTTTATAGGATGAATTTGTTTCTATGTTTTAGACTAATATGAGAAGTGTTGTTAGTTCTTTTTTTAAAATATTTATTTGGCCATTTGTAATTCATCTTTTAATGTCTGTCTACTCGTTTCATTAACTCATTTAACAATTGGGTCATTTGATGTTTAAGTTCTTTTGAGCTCCAGCTGTACTAGAACTCATTCTGTACTCCAAGCTGGCCTCAGACTCAGAGATCTGCCAGCCTCTATTTCCTGAGTGCTGGGATTGAAGACCTGTGCCACCACTGCCCAGCTTGAACTTTTTATATGTTCTAGATAATTATTCCTATCACATTCATATCTAGCAAAGATTTCTCTCCCATTCTGTAGGTTGTCTCTTTATCTTAAGTTAGTATACAAAATCAGTAAAAAGTTTTGTTATAGCTTTTGAAGTTCATGTGTATCATTATACTATGTTCTGATTCATCTCCCCACCCCATAGCATATAGCAATCTTAATGATCAGTTATTTATTTATAGGGTTCAAAATACATCATTCCACACTTTTAGTCTTTCAGAGTTGCTGATGAATGACTGGGTGCCCATTCTTATGCTTGTCTTTGTAGGTGAGTTGGCATTTTCCCGTTAAAGCTATTGATATTTTTTCCTTTGTACTTTTGGCATTCTGACTATGATATCTTTAGGAGATATTTTTTTTTACCATATATGCATTTGAGTATCCAAATGTCTACTATGTGTGGTTTTCCAATTTTCTCTAAATTTTGGATTTTTCTGCTATAACTTCTGTGCCTTTAGTTTTTATCTTTTGTCTTTCCTGTATCCTGTGGGTTATTTAGCTTGGTTTCTTGAATGTCTAGAGATAATTGAAGCGTTTTGTTGATTTTGTTTTCTATCTGGTATTCTTTCTTCAATTTGTTCAATTTGGTGATGCTTTCTGTTTTAGTTTAAATTTGATTCATTGAGATTTTCATTTTTAACTTTTCCTTTTCTTCTCCTGAAAAACATTTTCTTTGCTTTTTCTTCCATGTTACAAGAGTTAATGTTCTTAATTCTGATTTTGTTGACATTTTTCCTCTGTTACTGACTTTCTGCCTGAGATCTTAGATTAAATTTATGTACATATTTTTATCTTCTTTGAGGTCATTAAATATTTGCTAGTGAACTTTTGAAATTGTTTATTCAGCATTTTACTAATTTTGGTATCTTTAAATTCAGTAGTTGAGAAGTATGATCTTTTGGAGGAATTGCTTGGCTTTCTTTTTTCAGGTATTTTTTATATGTATGTTAGTTTGGTCTATTATGCCACTTTCTTTTATGAACCTTCTTATTGAGTTACCTAGTGGTTTTCTTTTCTTATTTATTTGGAGGATTTAATAAGGAAATTTCCATATAAATATATATAATATTTCACATATTTCTCCTCATATCCCCTGTATCCTCCCCTTTATCTCCCTTCACCCCTTTTATTATTTCCTTCATTCTATTAGATAGTTTTGCTGTTTGCATGCCATATATTCATACATGATCTTATGTATCTTTGTGTATTTAAGATTCAAAAATGAGAAAAATATGGCATTTGTCTTTTTGAGACTGACTGAGTTCACTTAATTTTAGTGCCTCTCATTGCATCCATTTTCTTGAGAATGGCAAAACTTTATTCTTCTTTATACTTGATTAAAATTCCATTGTGTATGTATACCACATTTTATCTTTTCCTCTGTTTACAGACACTGAGATTGGTTTTGTAACTTACTTGTTGTGACTAGTGCTGAAATACTGTTCTAGCTCCATTTGCTAAAAAGACAATTGTTTCTCTATTGTACTCTTTGGTCTAAGATCAGTTGAAAGTGTTTATGTCAGCCTATATCTGAGTCCTCTGTTCTGTTCAATTGTTCTGTCTCCTTTTTGACCAATTCTACCCTCTCTTGATAACTTAGCTTCATAGAAAGTCTTGATGCTAGATAGTCACATTCTTCCAAAGTGGTTTTTCTCATTTGATAGTGTATTAGCTACTCTGGGCCTATAAACTTTATATCACTTTTATACCTATCAATAATTTGCTTCAATTTTGATTGTCATGTGACTACATTGAATGTGTAAACTTAGTCAGGAGCTGACATCTTAGTGAAATTCAGTCTTTTATATGAACACGGTGATACCTCTCCATTTATTTAGCTGTAATTTGCTTTTTTAACATTTTTTTTTTAGTTTTCTTCATGTAGAGAATGTATACATTTTGTTAGATTTATACTTAAGTATTTAATTTTGAGAAACACTAACATAAAAAGTATTATTTTTTAACTTGACTTTTGTATATTAACCTGAGTCATTTGGCTTTGCAATAACTTCTTACTCTATGTTTTGCTGATCCTTTTAGATTTTTTTGTAGATAGTTATGCCATCTTTAGCAAGGACAATTTTATTACATTGTTCTCAGTTAGTATACTGTATTTTAGTTTGTATTATTGATCTTAGTGGGAAAGATTTTAGTTCCTTACATAATGTTATGTATAGATTTTGGTGTAGATATTCTTATCAAATTAAGGACATTCTCTGTTGCTGTGTTTTGTGATTTTTTTCCACAATGAATAGGTATTGAATTTTTATCAAATACATTTCTTTATCTGTTGATATGATCATGCAATTTTCTCAGCCTATCAATGTCCTGCATTAATTTAGTTGGTAATCAAATGTTTCTCAGCCTTACATATCAGAATTATCTTATAGTATTGAGATGTAGAATTGTTTTATACATTATGAATTTCAAGTGGTAACATTTTGTGAGGGATTTTTATACCTAGGTTTAAGGGAGACATTAATCTACAGGGTTTTTTTTCCCTCACAATGTCCTTTTCTGAGTTTAGTATTATGGTGCTGGTAGCCTCATGGAATGAATTAGGAATTATTGCACCCGCTTTTGAAAGAGATCATAGAGAGTTTTTTAATTGAGTTTCTTTAATTAATATAGATCTATTCAAATTATATTTTTCTTTGTGAGCATTTTGGCATATCCTTCAAAAAGAACTGTCTATGAAATGCTATCAGCTTGTCAGGATCTAGAATTACCTAGGAGACAAGCCTCTGGGCACCCTTGTGATATGTTATTTTGATTAGGTTCATTGAGATGGGAAAATCGACCTACTATGGGCAGCACTATTCCATGAACTGAGTGGGACCCTGGAGTAAAAGGAGGAAGATAGTGGTCATAAGCATTCATGGCTTTTTTTTATGACTGCAGGTGCCGTGTGAACAGCCACTCAAGCTTCTGTCTTATGTCTCCCCCACTGTAATGGACTGTACCTTCAAACGGTGAGCCAAAATAGACTATCCATTAAGTTGTTTTGGTCAGGGCGTTTTATCAAGAAGAAGGGAAAGTAACCAGAACATAACCCATACCACCTATGTTCTCAAATTTGTGACTCTTTAATAGACAGGTCCACAGTGCTATTCCTCTACTACATTTATAGTGCTATCAGTTTGTGTTCTTAATTATTGTGGTAAAAGGGCTTTTGGCTTTGTTACATTTCCTATTTAGTTCTTGATTTCGTTTTTCACTTACTTCTGTGCTAATACTTATTAGCTCTTTATTCCACTTAATCTGAGTTTAGTTTGCCTTACTTTTTATAGGCTTTAAATGTTAATTTTAGATTTGTTTGATTTTCTGTTATATGCATTCAGTATGAATTTTCATTTAAGTATTGGTTTTCTGAATCTCACAGATTTTGATGATATGTGTTTTTATTTCTATTTGATTCAAGAGATGTTAACTAACTTGTCACTTGTTTGATATGGGTATTATTTAATCTCGACATACTTGGGGTTTTTAATAATCTACTGTACCCTAATTACTTATTACCCAGACTGGCACCAAGCACTTGGGCTTAAGTGATCCTCGTGCCTAAGCCTCCTGAATAGCTAAGATTATGGACATGTAGTACACATCATATCCTGTGTTATTGATACTAACTTAGTTCTACTGTGATATAAGACCAAATGTTATGTGATGTCTAGGGTGTTTTTTTTTTTTAATTTTAAGGCTTGTTTTATAATCCAGAATGTATTTTTTCTGGTGTTCTGTATAAACTTACAATAAATGAAAATGTCTATTGTCCATATCCAGCTTTGTCAGATTTTGGAATATTTAACTAATGGTGGAATGTCACTATTTGGAATGTGTCAGAGTTTGGATTTTGGAATAATGACATTCATCCTGAAAATAACATTGTGAAATAGCCACCACAATCAAGCTACATAGCAAATCTATCATCTCAAGTGTTACCCATTTCTTTGTGTAAGAGTACTGAGATTTATTTTTCTTAGCAAGTTTCAAATGTACAGTAGAATAATACTTAAAATAACTATTAGATTTTTCAGAAGTTATTCATTTTGGATGAGTAAAAATTTTATGTACTTTGATAAAAAAATATTCCTTGCTTCTCATTTCTTCCCGAGGCAAAACGTGTTCTGGTTTGCTTTTGAAAAAGTAGGATATGCAGCCTGAGTACAACACAGGTGAATCCGGAAGATATTATCCTAAGTAATTAAGCTAAATACAGAAGGGAAAATGTTTCTTGCTTGCTTTTGTCTGGCTTGTAGAATGGTTAGAATGTATATACTCCATTTTTTTTTATTCACCTATCATAGACACTTGCATTAGTTCTCTATCTTGACTATTAACAATAATGAATGTTGGAAAGAATGCAGATGTCTCTTTTGTTTCTTTTTTTAATTTTTTTCTTTATTGGATATTTTATTTACATTTCAGATGCCATCCCCTTTCCCCATTTCCCCTCCCTAGAAAACCCCTATCCCACCCCCATTTATCCTTTTTGCTTTTATACTATTTTTTAAATGTTAATCAAAGGCTATATAAGTTTGGTAATGCTCAATATCAATCAGAAGTGTAACCCAATATCCAACCTAGATATTTCAACTATCTTTGACTGGTGGGGACACACAAACATCCACCTCCGTGCCCCCCCTTGTAACCTAGCTCCTCCTCTCCTTCTCCTCCTCTCCTTACTCCTTATCTTCCTCTCCTTACTCCTCCCACCTTAGCTCCTCCTACATATCACTGTTCCTGTTAAAATAAAACTTTTCTCTTAGAATACAATTAGAGCATAACTATACCAATATGTGTCAGTAAGGTGCAAGATAGACATAATATTCAGTCCATCATTTTGTTGACTAAACAGAACCTCTGTTGTCCCTCCTAACTAAAAGACTTAATTTAACTAAAAGACTTCTGAACCTGGCTTTTTTTCTTGGCTTTAGAATGAATGTCAGCTGAAAAGCCATCGTCTCAAACCTTTTCTCTCAAAGTAAATAGCCAGGATTGGCTATGAGACTATAAATCTTCAACCCAGTCAGAAATCCAAAATGACTAAGTTAACTGAAATTATGGGAAGCACCAAGCATAGCTTCTAAAACTTAGCCAAATTATAGAGACCGCTGAACACCTGGACAGTCCCTATACTACAAAATGTTGGAGCATTTGATCTTCAGCCTTCTGGCCCAGGATCATCTGAAAAAAGAGGCAATACTACAACTGGAGGAACTCCAAGAATGCTCAATTTCTTCTTAGAATCCAAGACAGGAAGCTGTCAGGAAGAGACAGGTCTCTAATCAAAATGGACATTAATACAGAAATGTTTGTAACGTCAATTCTGTGGACTTCTGACGTTTTGAAAACCAGCTATCCATGTAAGGTAATCTGGACTGTTGTCTGTTAACTCCTCTCAGCTATTTCTAAATAAAATATAGAAAACACCTTAACAATAAACTCAGAGCCATGAATTTGCTTTAGGCCCTTAACTCACAGGCTAACCATGTCAAATCAGTTTAAAAAGTTAAAGAAGGACTGGGTCTAAGCCTTGTATTCCTAAATGTGTTATGTAGGAACAATGCCTATGAGAGTAACAATATTAATCTCAGTTGATATCAATAAGAAGCTCATATCAATGAAAACTTAAATTAGAAATCAAAGTAAATTTTGTACCATTTAAGAAATTATAACTTCATCTTAATAACAATTATACATATTTCTACCAATAGGTTATGGCTATGCAATAAATTCTAGCTAATTCTCCCTGTTCCAACAAAACCACTACTTTTCTCTAGAAAGACAGCCCAAAATTAACCACCTCAGTCCCCAAGCCCAGGGAATAGGGGCGTTGACTCTTCATTAACTTCTTCAAGCAGCTTATGGGTGTTGATATATTAGAAGAGGGGTGGGGGAAGAGTAAATTGATAAGCCTCTGATGTCTGTGTCTTCACTGCATCTAGCTGCAATTCCAGGACATCAGAGGTTTGAGCAGGTCTGCTCAGCTCACTTGATGAGTAGATACACTGAGGCTGTGTATTCTGCAGTATACAATTCTCAAAACAAATTTTAGTATCAAGATAATTTTTTGTTTGAATTCTAGAATCTAGTCTTCTGCTGGCCTGCCTCTGTCATGTCTAATCCATATAATTCCAGGGCAGATGTCTCTATAATGTGCTGATTTCATTGTCTTTGGGTATGTCTCTAGAAGAGGAATTTCTGAATCACCTAACAGTTCAGTCTCAAATTATTTTTAATGAACGTTCATAGTTTTTCTTTAAGTTTCTTTTTTTCTACATCCTTACTAACTTATGCTATCTGCTGATTTTTTTATACTAGCCATCCTAACAAGTATGAGGTGGTATCTCATTATGGTTTTGATTTGCATTTTCATGATTATTAGTGATACAGACAATTTTTTGTGTTTCCAATGGTCATTTGCATTTTTAAGAAGAAGATTAGTTTTGTTTTTAATTAGGTGTATGTGTTTGGGGGCGAGATGGTGCACATGACTGTAGCTGTGGGCAGAGGCTAGACAAAGATGTTGAATCCTCTGGATTTGGAGTTAAAGTTATTTGCTGCCTAGCATGTGGGTGGTGGGAACTAAACTCAGATCCTCTGCAAAAGCAGTTTAATCACTGACCCATCTCTCCAGCCTTGATTTCTATGTTTTCTTTGGGATAAAGAAGATTCTATTCAAGTTCTTTACCATTTTTAGATATAACAATTGATTTTTAGATAATTTAGTAATTGTAGTTGCTTTTACTATTTGGGATTTAATGAGTTATCAGATGAATGTTTTCCAAGTATTTTTTCCGTAGGTTGTTTTTCTGGATTATTAATTATTTCTTTTTTTTACATTTATTTATTTGATTAAACCGTGTGTATGTGTGGCTATATGCATGTACACACGTAGAGGTCAGAAGACAATTTGTCTGATTTAGCTTTCTTCCTCTAACATGTGGATTCCAGGAATGGAACTCGGGTCATCAAGCCTGGCAGTAAGTGCCTTTATGCACTGAGCCATCTCTGCAACTCCATTTCCTTTCTTACTCAGAACATTTTTAGTTTGATGTAATTCCACTTATTTATTTTCCTGTTATTTGATGTTCTCTACAAAACACGAGTGTAAAGCCTTTTCTAGGAATTGCATAGTTTCATTATGGTGCAGCTTGTGCTGCACTTGAGTTGATTTTTGTGAATAGCTTAAATGAGTTTCCTGGTTTATGTATGTAGATATTCAATTTTCTCAATATGATTTTTAGAGAAGTCTTTCCTTCGTACACTATGTACTTCTTAGCATCCTTTTTGGAAGATTAGTTATCGTATGTGTATGAGTTTGCTTTGACTTCTTTCTTGTTCCATTGGTCAGCATGGCTGTTTAGATTCCTGTCGTTTTTCAATATAATTTGAAATTAGAAACTATGAAGTCATATTTTTTCCTGCTTTTTCAGGATTGTTTTCGCTATTTTGAGACTTATGTTTCTATCTGAATTGTGGTTTAGCATTTTTATTCTGCATTGGTAATTTCTTTGATTTACTTGTTTTATTTTGAACTTTTCATGAATGTCTGCAGTGAAGTATTACCCTGTCTATCCCCCACTCCCCTCCAGCCCCCCATAGTTCCACAATATGTCCCTTTTCAACTTCATGTCTTTAGGTTTTTACAACAAAGCTCTGGAGCAGGGGTTTTAAAATATTATTATTTATTTCTTAATTATTTGAACTTGGAAGAATTTCCTACTTGTTTATTATATCCACATCATGTCTACACCTTCCACTTCCCTTTCTTGCCCTCCCACTTCCTCTCAAATTTATGACCTCTATAATTATTATTGTTATGGTAAATGGAGAAGACTGAGTCCCACAAGTTGTTCTCTGAATGCCATGTGTGCTATAGCATGCATGTACACACACACACACACACACACACACACACACACACACACACACACAAGCATGTGTGTACACCCTCCTGAGTCTATGAGTCTATTTAGTGTTGTTCAGCATGTGTATATGTTTCAGGGTGACCACTTGGGATTGCATACCCCTATCAGGGTTATGCAGTCTTCCCTAGAGAAAACTGATTTTTCCCTCTCTTGGAAGCCATTAAATGATTGTAGCTGTTCATCTAGGAGTGGAGTTCTTGAGATTCCCCAGAAAATTGTGTTGGAATGTCAACTTGTATTGTCATTATGCATATATCTTACTTAGGTAACCATACTGTTGACATTCCATGGGTAGAGTTTTCCACATTATGCCTAAAAGACACTATCTTACAGCAGATACTCCAGTCCTCTAGTTCTTGTACTTTCTGTGCTTCTGCTATGATGTTCCCTGAGCCTTAAATGTAAGGGTTGTCCGTTGTGGTTGCGCACACCATGGTCTGTTGTTCTCTGCATTTGACCAGTCGTGGGTTTATGGAGCCTCTGTCTGTGGTAAAAAGAAGCTTCTTTGATGAGAAGTAAGGACTACATTTATTTATGTGTATAGGTATAATTTCTCAGGATGCAGATAGAAATTGGCAATTTTGTAGAGGCTGCATTGAATCTATACATCTTCTGAGGCAGGATAGCTGATTTAACAATATTAATTTTTATAATTGTCAGACATAATATATGCAATCATTTATTTGTTTTTTTCTCAGTTTCTATTTTAGGTTTTTTTAATTTTTCATTGGTTGCTCCTCTTAGGTATATTATTTTCACATTATTATAAAGTGGATTAGTTTCTCTATTAGCTAGGTCATTGCTAATATATAAACATATGTGTGATTTTATATTGATTTCATACCCTGAAATTTTACAGAATTAAATGGTTTTAAATTGGATATTTTATTTATTTACATATCAAAAGTTATCCCCTTTCCTGCTTTCCCCTTTGCAACCCCCCCAATCAAATCCCCCCCTTACACTGCATCAGTGAGAGTGCTTCTCCACCCACCCACCCACCTCTACCTCACCACACTAGCATTCCTCTACACTGGGGCATCAAGCCTTCACAGGACCAAGGTCCTCCCCTTCCATTGATACCAGATAAGGACCCTTCAACTCCTTCAATCCTTCCCCTAATCCTCCCTTGGGGCCCCTGTGTCAGACCAATGGTTGGCTGTGAGCATCCTCATCTGTATTGGTCAGGATCTGGCAGAGCCTCTCAGGAGACAGCTGTATCAGACCCCTGTCAGCAAGCTCTTCTTGGCATCCTCAATAGTGTCTGGGTTTGGTGAATGCATGTAAGATGGATCCTCATGTTAGGTAGTCTTTAGATGACCTTTACTTTACTCCATTCTTTGTCCCTGTATTTCATTAGACAGAAGCAATTCTGGGTTAAAATTTTGGAGTTGTGTGGGTGGCCCCATCCCTCAACCAGGGGGCAATGCCTAACCTCTGGATATGATCTTGACAGGTTATCCCTCCCCTTTGTGGGGTATTTCAGCTAATGTCATCCCCATGGGTTCCTGAGAGGCTCTTGCTTTCCTGACATCTGGGACTTTCTGGTTGCTACCCCAATTCCCCACCCCCCATTGCTACACAATGGTGGATTTAAATCTATTAAATTTCCAGACCTTCTGTACATCTCCATCTCTTCCCATACCTGATCTTCTCCTCCTTTTCCCCTCTCACTCTTCTCTTCCTCCTGAGTCCCTCCTACCCTTTACTTCCCTTATGTTGTTCCCCCTTTTAAGTATGACTTACTCTTCGGTATTCCTTTCTCTTGAGTTTCATGTGGTCCGGGACTTGTATCATGGATATTCCATGCTCTTTGCCTAAAATGTACTTATCAGTGAGTACATACCATACCATGTGTGTTCTTTTGCAACTGAGTTACCTCACTCAGGATGATATTTTCTAATTCCATCTGTTTGCCTGTGAATTTCATGAAGTCATTGTTTGTAATAGTGGAATAGTACTTCATTGTGTAAATGTACATTTTCTGGATCCATTCCTCTTTTAAGGAACATCTGGGTTCTTTCCAGATTCTGGCTATTATAAATATGGCTGCTATGAGCATAGTGGAGCATATGTTCTTGTATGTTGGAGCATCTTCTAGGTATATGCCCAGGAGTGGTATAGCTGGATCCTCTGTAATTCTATGTCCAGTTTTCTGAGAAACTGCCAGAATGATTTCCAGAGTGGTTGTACCAGCTTGCAATCCCACTGACAATGGAGGAGTGTTCCTCTTTCTCCACATCTTTACCACCATCTTCTGTCACCTGAGATTTTGATCTTAGCCATTCTGACTGGTGTGAGGTGGAATCTCAGGGTTGTTTTGATTTGCATTTCCCTGATGACTAAGGATGTTGAGCATTTCTTTAGGTGCTTCTCGGCCATTCAAGTTTTCTCGGTCGAGAACTCTGTTTAGCTCTGTTCCCCATTTTTAAAATAGGGTTATTTGTTCTCTGGAGTCTAACTTCTTGAATTCTTTGTATATACTGAATATTAGCCCTCTTTCAGATGTAGGATTGGTAATGATCTTTTCCCAACCTGTGGTTGCCATTTTGTCCTATTGACAGTGTCCTTTGCCTTACAGAAGCTTTGCAATTTTATGAGGTCCCATTTGTTGATTCTAGATCTTAGAGCATACGCCATTGGGGGTCTGTTCAGGAAAATTTCCCCTATGACCATGTGTTTCAGGCTATTCTCCACTTTCCCTTCTAATAGATTCAGTGTATCTGGTTTTATATGGAGGTCGTTGATCCACTTGGAATTGAGCTTAATACAAGGAGATAAGAATGGATCAATTTGCATTCTACATTTTGACCAACAGTTGAACCAGCACCATTTGTTGAAAATACTCTTTTGTCCACTGGATGGTTTTAGCTCCTTTGTCAAAGATCAAGTGACCATAAGTATATGGGTTCAACTCTGAGTCTTCAGTTCTATTCCATTGATCTTCCTGGCTGTTTCTGTACCAATAACATACAGTTTTTATCACTATTACTCTGTAATATAGCTTGAGATCAGGTATGGAGATTCCCCCAGAAGTTCTTTTATTGTTGCGAATAGATTTTGCTATCCTGGGTTTTTTTTTTGTTGTTGTTGTTGTTGTTTTGTTTTTTGGTTTTTTTGTTTTGTTTTGTTTTCTTTTCTTTTTTGTTATTCCCAATGAAATTGAGAATTGCTCTTTCTAACTCTATGAAGAATTGAGCTGGAATTTTGATGGAGATTTCATTGAATCTGTAGATTGCTCTTGGCAAGATGTCCATTTTTACTGTATTAATCCTGCCAATACATGAGCATAGAAGATCTTTCCATCTTCTGAGGTCTTCTTTGATTTCTTTTTTCAGAGATTTGAAGTTCTCGTCATACAGATCTTTCACTTGTTTGGTTAGAGTTACACCAAGATATTTTATATTATTTGTGACTATTGTGAAGGGTATCATTTCCCTAATTTCATTCTCTGTCTGTTTATCCTTTGAGTAGAGGAAGGCTAATGATTTATTTGAGTTGATTTTATATCCAGCCACTTTGCTGAAGTTGCTTATCAGGTTTAGGAGTTTTCGAGTGGAACTTTTGGGGTCACTTAAATTATACTATCATATCATCTGCAAATAGTGATACTTTGACTTCTTCCTTTCCAATTTGTATCCCTTTGATCTCCTGTTGTTGTCTAATTGCTCTGGCTAGAACTTCAAGTACTATATTGAATAGCTAGGGAGAGAGTGGGCAGCCTTGTCTAGTCCCTGATCTTAGTGGAATTGCTTCAAGTTTCTCTCCATTTAGTTTGATGTTGGCTACTGGCTTACTGTATATTGCTTTTACTATGTTTAGGTATGAGCCTTGAATTCCTGATCTTTCCAAGATTTTTTACATGAAGGGATGTTGAATTTTGTCAAATGCCTTTACAGCATCTAATGAAATGATCATGTGTTTCTTTTTTAGTTTGTTAATATAGTGGATTACATTGATGGATTTCCAAATATTGAACCATCCCTGCATCCCTGGGATAAAGCCTACTTGATCATGATAGATGATCATCTTGATGTGTTCTTAAATTTGGGTTGTGAGAATTTTATTGAGTATTTTTGCATCAATATTCATAAGAGAGATTGGTCTGTAGTTCTCTTTCTTTGTTGGGTCTTTGTGAGGTTTAGGTATGGGGATAATTGCAACTTCATAGAACGAATTGGGTAGTTTCCCTTCTGTTTCTATTCTGTGGAATAGTTTGAAGAGAATTGGTATTAGGTGTTCCTTGAAGGTCTGATATAATTCAGCACTAAAACCATTTGGTCCTAGACTTTTTTTGTGTGTGTGTGTGTGAAGAGACTTTTAATGACTGCTTCTATTTCTTTAAGGGTTTATAGGACTGTTTAGATGGTTTATCTGCTCCTGATTTAATTTTGGTATTTGGTATCTGTCTAGAAAATTGTCCATTTCATCCACATTTTCCAGGTTTGTTGAATGTAGGCTTTTGTAGTAGAATCTGATGATTTTTTTAATTTCCTCAGCTTCTGTTCTCCCTTTTCACTTCTAACTTTATTAATTTAGATACTGTCTCTGTGCCCTTTGGTTAGTCTGGCTAAGGGTTTATCTATCTTATTGATTTTCTCAAGAACCAGCTCCTGGGTTTGTTGATACTTTGTATAGTTCTTTTTGTTTCTACTTAGTTGATTTCAGCCATGAGTTTGATTATTTCCTGCTATCTACTCCTCTTGGGTGTATTTGCTTCTCTTTGTTCTAGAGCTTTCAGGTGTGCTGCCAAGTTGTTAGTGTATGCTCTCTCCAGTTTCTTTTTGTAGGCACTCAGAGCTATGAGTTTTCCTCTTAGTACTGCTTTCATAGAGTCTCACAAGTTTTGGTATGATGTGTCCTCATTTTCATTAAATTCTAAAAAGTCTTTAATTTCTTTCTTTATTTCTTCGTTGACCAAGTTATCATTGACTAGAGCATTGTTCAGTTTCCATGTGTATGTGGGTTTTCAATTGTTTTTGCCATTATTAAAGATCAGCCTTATTCTGTGGTGGTCTGATAGGGTACAAGGGATTATTTCAATCTTTTTGTATCTGTTGAGTCCTGTTTTGTGACCAATTATATGGTATACTTTGGAGTAGATACCATGAGATGCTGTGAAAAAGGTATAATCTTTTGTTTTAGGATGAAATGTTCTATAGATATCAGTTAAATCCATTTGGTTCATAACTTCTGTTAGTTTCATTGTGTCTCTTGTTAGTTTCTGTTTCCATGATCTGTCCATTGCTGGGTGTTGAAATACCCCACTATTATTGTGTGAGGTGCAATGTATGCTTTGAGCTTTAGTAAAGTTTCTTTTATGTATGTGGGTGCCCTTGCATTTGAGGCATAGATGTTCAGAATTGAGAGTTCATCTTGGTAGATTTTTCCTTTGATGAGTATGAAGTGTCCTTCCTTATCTTTTTTGATTAGTTTTGGTTGAAAATCGATTTTATTTGATATTAGAATCGCTACTCCAGCTTGTTTCTTGGCACCATTTGCTTGGAAGATTGTTTTCTATCCTTTTACTCTGAGGTAGTATCTGTCTTTTTCACAGAGGTGCGTTTCCTGTATGCAGCAAAATTCTGGGTCCTGTTTAATGTATCCAGTCTGATAGTCTATGTCTTTTTATTGGAGAATTGAGTCCATTGATATTAAGAGATATTAAGGAAAAATGATTGTTGCTTCCTGTTATTTTTGTTATTAGAGGTGGAATTATGTTTGTGTAGCTATCTTCTTTTGGGGTTGTTGGAAGATTACTTTCTTGCTTTTTCTAGGTTGTAGTTTCCCTCCTTGTGTTGGAGTTTTCCATCAATTATCCTTTGAAGTGCTAAATTTGTGGGAAGATATTTTGTAAATTTGGTTTTGTCACGGAATATCTTGGTTTCTCCATCAATAGTGATTGAGAGTTTTGCTGGGTATAGTAGTCTGGGCTGGCATTTGTGTTCTCTTAAGGTCTGTATAATATCAGTCCAGGATCTTCTGGCTTTTATAGTTTCTGGTGAGAAGTCTGGTATAATTCTTATAGGTCTGCCTTTATATGTTACTTTGCCTTTTTCTCTTACTGCATTTAGTATTTTTTCTTTGTTTTGTACATTTGATGTTTTTATTATTATGTGATGGGAGGTATTTCTTTTCTGGTCTAGTCCATTTGGAGTTATGTAGGATTCTTTCCCAATGGAGAAGTTAGAGAGTAGATGGAAGGAGCTGAAAGGGTTTGTGGCCCCATAAGGAGAGCAACAATACCAACCAACCAGAGCTCCCCAGGGTTGAAACCACCAGCCTGGGAGCACATAGGGAGGGACCCGTGACTCCATCTGTATATGTAGGGGAGGATGGGCTTGGTGGGAGAGGAGATCCTTGGTCCCATGAAGGCTGAACACCGAGTGGGGGGGAATTCGAGGGTAGCGAGGGAGGAGTGGGGGGTAGGTGGGGGCACATCCTCATAGAAGCATGAGGAGAGGGGGATGGGATAGGAGGTTTCTGGGTGGTGGGGGGAATGGGGTAAGGGGATAAAATCTGAAATGTAAATATAATATCCAATACAAAAGAAAGAAAAAGAAAAAGAAAAGAACCAGAAACTCAGAGCCAGGGAGATTAAAAACTTGGAAAAAAACAAATACAAGTGGATTAGAGTCAATATCAGCACCAACTGGGATGAGTAGTTGGTTCTGCCGGAAAGAATGTGAGAATGAGAGTATTCTTAGAAAGGTAGTGAAGTGGGTTAGGGATAATTATTAGAATACTGACTCTTGTTTACTGCTTGATTTTTTTTTATAAGCAAGGAAATGTGATTCTTAGAAAGATTCAAGGAGCAAGGGGAGAAGAAATATCACCGTTTCCTAGATTAGGAGCACAGTGATGTTGGGTTTACCTGAGGGAAAATTCTGCCGCATTTTGTGTTTTGTAGTAGCAGGAAAACTTCCATAATGGATCTTCTAGTTAATGCCTATCCAATTTCAGCAAGCCTTACAACTAATTATTGTAAGTAGGAATCAAATAGTTCTCTCACTGTGTATCTTGGTTCCTTATGTAAAGTTTCCCAGGCAGATAGAGAGAAATATAGGGTGACTTTGATGAATATAGTGGGAGATATATTAAAACTGTTGAGTAAGAAGCAATTGAAACTCAGAAAGTATCTTAGTTAGGGTTTTACTGCTTTGAACAGATACCATGACCAAGGCAAGTCTTCTAAAGGACAGCATTTAATTGGGGCTAACTTACTGGTTCAGAGGTTCAATCCATTATCATCAAGGTGGGAGCATGGCAGAATCCAGGCAGGCATGGTGCAGGAGGAGCTGAGAGTTCTACATCTTCATCTGTCTGGCTTCCAGACAGCTAGGATGAGGTTCTTAAAGCCCACATCTACAATGACATGCCTACTCCAAAAAGGCCACACCTACTCAACAGGGCTTTACCTTCTAATAGTGCCACGCCCTCAGCTGAGCAAATACAAATCATCACAGAAAGCTATCATGGCCTTCAATGGTTACAGACATTTTTGGCATGGTTATATAATGGTGATGTGTCTGAAAGAAAAGACAATATATCTCACTTATACTCCCCTGGAATTTTTCAGGGAACTGTTTTATAAATCTTACTGACTGGATTGTATGCACATTTTTCTGATTCCTGTGGGTCCTGTCAGTACTCAAGGATTCCTTACCAGGCTGTGGAAGTTGTAGAAACGAAAGCCATTATTCTGAATCACTATTTGGGTAAATAGGGTAGTACAGTGATGTAAACAAAATCAGTGTGGCAAAGGAGAGCTAGCCATTTTGTAAGGACTTATAACACTGTAGAAGAGCTTCCAGAACTTATAGCACACTTTTTGCCTTGCCTGTTGGCTCACATGTATAGGACTCACATGTAGGCAGAATATAGAGGACTCTGAGTAGTGCTTTTCAGGAACAAGATTTTAAATGTTGGTCAATTTCAACTTCTTATATTGATAGAATGAATATTGAGTGGCAGTATAGTTCTAAAAGTCCACAGGAAATGACAAACAAAATTTCTTCAGTGCTGAGAGTTGAACCAGGGATTGCCACATGGTAAACATATGCTCTATCACTGAGCTACATCCTTTGACCAAACCAGATCAACTTAATGAGAGTTGTGTTGTTCATAATATCATCTTAGGATTTAGGAAGGTGAAAATTCAATGAAGTGTTTTTATGAAGTCTAATGAAATAAAATTTCATAGAGAATTTAGTGGTTTAGATATGATGAGTAACACTTTGAGCCTTTCATGGCACTACCACTGATGATATATATATATATATATATATATATATATATATATATATATATATATATATATATATATATAT